>OX940803.1:35633448-35957540 GCA_954870605.1 Acer campestre
CCACATCTATTTTTTTTAATGCTTTAAACCCTAATTTTATTTTTTTATTTTATTACATACAACTTATATTATCGAAGAAATTGATAACATCATGCATTTAAAAGCAATCCTTAATTAAAAGTAAGTTTGAAGTTACTTGTATTATATATATATATATTATTGTCACTAAGTTTTTTTTTTTCTTTTTTGCTCTCTAATGAACACAATATGATCAAATATTTATTTATTTATTTATTTTTATCTTCCCTATATGATAAACAACATGAATGAGAGGGGTGCTAGATGAGAGTAAAAGAAATGGAGGAAAAAAGTACATAACTTAATACACACACACACACACACACACACACACATAGAGTGAGTCTCTTATAAGGGATCCCTTACTTTAATTTCGGTAAGGACCACCATGAAATCACATCGATTGGAATGAATTATGATTTGAATTTTTTTTGTAGATAATAAGTTCATTGAAATTTACCTATGGATAAAATTTGAAAATTTTTCAAGCACTAAACTATTTATCCCAATTTTTTTAAATATGAAGGCATCGGAAAAATGAGCAAAATATAGGAAAATTCAAGAAAAATAGTTCTAGTACTTTTAAAATTCTCAAATTTTATTTATAGGTAGATTTCAATAAACTTATTTCCCACAAAAAAATTCATATCAAAATTCATTCAAATCAATGTGATTTCATGATGGTCCTTACCGAAATTAAAATAAGGAATCTCTTATGAGATACACCTCTCTCTCTCTCTATATATATAGAGAGAGAGGAGCTTTTGTTTTTTGAAATATATAGAGAGCATTTACCAGGTGAGTTAAGTTTGAAAGATAAATAAAAATGGGCAATTTTAGAAATAGATCAAATAAATTTTTGAATTTTAAACAAATTCTTTTTATTTTATTTTTAAATTTTCCAAACTTTTGATTTTTGTAAGCCATTGGATTATAATCTAATTATTAGTAACTGCCTAGGTAGCTATACTAATCTTAAACAATAATGGAATCTAAATTATCTTAATTATACATTAGAAAACACACAAATTAGGGGGGTGTATTGGTTCAAGATTTTATTAGACAATTTGGAGAAGTAAAAGTCTGGTGGTATTGGATTGAGACTTTTTAACAAGTTAGATAAGTCCGGTGGTATTCGATCAAGACTTTTAAGATTTTTTTAAAAAGTTCATATTGTCTTGTGGTATTAGATCTAGACTTTTAATTTTTTTTAAAAAGTCTATATTATCTTGTGGTATTGGATCTAAACTTTCAAGAGGCAGCAAAGTATTTGGTTATAATGGACTGAGATCAAGATTGTAGGATTTCATGACAAAATGGATTTTTTAGACATTTTAGTGATATGTATAAATACCTAGACCCCAAAATTGTCTTGCCCTCTCCCATCATACTTTCTAGACTTTTCTCTCAAAAAAAAATAAAAATGATTGAACAATGAAAGCTGGAGAGAAACACCAGTAAAGAAAAAAAGACAGCAAAAGCAACAAAACAGAGATGCAAAGAAACAAAAAAAAAAAAAAATAATAATAAAAAAGAAAAAGAAAAAAACAAGTTCAATTAGCGCAATCCAGTAACTTGTAGACATTGAAGAAATTGTTGTTGCTTGTTGGAGATATGGAATTTTAACCTACTATCAAAGATTAGATAAATAAACACGTTGAATTTTTTTCATTGTTGTATGTAAACATAATAGAATAACGACTCCAGTTTTAGGCAAGCATACAAATATTTATATGGTTTGTAGTCTTGTAGAAGAAGATGATTTATATTTTTCAAAACTCATTTTACTTTATGGAGATCTTAAATGAAATGGTTGTGTTTAGATGTGATCTTGTCATTATTTGGGTTGATTTATGTTAAAAAATGTTGGATCTATGCTTCATAGTTGTCAGCTTTGTTAAATTTATTATGGTTTCTCTCATGCACATCCTTGTTTTAATTGTTTTAGTAACAATTTTTTTTTCTTCAGAAAAGTATAGAAACCTGTTTTTACAGGATCAAACTCATCCATTATAGAATATAATCTAAGTAAAAAAATCCAATATTTATAACAAGATGAGATTGGTCTAAGTGATATGTCTCTCACTATTACACCATAAAGTTATGGGTTTGAGTCACGTCCCTCTTCCCCAAAAGCAGACTAGCAGAGTTTCTTTACTAAGTACTCCCAACCAAAAGCACCAAAAGTAGCATTTTTGCTAATTGAGTTAATGCTATACCCATATCACATATACAAAACTATCGGGGATAAAAAAAAGAATTAGATGGCTTGAGAGGTATTATGCCATATGATACCTATAAAATAGTTCTTATGCTTGTTTTTTAGAATTTCAAATGTGTTGATAGCTATTATTCATACTAGTGTAGTATTTGTTTATGCGCATTTTCATTGTGTGTTGATGCCTGTTCTAAAAAAGTACATCTTGTTTGGGTTTTTTCAGCTTAGGCTAGCTAGCTAGTTTGGGTTTCTCAACCCAAGCCTGTGTGTTAGTTAGCAAATTTATAGAGCCCGTATTTAAAAAAGTCTAAAAAGTCTTGAAATAAAGTCTAGATAATCCTAATAGTTTATAAATAAAATCCAAAGACTCTTTCAGAATCCAAAAAGTCTAGACCATATAATCATAATAATCCTAAAAGTATAATCCTAACAATCCTAATAATCATAATAGTCTTGCAAATCTATAAAATCCTTAAACCCAAAAATTGTCTATTAAAATCTCAATCCAATACACCCCTAAAACCATTCTTTAATTACGTCTCTTAAGTGGGTTTAGCTACCGTATAAGATCTATAAAATTAATGGGTAGTTATAAAAAGGACAAATTCTATTTTTAGTTTCTAGTTTTCAATTTTTCCAACTTTCAAATTTTATGAACCTTTGGATTAGAGTCTAATGAATGTATCTATACAAATTTTATAGAGGACTAAAGATAAATACTAAAAGCACGCATTGTGGTTGTTTTTGTTCTTAAATTTTTTATTATTATTTTTAAAAAAAAATCTACCAAGTAATAAACATATTCTCTAATCTTGAAACTTTTAATTTAGGAATTTATTTTGCGACAAACAATTTTGCAAAACAATAGTAAAAGATCCCATAAGAAATTAAAAAACAATACATGATAAATGAGAATAATATATAGGGAAAAAAGAAGTCACAAACCCTTCTTCTGAGATGACTTCTTTTTTTATCATGATCTTCTTTTCACCTCCATGACACAATTCCTCAAGCGTGCATGCGAGTTTACGCTCCATCGGCGGTGGTTTCCTCCGTGCAGTCGTGGAGGTTTGCGAGAAAATAATAGGGTTCCGCCGGCTTGCACTTCTTTGCATGGTAGGAGTAGTAGTAGTCTGTTGATTCTGATCCGTTTGATCTCCACCACCGCCACTGCCAGAGCCCCCCCTTAAACTTCCACCACCACTGCTAGATCCCCCCCTTACACTTCCACTAGGGCTACCGGCTTCCGGTGTCCCAACACGGCTCGCACTTCTGGAGAGGGACGAGTTGCTCCGCTTGCTTGTGTTCTTTGACAAAAAGGTGGGTCTAGGGGAGGGCGTGTGGCTCCTTCTACTTGAATTTCTTGATAGAGATGACGGCTTCTGTGAAAAGAAGCTGTCGTCCACGCTTCTCGGTTGGCTGTAACTTCCGCCCGGCGTTGTCGGTTCATTGTTACTTTTTTGATTTCTTTGTTTCTGAAAATTCGAACCAATCCAAATTATTAACATATAAAAGAATATATAATTTATAAGATAAGGTTGGTGTGGTTAAATCCCTCACACTCACACCATGAGGTTGTGAGTTCGAATATTTCTTCCCACTCTCAAAAACCCGAATTATTGTAATATTTCCAAAAAAAAAAAAAAAGAATATATAATTTTTTTGTCAGGTGCAGGCTGTCTGTATATTATGTTTTTTTTCCTCGAATGTATATGAATAATGCTTGTATATGTACCGTCTTGTAAGCTTCGAATTTGGCTTCGAATTTGGCTTCGTTGTCGGAGTCAAGTTTGTTATTACTCTTATCAGAATTCTTTTTGGTGAACAAAGATTTGTAGGTCTTGGCGTTTTTGCAGAATCCAAAAATGTTGTAGAAATCTGTAGACGAAGGAGAACGTGGATGATCTCCCATCAGAAAGAGAGAAAAATGAAGAATTGAAAGAGAAAATTAGAGAAATTTTGAGGGAAAATGAGAGAGGTTATTAAAAAAAATTAGAGAAATAATTGAGAGAGAATATTAATTTAATTAGAGTAACCAAAAAAATAAAAAAATAAAAAAATAAAAATTGTGTGGGAGAGCAAACAAGAAGCCTTTGTATAGGGGGTCTTTTAATAGACACAAGAAATGGTCTTGTAGTTTAGTTTAGTTTGGAGGATTCTCACTTGGATATTACTATTTTTAGTGCAAAAATATTCAATATAATACGGTTAAAAAAAAAAAAAAAAATTGCGCATCAGCAATTTATCGAAAACAAAATTGGGAAAAGAAGATAAGGCCAGAGTGCCAGACTTAAAACGATAGATTTATAGATAGGTGTCATATAGAGTATTTTTGCAAGAAAAAAAAAAGAAGAAAAAACATACATATATATATATATATCTTGAAAGAAAACCCTTTCGTTAAATAGTTTTCTAAATGAATGTTCAATAAATTAATAATTTTTTTAAAATAATAAAATCTTCCTGTCCCGACTCAGACCAATGGACTAAAATAATAACCTCAGTAAATGTATAAGTTAATAATTTTTTTTAAAAATCCTTTAAGGCCCAACAAATATATAAATTAATAATTGGTTAATTACATAAAATAAATGGGAGTCGATATTAACACCCATAAATATAATAAGTACACACATATTTTAATAAAAATTTTAATTACAAAAATATCCCAATAATAATTTACAAATAAGGACAAATTAGTTTAATTAAAAATAAACCAAATACTATGTACACATATTAATTACACTCATATTTTCAACTATATCACTTTATTAATATAAAATAAAAAATAAAAAAATAAACCATAATTAAACCCTAATTCTATTTCAAGTATCATACTTATGGTATAAAAAAAAGAGGAGGGAATTGACTGTCAAAATATATTGGTCGGTGGTGTGTAATAGTATATTATAATAATATTAATAATTTTTATTAAAAAGAGGTAAAATTGTTGTTGTCTTTTAGTGTATTGTGACGATAGTTAAAATAAATAATTAGACTAAAAAAAAAAAAAAAAATCCTTGTTTGAAGGGATGGTGTGGTGGGGAGAATCTGTGGCATGTCCCTTTTGAAAACACTGTAAACTGAATCGTGAGCAACCTGCGAGAGAAGAACAAATCTTAGGTCACCAAAATGTAAACAACCACCCACCCTTCCTTCAAACTCTCAATCAAATACTAAACTTTTTTTTTATTATTATTATTATTTCATTTTTGGATTACAACAAACGTAAGACAAAGATTTGATTAATTGTTATGCAATTGTTAGATTTTTCCAACATTCCTTTTAATGTAAGCTTAGAAATCTAGATTCTAATCGGCTCTAGATAATTTCAGAACATAACCGTAGGTGGGTATAAAGAAAAGAATTTAAGAATTTAAGAACATAACGGTATAAACTAAACCTTGAAGTAGAGCTTCTCGAAATTTAAGAATTTAAGAATGTAAGTCGCGCAGCGGAAAAAAGGATAGATAAATGAATTGATAAATAGGTTTTAAAAATTTTATCATCTTGGACATTTTTGTATACACGAATATGAGGAGAGATTTGTTTTCATACCTTTGAAGATCTCTCCTTTGTTTCTTTTCGATCCTTCACCAATAAGCCTTCCGAGCAATGACCCGTGATCTAGCAACTATGTGTCTAGGCACGTCACGGATTATGGGCGTACTTGAATGGACGCTTTAGAGATGGAGAAGACAACCCCTTGTCCTTTACTTGAGTTCGGCCAACCTGGAGAAGCAAAAAAAAAAATTCTTTTCTTTTTTTCCCTCCTTGTCGCACCCCTCTCTCTCTATATTAGGTTTATGTTAGTTTTGTTTCCTGATAAGTATATCTTATATACCAGGTTCCTTGGGTTTAGTTAACCAAGTCAAAATAGGATTATAAATCTTTTTTAATTTGGTCACCATTAGGACTTGAACCTTTGACCTCTGATGCGCCCGAACCAGTTCTACTAAAAGTATAAATACCTACTTTACTCTACCTCGGCTATTCTAAAGGGACGCACGAGTGTTTCACCCTTTTCCAGTGCACAAGTCGTTCAACTCGTATAAGGTGCACAAGTACAGGTTATCGTTCCCATGAGAAATAGGACGTCTAGAAAGTTAAATCACTAGTTAAATGCTTTGGAAAGCAAAAGTGTAACACATTAATGCTTCAAGTATAATCTAATGCTATATCTAAAATGAGATTGAAGATTAATGAGATAAAGATGCTAGGGGAGGTATGAACTTAACAATGATACACCACCAAGTAACCACTCTTATAAGTTTTAGATCAAAATCACTAAGGCTAGTTCCATTTATAATTAAAAGTAAACTCAACAACTCACTCGAAGTATCCTCTAAAGTCTTAGATTAACATTAAGTGAGTGTTTGGTTGTGGAACTAAAATCGAGAGTGTGGTTCACAAAGTTATTACCATTAATCAACACACTCTACTTAATGAGTTATTGGATGACAATACACAATTCAAAAGCTATGAAGTAAGTATGTCATCAACCCTTAGCACAAATTACCAATACATGTTCTTCAAAAGTCTATGAAAAACATGTCATGCTTTAGTCATTTTAAAACATTGATAAGAACAAGGTGATTATTCATAAAGGAGAGTGGTAAACAAGGTGGCTCATATCATTACTTCATAGATCCCCCAACAAAAAATGGATTAGTTACACATGATATCTAAGAAAAGCATAAGTAAGAGGAAAAGGAAGAAATACAACTAGTGAAGTCTTGTCAGATTCCAAAGGAGAATGATGAGGTCGTTTGTGTACTCAACAAAATATTAATAATAGAGATTATGGTTGATTCTTGAAAACTCTTTTAAGGCCACTTAATCCTTTTAAAATGTGATTTGATAGCAAAATAGTGAGCAAGTTCGTTCCACAGGGAATGAAGTGTTAATTATATAAATTGACTAATCTTAGAGCAATAAAATAAATCATATTGTTTGATAGATGTGTGGTTTCTAAAACCACAAATGCTAACTACTCAAATGAAAATACACAAAATATGTTATGAAAAATAGAATACTCAACACCTTGATAAGAATTGTGATAGAAATCAATTAATGAGAGAGCTAGGGAATAGATCGATTAACACTTGGATGTGGGTAAGCTAACTAGCATCATTAATGTACCAATCTCATTATGTTAACCACTTAGAGGCTTAGATTAGTGGGGTCCACTAATCTATCCTATCCAATGGGTTCTTAATCACACAAGGATTTTCAATCCACATGTGAATATATAACAAATTACTCCACTCAAGATAGCAATCAACAAGTGATATACAAGTCAATTATAATGAATGGAATCTAATTAATTTGAATGAATAGAACACATAAGAGATTCATTACAAGCTAAGCTAAACCCACAACCAATTGATCCTCAAATCTATCCCCTAGATTAGGGGTTTAGTTACACATATTTGCAATGAATGAAAAGAAGTAAATGATAAGGAAATAACCCTTGGGTCACCTTCTTTAAGCTTGATCCTTCTTCTCCTCTATGCTCCTAGATGCAAGGAATGGAGGTTGAGGAAATGTCTTGGAATGTGGGTGTTTTGGTGGAAAGTTACTAAGGATTTTGGTGGAGAAATGGTGGGATGAGGAATGATGTAGTGAAGTAATCAAGGTTTTGTGTTGAGGGTTGGATGGATTAGATGAGTTCAAGGAGAGAAATGGAGGATGATGAATAATGTTCCATGGATGATGATCTAGATCTGAAATGAGTGTTCTCTCAATTTTTGCTGTGATTTTCGATGCCTTGAAGATAGAGAGACGCTTCATATATATACTCACTCATGGACATGTACTGGTAACTGCTTGATTCGCTGATGTGGAGCCTTGGTCGCTATTTGGTCGCTATGGCGACCCTGGAGCGTAAAACGGTTAGATGAAAAGGTCGCTTCGAAAACCATCTTTCTTGCTATTTGTCAAGTGGCGACCATGACCAATATGTGTAGAGGTCGCCACTTGTAACCTCTAGGTCGCCATGGCGACCATAAGTGGCGACCCTGGAAAAGTGAAAAGGTCGCCATTTGCACCATCAAGGTCACCATGGCGAACCTAAGTGGCGACCATGCCTTGAGTGCACTAGGTCGCCACTTGCAAGGGAGGTCGCCATGGCGACCCCAAGTGGCGACCCCACCTGATTGTTTTTGTGACTTTCTGTAGCCATGGCGCTCAAGTGGCGACCAAGTGGCGACCTTCTGATGCCTTTGGAGAATTCTCTGTCGCCATGGCGCTCATGTAGCGACCTCTTATGTCCAAGTGGCGAAAATGCCCTGTTTCTTCCCATTTGTGAGACATTTTCGCACAAGTCCTCCACCTTCATCTCAATTGCTTCTGAAACCTAATAAAACCTGAAACACTCAATTTAACAACATTAAACACGGGGAAATGCCTGAGAATCAAGCAAAAAGAAACGGAAATGAGGGCCAAAATCATACCAATTTTGGCTTGATCAGAGAACAACCCTTCTTCGTAGCAAATACAATCAAAGAGTATCACAAGTAGCTCTCAAGAACTGATCTAACTAATTACTTCACTAAGATAAGTGTCTTAAGCCTTAAGTAATTGAAGATGAACAAAAAGATTTCCTAGAGCTATTCTATGCTAAAGGGAGAGTCTAAATATTTTCTACTATCTCTCACTTGTGTTTATTACATTAGAAAAGTGTATATTTATATCTTTAGGTTGAAGTTGGACAAGGAATTGCCGTAAATGTCCTCAACGCATCGTTCGCAGCTTAATACCACGGGTTCATTCCCGCGGTTATATCTCTTAGGGTTTTCTTCCAGAGCCTCCGCGACTTTGGGTCCTTTGCTTCACGGCTTCTTTCTCGCGAGCATGAACCAGCGAGCTTTAACAGAAATCTTCAGCGGGCTCACACCATCTGCCTGACGGGCAATGTTTCTCGGACTGAACACACGGGATAATTCCCAGTGAGTTTCAGTCTTCTGGCTGGTGAGCAATGTCTTTCTGACTTCTTCCCTCGGCTTTGTGCCGTGGGTTCTTTCCCGCGAGGTTCTTCTTTCATTGTCTTTTGCTCTTATTTTGACCTCTTTTCTCCAACTTCGTGCAAACACCTTCCTAAATGGGTATATTACCTGTACTTAACTAAAACGCATGTTATATACACAATAGTGCTCAGAACCGAATACAAAAGGTAGGAAAAAGGAGTGCTAAATGTGAACATTTGGAGCGCGATCAAACCCCTAAACTTATATTTTGCTCGTCCTCGAGCAAAACAAAGAAATGAGAAACAAACTTATTAAGTAAACTAAACTAACTAAGCTAATTCACTTTCGTAGGAAGCACGATGACACTTAGCACGTGCCACACGCCTTTTAAACCTCTAGGTGCCCCTAGTATGAGGAGTGTAGTCTCCTGAGGGTTTACTAGATACGATACCCATAAACATAACTCTGCAATTCAACAATGAGATGCTACAATATACATACAAACAAAAGCTTCATGCAAGTTAAGCATTCTCAATCAAGACTAATAAAATTCCACTTCCATCAAAACAAAATGTAACGCCAGTATGCTAACACTCAGGATGTCTTCGGTCTATGAATCAATAAACTAATTGCCTATGGGTGAATTCGCCTTGACTTCTATATCTCACAGATTCAACTCTTTCTTCTCTCAAAGTCTTTGGCTATCTCTCTTCAACCATATGCGATCTTGGAAGTTATATAAATAAAATTTGAATTCAACGCATGTGAATATATAAAACAACCCACTTTATAGTGAATGATCTCATGAATGAATTGATGAACAATGAACATGGAGAGAACATGTTTGACTTGTATTCCCAAGCTAGACTTCTAAAAGATCAGCTATGGCTTTCTTTTGGTTGCAAATGGGCCATGGGTTAATTTGGGATGAATGGAATGAATTTAATGGAATTCTAAAGGTGTCGATCAATTTAACAATAATATTCTACTAGCTCATTACTCAAATGTCTACAAGCGTCTAGGCTAAGATTAACTTTTGATGCTTGTGCTAATTGGCACTCAATTCCGAGTATTTAGTCAATTAGTGATCGCGCTTTAAATGTTCTCATTTAGCGCTCCCTTTTCCTATCTTTTGTGTTCGTTTCTGAGCACTTTTGTGTATATAATGTGTGTTTTAGCTATGTGAAGGTAAATATCCCACAAAGAAGGTGTTTGTACCAAATATAGGCAAAACAAGGTAAATATATATGAAGAAGACCATTGCTAGTTCATTCCACGGGAATGAACCCGCGGACCAAAAAGTATAAAGCCGTTGGAAGACCCACACTGGAAAATCCATGCGGGAATACCACCACGAGAATGAACCTGCGGAACAAGGGAGCTTGAAGCTGAGGAGAAGACCAGCTAGTTCAAGCCTTCTGGTCAGTGGGAAAGAACCCACAGAACAAGAGAGAATGTAGCCGCGGGAAAACCCACGCAAGAAAGAACCCATGGAATAGAAGGAATAAACCCGCGAAGTATTATCAGAGGATCCCACGACTTCAGTCCACTGGAACAAACCCGCGGCACAAACTTGCCAGGCCCCCTTTAAAGCTAAATTTATGATATTTTCAAGGGTATTTCGATCTTTTCACACCCCATTCATGCCCTAAACTTGGCCAACCTATAAATACACCCTTTTGCCTCTCTTTCTAAGGGTGCACCATAACCAAATACCTAGATCTTAGATCTTACACTACAAAAGAGAGAGAGCAACCTTCAAGCTTCCATGGAGGATTATGAAACAAATTACGATGTGTTCTAATATTAATCTAAAGGGGGGGGGGGGGGGGTGAATAGATTTTAACTAATTTTACCCAATTTTCGTGTATGGTCAAGATTACGAAAATACCCCTAATAGTCAATATAAATACAACAAGTGTAATATGGTGCGGAAATTAAATAACACTTGATATTTACGTGAAAACCCTCACGGGAAAAACACAGGCTAATAAATGCGCCACACTCGAACCTCGAATCCACTAAATGTGTTAAAGATTACAACCTAATCCCGATATATAATCACCCAACTACCTAATCTCGGTATGACTGAACCTAGTCCTATTGTTTGTGATTTACGCAACCTAATCCCGAAAGCAACACAAGATTTAGTTCTCAATGAAGAGAATGCAACCTATGTGAATATGTGAAATACTCAAAATGCAACAAGAGCTAGGTAACCCTATATGCTTATCTAGGATAATGATATATCAATAAAAACAATCCTAGATATCAAAAGCTAAATGGCATAGCATAAAGATTAGCTAATCAAGATTAAGCAAAACCTAGATAGCTATCACAATATAACACTCAATCATATTCATCATAAACAATCTCTATCTTGTATCTAGCATATGATCTTAAAACATACAAGTAAATAAAAAGATGACTTGACAAGAAATAAACTAAAATTAGATGAAGTTAGTAAAAATCTTACCAAGCAAGTTGTGATGATGCAAAACCATGCATGAATGTTGCAAGATGTTCTTTGATGCACAAATGAATGTCTTTGAGTGTTTAAAGGAGAGTTCTTGAGAATTTTTCACTTGAAAAATGTTCTAAGGAAAAAATATGAATTTTTGAACTCTCCAAAACCGACATATAGGCAAAGAGACATATATATATATATAGGGTGCCAAAATGAAGTGATATCGTTTTAAAAAGTGGCACATATTTTGCCTTGGGCGTTGTACGAGTCGCTGTACGTAGAGCAACTTCTATAGCACCTACCTGGGAAAAATGAAGAACATATTCATTTGCGCTATTCGTAGGGCGCTTCTGAACAGCGCCACAACTCTGTTCTTCTCGGAAAATAGAGTATCACTGTACGTACAACGCTTTGTACAGCCTCATGTACAAAGACCCAACAGCGACCATAAAAAATGCATCAAGTCTGTACAGTGCTTTTCCCGAGCCTCACCAGGTCTCAGATAGGCACTGTTCGAATAGCGCTTTGTATAGCGCTTTGTACAGTGCTTTGAACAGCACCCAACACAATGATGCATCCTAATGCCAAAATGTGACACGGCAATAATCAATACAAGATGCAATCATATAGGCAAGCATGAAGAGACATTAAATAACATTAATGGACCTAAATAACATACACGACATACAAGATAAACATATATGCATGAGTTGTGTGTGTGTGCAACTACATCTCTTCATTTGCAAGTAGGCACTTAGAAATATACCTTTGGAGTACTTCTTCTCTTTAGGTCCTGAGAGCTTAAGCTACCCTTACATCAAAACCTCCAAATGTTGTTTGTCTACGAAATAAGCCAATCAATAATTAAGACCTTACAATCTCCCCCTTTAGTTATTTCGTGACAAAACCACTACTCACATGATCCTCACAACATAATTGAAGCTACGGGATAACAATTACATTCTACATTACAATAAGATATTAAAATGTAAGAACTTCAAATCTTCAATCTCTTGTAGAACTGTCAACCCTTCAACACAAAAAATTACACTTTCCAAAGCAAGTGTATGTGAGAAGATCAAGTGAAAAATAAAACAAGCAATTTCATTTATGAATTTAAGTACAACATCATGCAATGAATAATAATGCAATGCTCCCCTTCAATTTTTAGTCTCCCCAAAATGCACAATAGCTACTACAATAGCAACTCCCATTACCACATTCTACTCCCCCTTTTCGTCATGATATAGGCAAAGGAGTAGTTTCCAACCGGGTCACTTATAGCAAAGAGAGATAGTAACATACTAGATATTTGCATAATCATATAAGCCACTTTATGCACTCAATTAATTGGAGAGAAACAAGAAGATTTATTTTATTAAAAATGTGTGAATTAAAAATGCTTTGCATACAAGACATATTGCATTGAAGTTCAAAATATAATGGTATTTGACAAAGCAAATGAGAAAGGTTTCCAATAGAATTTAAACCAATTTTACCATTTATCATGAAAGAAGCAAGGATATAGAGATTTCATTGATTTCAATTTTAATAACAACTATATCCAAGCTTACTTCAAGCAATTAATAAAGAAGCATGAGATCTTTCAAATATTTTACATGAATCAAGTATGCAAAATCTCTTTTTGCTTGAGTTCCCCATATGGGGTTGATCGAGCCATTACATACATAAGAATGCACCCCTTATTTCCTATACTTATGTTCGGATTCCGATTAAACTCATGGATTTATGGCTCGATTTTGCTTGTACAGGCACTTTTGGGATTCAGGACTGATCAATGAGGAAAACCGGTGATTTTGGGCTTTATGCGTCAAGAGGAGTGCTTTCGGGGGTAAAATGGTCATTCGCCAAGAAAAGAAGCAATCGGCGGTTCAATTCTGCGGCCTGACCGCAGAACAAAACCGCAGAATTCTCCCAGAGGTCTCGGTTGCAAAACGGCGGCCACACTTCAACCGCAGAACCAAACCGCCGTTCCATACCCGAGAAGTCACAAGCCATTTGGCGGTTTCATTCTACGGCCTGACCGCCGTTTGAAACCGCCGATCAAGTGCCACGTCACCATTTTCGGGATTCCAACCCTAACATTTGTGATCCCATATAAATACTAAACTTTGATCATCTTTTAATTTTACCACCACTCATCCACCATTCTTGAAATCCCTAATTACTACCTAACCTTACATATACCAAAACCCTTACTTTAATCAAACACTACACATCCATCCACATCTTAGAAAGTAATTGAAGAGAAAAGAGGAATCTCAAGTACAAAAGAAAAGACAAAAAGGGACTCTTGAAGGCTTTTATGGGTCCTCTCTACAATCTTTCTCTCTTTTATTATTTTTTTAGTATGTGTAACTAAAACCCACATATTGGGGAATTGATGAGTTGACTTATTAGATTATTCTATGTATTTGAATTAGCCATATGTTTATTAAATCCCCTCTTGGTATATTCTATTTCACTGCCTTGAAGTTGCCATTTACTTTATTAGTTAAAATTGAGGTTCAATTTAACTTATTGTAAAATTGGTTCACATATGAAAGTTGTGGTTTAGAGTTTGAATGGTTTTCAACTCATTCTTCAACTTTGAGCATTTATGAAATTGAACATCTATGCTTAAATGTTTATATGGTAATAGACCTTGAAATTGTTCTTAGAACTTGTTTGAGTAAATACCCATAGTGAGGTTCACTTGGGTAGGAACTTGATATTGTGCCTATGAAGACTTGTGGTAGGGTTTACTCAAGTCAAAGTGGGATTTGCATGTAAAAAGACAAATCAATTAAAAAACAAACCAAGAGATGGATTAAAGTGCTTAATTGGATTAATTCATTACAATTGGAAAATCTTTTAGTTGGCAATTTAATTCCCCAATATCCATTCCTATAACTTCACACATATCACCTTTAGTTCTTGCTATTTAATCATTGCTTTGATTTAGTTTACATTTTAAAACAATCTTTCAAACCAAAAAAATGAATTTTACTTTTCCGCTCATAGATATGTTAGTGTATATATCTTAGAAATAGCCAAATAACCTCCCTTTCCTTGAGGAACGATCCCGCTTGCCATTATACGATTCTCATCGACTTGTGTATTCCAAGTGTGGTTAATTTGACACTTGCAAAAGTGTGATCAAAATTTGGCGCCGCTGCCGGGGATCGGTAGCGTTATATTTGGTTATTTTACTTAGGATATAGTTAGTAGTTAGTAGTTTTATTTAGCGTTTTTGTTTATCTTGTTATCTTTTTACCTCGTGGTTGTGTTATTTTTGGTGTTTCAGGGTTATAGGTGTATGCACGGACGTCGTTCTAGAGGAGGTATTCTATTTCCATACAACGATCACATAAACCAAGTTGGAAGATTGGCTAGAACCGCCGAAAGGGCACGGTTAAATCAACATCATACTCTAAATCAACATCATACTCTAACCATGGAAGACGAAAGAGAACACCCACCCATAAACCCACCTCCACCAATGAACCCTCCATCATATGAGCAACCCCCACAAATGGACATCCACCCTAGACAACTCACCATGGGGCAATACTCACGTCCCATCATTGGTAGTCAACCACCTTCCATTGTCCTTGATGAGCTCACGAAGTCTTATGAGCTCAAAACCATGCACATCAATCAACTACCATCCTTCTATGGCAAGTCTAACGAAGATTGTTTACAATTCATGAAAGACCTTAGTGAGGTGGTGGAGACTTTCCCCTTTACGTCAAGAATGGGTACACTTTCGAGGGACCAATTGCTAATGAGGTGCTTCTCAACTTGTTTGAAAGACAAGGCAAAACAATGGCTAAACACCCAAAGGCCCGAATCTCTAACATCGTGGGACGGAGTATGTGAAGCATTCTTCAACCGATTCTTTCCCTCAAACAAGAAAAGAGAGCTACGGATGCAAATTACGGGTTTTCAAGAGGAGAATGGAGACTCATTTCATGAGACTTGGGAAAGGTTTCAAGTTTTGTTAGCTCAACTCCCACCTCATATGCTCCCCGAAGAATACAAGGTCTCCTCATTCCAAGAAGGACTTTTTCCTCAAACTCAACTTTTGATTACTAATGCTTGTGGTGGATCAACCGCGGACAAGACGGCAACTTTTGTGATGGAGGTGTGTGAGAGGCTTGCTCTTATGTCCCAACAATGCAATTTCAACACAAGAGCAAATGGTAGACATGAGATAGGAAGAGTAACCGAGACGGCAATTGAAGTTTCAAAGTTGACCAAGCAAATGCAATCCATGCAAGCCACAATGTTGTCCATGCAATCTTTCTTCACCAACCAAGGGAAGGTGAATCTTGTCCAAGGAGGAGATGGAAGTGGAGATATGGCTTATAATGGAGAAGGTTGTGTTGGACTACAAGAAGAAATCCAAGCAATGGGGTATCAACAAAGAGATACGGGTGGAGTGTATTCTCAAACCTACAATCCCAAGTGGCGAAACCATCCAAACCTTTCGTGGTCGAACAACAATGCTTTGAACTCGGATATGCTTAACAAAGAGACAACTCAAGGGTTCAACAACAACCGAGGGTACTACCAAGGTCAAGGATCGGGAAGTGGCCAAGGAAATCAATGGAATCGGCAAGAGAATTTCAACAACAATCAAGCTAGGCAACAACCAAGGGAGCCCATTTTATCGGATGGACAAAGGTTGAGTTCTATTGAAGCCCTAGTTACCAACATGGGTGCATCAATGAAGAACATGGAGACTCAAATAGGACAAATTGCCGAAGCCTTACAAAAGCATGAGAAAGGGAAATTCCCTAGTCAATCCGAGCAAGCCAAGGCCATGACGGTTCTTAGAAGTGGGCGGATTCTTGACAATGGGGAAATTGTAGAAGATGCAAGTGAGCCTCTAGTTCAAGAAGAAGAAGTGGTTGTGGAAGACATAGGCCACAAGGAAGATGAGGTGGTTGTGGAAGACACAAGGCAAAAAGAAGAAGAAGTAGTGGTGCCTCCCGCAAAAGAAGCTCCTCGTCTACACAAGTCATCTAATCCATACATCCCTCCTATTCCTTACCCCGGAAGATTGAAGAATACGAAGTTGGAACAATCTTTTCAAGACATCTATGACATCTTTTCCAAGGTGAATGTGAATCTTCCACTTCTTGATGCCATTCAAAAGATGCCTTCCTATGCAAAATTCTTCAAAGAGTTGAACAAGGACAAGATCAAGTTCAAACCGAGGCAACAAGAAAGGCTTGGGGAGAATGTTAGTGCGGTGATCCAAAAGAAGTTGCCACAAAAGATGAAGGATCCCGGAGGCTTCATCATCAACATTTCTATAGGAGGAGGAAAGCAAGAAAAGGCTATGTTAGATTTGGGAGCAAGTATAAATTTGATGCCCTACATAATCTACAAGCGATTGGGACTCAATGACCTCAAGACTACTTCCATGTCACTTTTGTTGGCGGATCAATCTACAAGGCTTCCATTGGGGATTATTGAGGATGTTTTGATTCAAGTGGAGAAGCTAATTATTCCGGCCGACTTTGTGGTATTAGATATGGAAGGCCAAAGGGATGAAGATCAAATGTTGTTATTGGGAAGACCATTCATGGTGACCGCTCGAGCAATTGTGGATGTGCATGACGGCAAGCTCACTATGAAGGTGTTAGATGAGGTAATTGAGTTTAAACTCTTTGAGTCGGGAGCATATCCTATTGGGGCACATGATAGCTTTCATGTGAATTCGGTGGACACAATAATTGAGGAAGAGAGTGAAGAATTTTTGAAGAAGAAGTTAGATGTTTTAATGGCTAGTGCTATGGAATTCCTAGAGGAATTCAAGGAAGATAATGAGAGGGTTGATCTAATGGAAGAGTTGGTGGAGGAAGAGAGCATCAATGAGATTGAGGAGGTTGGCAAAGGAGAGTTGGAGTCAACATTGGCTACACCACCAAGATTGGAGTTAAAAGAGCTTCCTACATCCCTCAAGTATGCCTACCTAGACGAAGAAGAAAGGAAACCAGTGATTGTTTCTTCGGAGTTGAATCAAGATGAAGAAACAAGACTTCTTGAAGTTCTTAGGGTGCATAAGGCGGCTATTGGGTGGTCTATTGAAGATATCAAGGGGATAAGTCCCACTATTTGTATGCACAAGATACACCTAGAAGAAGATTCTAAGCCATCACGAGAAGCTCAACGCCGATTGAACCCCATCATGCAAGAAGTTGTCAAGAGTGAAATTTTGAAGTTGTTGAAGGTAGGCATTATTTATCCCATTGCGGATAGTAGGTGGGTAAGCCCAATACACGTGGTACCCAAGAAGTCGGGGATTACGGTAGTTAGGAATGAAAAAGATGAACTCATTCCCCAAAGGTTGCAAACCGGGTGGAGAGTATGTATTGACTACCGAAAGCTAAATGCATCAACCAAGAAGGATCACTTCCCTCTTCCATTCATTGATCAAATGTTGGAGAGATTGGTGGGGCATAGCCATTATTGCCTCTTGGACGGATATTCAGGGTACAACCAAATCACAATAGCACCGGAGGACCAGACGACTTTCACATGTCCCTTCGGCACTTTTGCATACCGAAAGATGCCTTTTGGCTTATGTAATGCACCCGGTACGTTCCAACGGTGTATGATGTCCCTGTTTTCGGATATGGTTGGAAAAATCATCGAAGTCTTTATAGATGATTTTTCAGTATTTGGAGGGTCTTTTGACTTATGTCTCAACAACTTGACACAAGTTTTGAAGAGATGTGAAGAGAAGAATCTGACTTTGAACTGGGAAAAGTGTCACTTTATGGTGACACAAGGTATTGTTCTTGGACATGTGGTGTCAAGACAGGGGATAGAGGTAGACAAGGCGAAGATCGAAGTTATGAAGAGCTTACCTCCACCTAGGACCACCAAGGACATAAGATCTTTCTTGGGCCATGCGGGATTTTACCGGCGGTTCATCAAAGATTTCTCCAAAATCTCAAGACCCTTGTGCAACCTACTCCAAAAAGAAGTAGATTTTGTGTTTGACGAGGAGTGTATGCGAGCCTTCAACACCCTCAAGGAAGCTCTTACATCAACACCCATCATTGTCCCACCAAATAGGAGCATACCTTTTGAGATCATGTGTGACGCATCGGATTATGCGGTTGGGGCCGTTCTTGGTCAAAGAGTGGACAAACTTCCACATGCAATCTACTACGCCTCAAGGACCCTAAATGATGCTCAGTTGAACTATTCCACAACCGAAAAGGAATTGTTAGCAGTTGTGTTTGCCTTGGAGAAGTTTCGACAGTATTTGGTGGGAGCAAAGGTGATAGTTTATACTGACCATGCGGCCATCCGCTACCTTATGCAAAAGAAGGATGCCAAGCCAAGACTCATCCGTTGGATCCTCCTCCTACAAGAGTTTGACTTGGAAATCAACGTGGTAGCCGACCACTTGAGCCATTTGATTCATGGGTCTAACGAAGAAGAAGACGTGCTCCCATTGAAGGAAAGCTTTCCGGATGAGCAACTATGGGTGGTGAATGGAAGTGAGCCATGGTATGCCGATATAGTTAACTACCTTGTGAGCGACATAGTTCCCAAAGACCTCTCATATCAAGCTAAGAGAAGATTTAAGTTTGTTGCTAGACAGTATTTTTGGGACGAGCCCTACCTCTTCAAGCATGGTCCCGACCAAGTGATCCGAAGATGTGTACCAGAACAAGAACAAGAAGGGGTGATTCGGTTTTGCCATGCAATGCATTGTGGAGGCCATTTTAGTCACAAGAAAACCGTTCTTAAGGTCCTCCAATCCGGATTCTTTTGGCCAACTCTAGGGAAGGATACCTATGGGTTTTGTAGGAGTTGTGATAGATGCCAAAGGATGGGTTCTGTTGGTAAGAGAAATGAAATGCCCCTAAAAGGAGAGTTGGTTGTTGAGCTTTTTGACATATGGGGGATAGATTTCATGGGTCCTTTTCCGTCTTCAAATGGCAACAATTACATATTGGTGGCGATTGATTATGTCTCCAAGTGGATCAAAGCAATAGCTACCAAGACTAATGATGGTCAGGTGGTAGTGAAGTTTTTGAAGGAGGTGGTGTTCTCAAGGTTTGGTACACCTCGGGCGATCATAAGTGATGGGGGATCCCATTTTTGCAACAAGATCTTCACCTCCTTGATGAAGAAATACGGAGTGAAGCACAAGATCGCCACACCTTATCATCCACAAACCTCCGGACAAGTTGAAGTGAGTAATAGGGAGATCAAGCGGATATTAGAGAAGACGGTCAAACCCAATAGGAAAGATTGGTCAATGAAGCTTCACGACGCACTTTGGGCTTACCGTACGGCTTTCAAGACTCCGCTTGGCACCACGCCCTATCGATTAGTATATGGGAAAGCTTGTCACTTACCCGTAGAATTGGAGTTCAATGCATATTGGGCGATTAAGAAATTAAATGTTGACATGGATTTGGCGGGTGAAGAACGGAAGCTTCAACTCAATGAGTTAGAGGAACTCCGTTATGAAGCCTATGAGAATGCCAAGCTATACAAAGAGAAGACGAAGAAAATTCATGATCAAATGATCCTACGAAAAGACCTCCACCCCGGGATGCTCGTTCTTGTGTTTAACTCTCGGTTGAAGTTGTTTCCGGGGAAACTAAGGTCTAGATGGACCGGTCCATTCAAGGTGATGGAAGTATTCCCTCATGGCGCAGTCGAAGTTCAAAGTTTCAAGACGGGGGATACATTCAAGGTCAATGGCCAAAGGGTCAAGCCGTACTATGGAGGAGCTAATGGTGCATCCATGATCGAGAAAGTTAGACTTGGTGAACCTTAGCGCCTCCTATCACGTCTTGCCTAGACGTTAAATCAAGCGCTTAGTGGGAGGCAACCCACTTAGGTAGTTTTTCCTTTAAAGCATTTTATTTAATTTTCATTGATTAGTTTGTTGAACTTGTAGAACTTTCCCCTAAATGTGTGTTGGATAATGGTTTATTACAAAACTTATTGAGTACAAATGTGTTGGCAAACCATGTCTAACATAGGTTTGGGGGATTTCCTTGAGTTTGATGCCATTTGAGTGAGTGTGCAGTTGTGAACAGAGCAGATAGCTCTCTGTTTGAAATCGGCGGTTTCATATCGGCGGCCTGGCCGCAGATTAAAACCGTAGATTTCAACCAGAGAGCTCTGCCAAGAAACGGCGGTCATAAATCGACCGCCGATGGAATCAGGTCTTGAAGACCAAGATTCGGCGGTTTCAAATCGGCAGCCTGGCCGCCGATTAAACCGCCAAATGAAAAATGAGGTCTCTGCCAAAATTCGGCGGTTTCAAAAAGGCGGCCTGGCCGTAGAATTCATAACCGCCGAATATCCCTCACTTAGAGAAACGACATCGTTTTGGGCAAAAAGTGGGATTCTGCGGTCATATTCGGCGGCCTGGCCGTCGAATGAAACCGCAGAATGCGCGATTTCAGGTTTAAAATGGCTGTCCCTTTCAACGAGCCAAATCACCCAAATTCCTTCAAGGTTCCATTTTTTCCCTCTCTTCTCTCATTCAAAGCTTTCAAAGGGTTGTTACTTCCTAGATGGCACCAAAGAAAGGCAAGGGGAAGGCTTCTAGTTCCCGCAGCCGACGGATTGACGAGCATAGCCTTCGCAGTGCTCTGTATGCGGGACGCCTCCAGAACATCCTCTCCCGAACAATCCACCCCGATAGGAGCATAGATTTGGATGACGTGGGTGGAACGGACATCGTGCGACAGGTGGACGGGATGGGATGGCGTCAATTTGTCACCACACCCCGATCAAGGGCAAATGTGAGCATAGTGCGGGAGTTCTACGCCTCGATGATCCATGGCGAGTTTGTGGCGGGGAGGTCCGTCAAGGTTCGGGACGTGGATGTGTTCGTGCGCCCCCAAGACATCAATGAGTACTATGGTACCAATTCGCACGATGACATGCCGAATGGGGTTCCGAAGCTCAACATCTTTAGGTTGTACCATCCGGAGCTTGCCGAGTCCCTAAGAAGAGAAATGGACAACAGGGGCTTGTGGGACGTCGATTATAACCTCCGTCAGTCAGAGTTGGAGAGGGATCTAGCCTTTTGGTCCGTGTTCGTGTCCCACTCTTTGAAGCCGACACAACAACGGACACACATTGTCCTTGACATCGCTCAGATTCTCTACTGCATCATGTTCCAGACGCAGATAGATGTGGGACGACTGATTAGATTGGCGATAGGTAGAGCAGGGAAGACAGCGAAATCAGTGATTCCTTTTCCTTGCCTGATTTCAGACTTATGCACACAGGCAGGGGTGCCCGAGCGTCGTGGAGATGACATGCTCATGATGGGAGATCCCTGTAACTCCAGGACCTTCAGGGATTTGACTGCACCTCAGGATGTGGAACGTCTCTTGCCATTGGGATCGAGGAAGAGATAGAGGCTTCAGCAGCAGCAGGAGGGGACAGATGAAAACAGTGAGGATGAGGAGGATCCAGGGGCAGTTCCAGCAGCGGCAGATCCGGCTGAGCAGCAAAAACCGGCTTGGTTCGATGCTTGGTTCTCAGAGTACTCTCAGACCCCCCCCCCCTCATGGGCATCGACTATCATCCAACAGCAGAAGGACCAGCAGGCACAGATAGCTGAGCTGATTCGGGTCCTTCAGGAGAGCACGTTGACAGCATTGGAGCGCGTTGGAGGAGCGGGCACTAGCTCAGAGCAGCAACAGCATCAGGATGATGATGCACCCGCTCAGTGATTCCTTTTCATGCATTGCACATTTTATTTTAGTATTTGCTACATGTTTACTTTTGGCTTTTGGTACCGGATAGTACTTTTAGTAGGATTTTAGTTTAACGTTTTAGTCGGATTTTAGTATTTTGGTATTTTACTTGTTTCTTGTTTATTTTTGGGATATGTTCTATGCTTTCTTTGAATATCTTGCATGTGGCTATTAGAACATATGTCTTTTTGCCATGTCACTTAGGCGCCTTCCGTGCCGGGTCCTCATTGTCAACATTGGGGGCAATGTTGGATTTAGGTTTGGGGGTATGGATCACTAACTACCATATTTTGTATATAAATAACAAAAGTTTCAAATTGTTGTGATATAGGCCATTTGTGAGCATGGTTTGCTTGATTTGATACCCTTGACATGTGCTCATTGACAATCTAAGAATGCATGCGTATCATGAGTTAGTCCCATACCATTTGTTTAAGTAGAAGTGGCCATTTGTGCGAGTGTGTAGGTCTATTAGTGGAGACTACCCTTAGTTCACATGCCTTAAAGAGCGAATTTATGAGGGTTATGTTTCTCTTCTTTTTGTTCTCCTAAACACTCTTCAATTTTGTTGTGTATCATTGAAGTCTCATCACATCACTTGCACCACTAATCATAGAACATTCATCAATTGTGGATAACATGTCATTTGCTTGCAATTTCTAGTGGTTGACCTACTTGAAGGGATGATAGGACTTTTATAGAATATACCTGAACACTTTCACCCAATTCCTACCCGATTTGTGCTTCAATGGTCTAATAATGGTGGCCAAGCACCTTAGCCAAACACATTTCCAAACACTAAAAAACCTAAACACAAGCCATACCTAAAATTTCCGATCTTGTTGACTCAAGTTTTTGAAACATGTATTTAAAATTATCCTCTCTTGGTATATTCTAAAAAAAAAAAAAAAAGAAATAAATAAATAAAGCTGTATATATATGTATATATATATAAAATAAATTGTTGAGTCTTGAATGTGCTTGAATTGTATGTTTCTCTAATTGAGTAACAAAATAGTTGCAAGTTGCTCAAATTGAGCTTAGTTGGAATTTTGTTATTGATGTCACTTTTGGAGCTCAAACTTAGCTCATTGATCTTGAGTCACATGCTTGATCGGAAATAACCAATACTTTCCCATATCCACCATGCACCACATAATACCCATGGCCCCATCAATTAGTAGGAAAAGTAAATTTGATCTTGTAGGTTTTCCACTTGAGAATGCAAACACTCGTCATGCTCTACCACGTTCATGGTTTTTGGTTCCTTTCATGAGACTTATTTACTTAAAAAGAGCGTTCAATTTCGAATTCATGTATGCGTCTTAAATTGTTTCCATTGCATAAACTCATTCGCATACGATTGTATGAGTGTTAACCTAGGTTCTAAGAGGAAAAATAAGAGTGAATCTTGTAAGGACCTAGAGTCGAGGCGAAATATGGCCGAAGCGCTTGTGCGAATGGTTGCCAAGCAAGGACATCTTAGTGTGGGATTTATGACTAAGCATTGCACTCATTGGATTGATTTTGTGTACCTCAACTTTAGCACATCTCTCATGGTATCTTATCATATTTGGCATTCACAATCTATTTGATTCGCTTTTCATAATTTATCGGCGGTCGAAGTATTTAGTTTTGGTTTTATTAGTTGTTTATCGGATTAGCCAAATTTTGTTGTGAGTTTTGCTCGGGGGCGAGCAAGGTTTAGGTTTGGGGGTAATTGATCGAGCCATTACATACATAAGAATGCATCCCTTATTTCCTATACTTATGTTCGGATTCCGATTAAACTCATGGATTTATGGCTCGATTTTGCTTGTACAGGCACTTTTGGGATTCAGGACTGATCAATGAGGAAAACCGGTGATTTTGGGCTTTATGCGTCAAGAGGAGTGCTTTCGGGGGTAAAATGGTCATTCGCCAAGAAAAGAAGCAATCGGCGGTTCAATTCTGCGGCCTGACCGCAGAACAAAACCGCAGAATTCTCCCAGAGGTCTCGGTTGCAAAACGGCGGCCACACTTCAACCGCAGAACCAAACCGCCGTTCCATACCCGAGAAGTCACAAGCCATTCGGCGGTTTCATTCTGCGGCCTGACCGTCGTTTGAAACCGCCGATCAAGTGCCACGTCACCATTTTCGGGATTCCAACCCTAACATTTGTGATCCCATATAAATACTAAACTTTGATCATCTTTTAATTTTACCACCACTCATCCACCATTCTTGAAATCCCTAATTACTACCTAACCTTACATATACCAAAACCCTTACTTTAATCAAACACTACACATCCATCCACATCTTAGAAAGTAATTGAAGAGAAAAGAGGAATCTCAAGTACAAAAGAAAAGACAAAAAGGGACTCTTGAAGGCTTTTATAGGTCCTCTCTACAATCTTTCTCTCTTTTATTATTTTTTTAGTATGTGTAACTAAAACCCACATATTGGGGAATTGATGAGTTGACTTATTAGATTATTCTATGTATTTGAATTAGCCATATGTTTATTAAATCCTCTCTTGGTATATTCTATTTCATTGCCTTGAAGTTGCCATTTACTTTATTAGTTAAAATTGAGGTTCAATTTAACTTATTGTAAATTGGTTCACATATGAAAGTTGTGGTTTAGAGTTTGAATGGTTTTCAACTCATTCTTCAACTTTGAGCATTTATGAAATTGAACATCTATGCTTAAATGATTATATGGTAATAGACCTTGAAATTGTTCTTAGAACTTGTTTGAGTAAATACCCAAGTGAGGTTCACTTGGGTAGGAACTTGATATTGTGCTTATGAAGACTTGTGGTAGGGTTTACTCAAGTCAAAGTGGGATTTGCATGTAAAAAGACAAATCAATTAAAAAACAAACCAAGAGATGGATTAAAGTGCTTAATTGGATTAATTCATTACAATTGGAAAATCTTTTAGTTGGCAATTTAATTCCCCAATATCCATTCCTATAACTTCACACATATCACCTTTAGTTCTTGCTATTTAATCATTGCTTTGATTTAGTTTACATTTTAAAACAATCTTTCAAACCAAAAAAATGAATTTTACTTTTCCGCTCATAGATATGTTAGTGTATATATCTTAGAAATAGCCAAATATCCTCTCTTTCCTTGAGGAACGATCCCGCTTGCCATTATACGATTCTCATCGACTTGTGTATTCCAAGTGTGGTTAATTTGACACTTGCAAAAGTGTGATCAGGGGTCAGTCACCAAAACTCATCACTCAACAAGGCATATCCCAATAGATCTACTAAGTGTTTATATCGAGTAGCATCTAAGGGTTTAGTAAATAAGTCCGCCAGTTGATCATTAGTACCTACAAGTTCAAGTACTATGCATTTATTCTTAACTAGTTCTCTAATCAAATGATGGCGGATGTCAATATGCTTAGTTCTAGAGTGTTGTACCAGATTCTTGGAAATATTAATAGCACTCATGTTATCACAAAAGAGAGTGAGTGTACCTTGGTTGAATTCATAGCCTACTAGCATTTGCTTCATCCATAGGAGTTGTGTGCATCCACACCCTGCGGCTATGTACTCGACCTCTATCGTAGACAAGGAAATTGAGTTTTTCTTCTTGCAAAACCAAGAGACAAGGTTGTTCCCTAGGAAGAAGCAACCACTCGATGTGCTTTTCCTATCATCTCAATTTCCTGCCCAATCCACATCACTAAAGCCTACAAGCCTAGCATTAGTGTCAAACGAGTACCAAATCCCATCGTTTGAAGTCCCATTCACATAGCAAATGATTCTCTTAACGGAAGAGATATGAGACTCCTTGGGATCCGATTGGTACCTAGCACACACACCCACACTAAAGGATATATCGGGCCTACTTGCAGCCAAATATAGCAAGCTACCTATCATGCCCCAATATAGAGTTTGTTCCACACATTTTCCACTAGCATCCTTGCTTAGCTTCAAAGTGGTACTCATGGGTGTATCACAATGTTAGGCTTTTTCAAGACCAAACTTTTTCGCTAGGATTTTGGCATATTTGGCTTGGGTTATAAAGATCTCATCATTCAATTGCCTAATTTGCAAACCTAGGAAGTAACTTAACTCACCAAGAAGACTCATCTCAAATTCATGAGACATAATATCAACAAATTGTTGGACTTTAGTGTTGTTGGTGGAGTCAAACACTATATCATCAACATATATTTGAGCTATCAAAAGCTCATCATTGTCTTTCTTGATGAATAATGTCTTGTCAACACTACCCCTTGTGTAGTCATTGTTGACAAGGATTTGAGTGAGGCACTCATACCAAGCTCTTGGTGCTTATTTCAACCCATATAAAGCCTTTTTGAGGCGATAGACATGGTTAGGGTGGTGTGCATCCATAAACCCCTTGGGTTGTTCAACAAACACTTCCTCTTATAAGAACCCATTGAGGAAGACACTCTTGACGCCCATTTGGTGCAATTTGAACTTGTGCACATAAGAGATGGACAAGAGAAGCCTAATAGACTCTAAACAGGCAACGGGAGAAAAAGTCTCCTCAAAGTCGATACCCTCAATTTGAGAGTACCCTTGTGCAACAAGTCTTGCCTTGTTACGCACAATGTTGCCATCCTCATCGGATTTGTTCCTATATATCCATTTGGTGCCTATGACATTAGTGGTCTTAGGCCTAGGAACTAGAGTCCAAACCTCATTCCTTTCAAATTGGCTTAGCTCTTCTTGTATGGTAAGAATCTAAAATTCATCATTTAAGGCTTCATCAACCTTTTTGGGTTTTGAGAGGTGTAGCATGTAAAGCTAATTAGATTAGCTATTTGACGCCTAGTCCTAACACCCTTATTAACATCTCCAATAACATCATCTTTGTTATGGAGTCTTCTAACCCATGGAGCGGGTTCATTAAAGTCCAAGTGAGGAACTCTATCAATAGGTTGTGTGTCATTATCAACAACATTAGACGTCCCAACATTAGGAGTCACAACAACCTTCTCCAAAGGAGAATCATCACAAAAAATAACCTCATCCTTATGATTACTAGATTTGAGCCTTGTATCATCAATGACTACATTGGATGATTCCACGGTTCGAGTCTTCAAGTTGAAAGCTCTATAGACTCTACTATTTAAGGCATAGCCAATAAAGATACCCTCATCACTCTTAGTATCAAATTTGCCAAGTTGATCACGGTTATTTAAAATGTAGCATTTGCTTCCAAAAGAGTGAATGTAGCTAACATTTGGCTTTCTACCTTTCCATAACTCATAGTAGGTATTTCTAGTTCTGGGCCTTAGGAAAACTCTATTTCCTATATAGCAAGCCATATTGATTGCTTCAACCCATAGGTTCCTAGGCAAATTGTTGCTAAGCAACATCACATGGGCCATCTCTTGGAGGACCCTATTCTTCCTCTCAACAACTCAATTTTGTTGAGGTGTCCTAGGAGCCGAAAACTCATGGGAGATGCCAACACTATTACAATAGGTTTCAAACATGGTATTCTCAAATTCCCTCCCATGGTCACTTCTAATCCATTTTATGCTTTTAATGTTTGAATTCATTTCATTTTGAATTTTAGTACAAAGCATTTTAAACTTGTCAAATGTTTCAGATTTTTCTCTAAGAAAATATGTCCATGTGAACCTAGAGAAATCATCTACACAAACAAAAATGTATCTCTTTCCACCTAAGCTCTCGATTTGCATAGGACCCATAAGATCCATGTGGAGAAGCTCTAGGGGCTCCTTGGTGGAGAGATACTTGCCTTTTTTGTGCATGTTTTTAGTTTGTTTTCCTTGCTGGCAAGGTTCACAAACACCATTGGCTTTCTTCCTAAGCTTAGGGAGGCCACGCATACAATCAAACTTACTTAGGATTCGTAAATCCTGAAAGTTCATATGGCAAAGTCTTTCATGCCACAACTTGATTTGCTCATCCATGGACACATTGTTTGAGACTATTCTAGCTTCAAGATAATTGCAATTGTCATTAGATCTCATACCTTTTAACAAGGTTAGTCCATCGGGCTTTAGGATTGATGGACTTTAGGATTGAGCAATCATCTTTGTAAACAAGAAGGAATATCCTTCATCACTTAGACGAGAAATGCTTATCAAATTGACTTTCAAGCCATCAACAAATAAAGCATTGGATAAGGAGGGTAATCCGGGAACCGAAATGGTTCATTTCCTTACAACTCTCTTTTTGGATCCATCACCAAAGGTGACACATCCTCCTTCCTCCATAACAAGAGTCTCGAAGAAACTCTTGTTTCCCATCATGTGCCTAGAGCACCCACTATCTAAATACCAAAAGTTAGAAGAATTTGAGCAATATGGTAAACATTTTCATTCTTTCTAACCCACTTAGGTAAAATATTTTCTTTCCTAGTGGTCTTTGGTACATAGGCTCTAGATGTCCTAGGATCATGCAAATCAATCTTATCATCCCTAGGAACATGCATCATGGCTCTATTCTTTTTCTTTTCAATCATGCTTCTAGTTTTGCACATTTTAATATAACAAAAGCACCTTGGTCTAATATAACCATCAAAACCACAAAAATGACATATAGGAATGAAATAAGGAGTCATACCATGTCTTGTGCTGGCATGGGAGTCTTCCCTTGTCTTTGTGGTTGTCTTGGTTGTTAATTTAGATTTCTCCTTCTTTGTTGTTGTCCAAGACTTGGTTGCATCCGAGGTTGGTCTTACATGGTTGACCTCTTCCCTTTTTGAGCCATTTGTTGAGGAATGTTGGTTTAAGGTTGCCTTCTTGGCACCACATTCACTTGTGCATTTTTAGAACATTGTCCTAGATCTATCTTCTTCCTAGGAGTTTGCACTGGTGAAGCTTTTTTGTTGCCCAAGCTCTTGACAAACACGGTCTTCTTAAAGGAGGAGGTCTCCATAACATCTTGACCTCTCTTGTCACATGGACTCTTTCCAACACCAAGTATGTGGTCTAGTTTTTTCGGTGCTAGAGGCTATCCTATTCAATGACTTTTTAGCTTCATCAAGCTCCCTCTTCAAACATTCTTCATTCCTCTTAGATAAGTCTAACTCTTTTGTTAACTTATCTTCTACCTTCTTGGACCTTTCCATTTCTTGACTTAAGTGGTCAATGTGAAGTGAAAGCTCTAGATTCTCTTATCTCAACCTTCGAATATTTTTCTTAGTCTTCATCTCCAAGCTTTTAAACTCCATGAGATATTTGTTAGGATTATACTCAATAGCAAGAGTGTAATAATGTAATTAACAATCTTTTTTATATTAATAAAGTGATTTCTGTTTTAAACAAATCTTATAGCATTTATAGTTTAATAATTGTCAAAGTAAATAATCATAAGGTCTAAAGACTATGAGAAAAGAAGAATTGTTCATACATCTGGATATGTATGTGGTAGACACAATTCTTTAGTTAGTCTTGAATATCGTTCACAACTTAAGTTAAAGGTTGGGCACCTTTATCTTGTTAAAGTTGTAGAATTCTTTTGCTAGCATTTGAGTGGGATCAAATGAGATATGATGAGTCTAAAATCATCGGAGTGTCTTCGAGCAAAAGAATCTAGTGCACTGGGTGCATTGAATAGGATCACAATGAAATACTTTATCTATAACCGTCAGTAGATAAAAGTAATTTCATTATCAGGACAATCGGAGAGTCTATCTCAATCCTGAGATAAATGATGGACTTATGGTTGCAGGTGATATCATTTGAGCTATCAATGAGTACGATTATATCGCATAGTCTATCCTCGATAGTTTGGTGATATTCATTTGTTAATCGATAGAGGACTTCATTTTTAGATATGGACATCGTGGCTCCATTTATTAAATGAGAGTATAATATCATCATATGGATGTTTTGAGGTAATTGGATATTAAATCTCAACGTTGAGTTTTCAATAGTGTCTATTGAAAACATGGCTTCTGGACAAGTCAAAATATCCAAGTTCAAAACGTGGTCATATGAGTAAATATGGTAACTTGGAGAGTTATAGGCGGTCTATGAACTCTTGGCGATTACTGATATTAATCACGAGGATACACTATCTCCAATATGATTGTCTAGGGTATGAATGAGGAAACATCTTCCTTTTCTGTCTTTATTTAAGAGTTCAATTTTAGCTCTTTAGTGGAATGAGTTAAAATTAATGGATCGGACCTAAGTGAATCATTTGTTGATTGTGATTAGGTTATGTCTATTGAAGCTTAAATTTAGATAGCCCGCCAAGATCCCCAATCCACATGGACTTGCATGGATCACTTGTTATATTCTACCGACCAATTTAGGGTCCATCTAGAATTGCATTTAATATATTAAGAATATAATTTGCACATTATTTATGTAATGGGCTGCTCAATTATATTTATATATTAATGGATGACATGTGGGCTTTTTATTTAAAGTCCTATGGATTTAATGAAATAAGAAAATAATATTTGGCCCAATATTATTATATGGGGCGGCAAGGTGGTTAAATAACCTTAATATTATTTTGTTTTCATTACTTAATTAAATAAGAATTAATTAATTTATTAATTAATTGTTTAATTAAGAAACAAATCTTTTCTGATTAGGAAATATGATTCCTATTGGTATACTATTGGTAGTAGTATACTTAAATTAAAAGACTTGTTTGACAAGGAAATAAATAATTAATTTTATTTATTTAATCAAATAAGAAGTCTTTTATTTTAGTCAAATAAGGAATAAAAGATTTATGAGTTTGATTAGGGTTTGGAAGTCTTAAACAAAATAGGAATTAGGGTGCAATTCGAACTCTTTTTTGGTTAAGGATTACGGCAACCCTAGTTTATTTTGGACTAGAGATTTCGGCCACCCTAGTGCAAAAAGAAGGAGAAAATTTTTGGCCACATATATAAGGATACTTATAATTTTCGGCCACACTAAGAATTTGGGGTGCAGAATTTTATTTTTCTTCTTCTTCTCAACTCATAGAAAGATAGCTTTTATTCTACTAAAACAAAAAGAAACATAGATTATTCTTTGATGGTATTCTATTGCTAATTCATCAATAAGCTTGTGAATACTACATCGATCTAGGTTCACGCGAGTTTCGATCTTAAGATTGAGAACTCAAAAGTGACCGGAATAATCTTAGGTTTCTTTTGATTGTTTTTGTGACTAACGAATAAAAGAAAAGTTTGTTATATCCGATCACAGGTTTGCAATTCAAAGAAAGGGAGACCACGCTCCTAGGTGATCCACGTTCGTGCTAGGATTGAAGATCTTGCGGATTACCATCGACGTAAGTCAATCAGATCACGCGACAAGAGGTATTAATCTTTTGTTATATATATTATATATCTTTAATTGATTAAAAGGGTTTAAGGTTCATAAAAGGAAATTTTTTTTTAAAAGCTACTCAAACTATTTTTTTAGTCTCGCTTCCGCTGCGTGTACTATACGGTATTTTTCCCTACTGTATTCAACAAGAATCTCTTTCCCCACATATCCATTTATGGTGTTAGAATCGGAGTCATCTTCACTTGAGTCATTTTCCCTTTGATTCTCTTCCTCTTTTTCACTAGCACTTTTGCTCTTATGGGAGGAAGCAAAAGCTAGGAAGTTAGCTATGATATATTCATCATCCGAAGACTCATCTCCTTCATTAGAGTTGTCACTACTTCCACTCCAAGAGGCGACCATCACTTTTCCCTTCTTCTTTTCATTGTGATTAGCACATTCAGGAGCAAAGTAACCTATCTTACCACACTCAAAGCATTAGATCCCTTTCCTTTCGGTCCTCTCTTGCCTTGGCTCAAACTTCTTGAAGGGACCTTTTTTCTTCATGTCTTGGCCTTTTGATCCAAAGCCCTTCTTCTCGAACTTCATTACCTTATTAAAGCTTTTCACAAATAAGGCAAGATCTTCGTCCGAGTCATTATACCTCCTTTTCATCCTTAGATGCTTTCAAAGCAATTCTCTTTTGCTTTTTAGGAGGAGTGGAGCTAAGAGCCTTCCTAGACTTGTAGGCGAGGAGTCTTCCAATAACCTCGCTCGGCTTCATATCCTTATATCCACTATTTTCTTCTAAAGCTGTCACCTTAGACTCAAACCTATCGGGGAGAGATCTCATTATCTTTTGTTTGATCCTCCTATCCGAATAAGGGTCACCAAGTTGATGACTTTGGTTGACTATGTCTATCAACTTGATCTCGAAGTTGTTGAAGCACTCATTCTCCTCCATCTTGAGCAACTCAAATTGAGTTTAGAGGACTTGAAGCTTGGAGTCCTTCACTACTTCGGTTCCCTTGTGTGCAACTTCTAAGATATCCCATGCCTCCTTAGAGATCCTAGTGTTTTGAATCAATTTATATTAATTCTCATCCACTGCACGTAGGATGGCATGCATCGCCTTCCTATTCTATCTTGAAGCCTCAAACTCTTACGCATTCCATTGCGCCTTAGGCTTCAATACTTCTTCTTCTCCACCCGTGAGAATCATCATAGGTAGATCATATCCATCTTCAACTACCATCCAAGCACGGTCACGAATTTGACATATGTAGGATTCCATCTTTCCTTTCCATGAGGAATAATTCAAGCCGGTGAGAAAAGGAAGTCACGTGCTAGAAGCTCCCTCGTTATTGCCACCATTTCCACTCATTGTGTATAATGAATGAAACGAAATGTATCTAAAATGTAAGAATGAACAAAAATCACACAAATGCAAAACACACCAAAATGAGCAAGGATCACCTAAGTATATCTAAGAACCCGCTTTGATACCAATTGAAACAAATTATGGTATGTTCTAATATTAATCTAGAGGGGGGGTGAATAGATTTTAACTAATTTTACCCAATTTTCGTGTATGGTCAAGATTACGAAAATACCCCTAACAGTCAATATAAATACAACAAGTGTAATATGGTGTAGAAATTAAATAACACTTGATATTTACGTGGAAACCCTCAAAAGAAAAACCACGGGCTAATAAATGCGCAAACTAGAACCTCAAATCAACTAAATATGTTAAAGATTACAACCTAATCCTGGTATATAATCACACACCTACCTAATCCCGGTATGACTGAACCTAGTCCTATTGCTTGTGATTTACGCAACCTAATCCTGAAAGCAACACAAGACTTAGTTCTCAATGAAGAGAATGCAACCTATGTGAATATGTGAAATACTCAAAAGGCAACAAGAGCTAGGTAACCCTATTGCTTATCTAGGATGATGATATATCAATAAAAACAATCCTAGATATCAAAAGCTAAATGACATAGCAAAAAGCTTAGCTAATCAAGATAAAGTAAAACCTAGATAGCTATCACAATACAACACTCAATCATATCCATCACAAACAATCTCTATATAAGTAAATAAAGAGATGACTTGACAAGAAAGAAACTAAAATTAGATGAAGTTAGTTAAAATCTTACCATGCAAGTTATGATGATGTAAAACCATGCATGAATGATGCAAGATGTTCTTTGATGCACAAAAGGAATGTCTTTGAGTGTTTAAAGGAGAGTTATTGAGAAATTTTCACTTGAAAAATGTTCTAAGGAAAAAATATGAATTTTTGAACTCTTCAAAACTAACCTAAAGGCAAAGTGGCATATATATATAGGGTGCCAAAATGAAAGTGACATCATTTTGAAAAGTGGCACCTATTTGTCCTTGGGAGGTGTACGAGTCGCTGTACGTAAAGCGACTTGCACAACGCCTACCTAAGAAAAATGAAGAACATCTTCATTGGCACTGTTCGTAGGGCGTTTCTATACAGCGACCCAACAGCGCCACAACTTTATTCTTCTTGGAAAATAGAGTGTCGCTGTACGTAGCGCTATACATACAGCGCTTTGTATAGCGCCATGTATAGCGACCCAACAGCGACCATAAAAAATGCATCAGGTCTGTACAACACTTTTTCTAAGCCTCACCAGGTCTCAGATAAGTGTTATTCGAACAACGCTTTGAATGGCGCCCAACACAATGATGCATTCTAATGCTTAAATGTGACACGAAAATAATCAACACAAGATGCAATCATATGGGCAAGCATGAAGAGAGATTAAATAACATTAATGCACCTAAATAACATACACATCATACAAGATAAACATATATGCATGAGTTTTGTGTGTGTGCAACTACATTTCTTCATTTGCAAGTAAGCACTTAGAAATATACCTTTGGAGTGCTTATTCTCTTGAGGTCTTGAGAGCCTAAGCTACCCTTACATCAAAACCCCCAAATGTGGTTTGTCTACGAAATAAGCCAATCAATAATTAAGACTTTACATGTTATATCTGAAGAGATAGGAGGGCTCATGTGTCAAAACCAAGCAACGGAATTTCATAAGATATTGAGAGCTTTTGGAGGACTTGTCTTCAAGGGTTATCTCTTATTACTCATCTCTTTGTATCTTCTATTGATGTGTAACCCATGTGGGATTATTTGTAAACCAACACTTGTGCTAATATATGTTTGTATTGTTCTTTGGTTTGTGTTTTGTTCTATTCTTTGCTATCCATTATAATCTCTTATTATGATATTCATGTGCATGAAGAGTTATATATTGATGTGTATGTATGGATGAGATTAAGAGTAGATTAACCTAATGATGTAGGAGTAGTTGTAATCAAATATCTCATTTGTGTATGTATGTTGGTAGATGATTTACTATGTATGTGTTTAAAATGATTAGAGTGATTGAGAGTTAGGTTTATGCTTGGATGACTATTCCAAGTATGAGCTTGGCTATTAGCTCTATAGAATGGGAGAAGCTTATGCATAACCTTGCTATGATAGCTTTGGTTCATGTTCTTGTGCTTAATGGGTCTAGATATAGACACAATTGCTCATTCCATACCCTTGGTTGAGTGATGACTTGATTTTGGTAATTCCTTAATCAAGAGAACGAACCCCTTACTTAAATTAAATGGTATTCACATGTTAAACAATCTACATGATTGCATCTTGTGTTTGCTAAACTTATTTCCCATGCGTGTCTCATATCTTGCATCTCTCCAAGCCACCATTATTTTCGTAGCTAGGGTGTCTTGCCTTTAGGAGTAGAATAACGTAACTAGGAGTAAACTAATTGGAAAGGCAAGCACCCGGTTACATTTCTACCCTTAGCTTTACATCATTTAGTTAGTTTGCATCTCCACTCACACACATCATTCTCACCGCATCACATTCCATTTACATTGCTTTCATAAACTCTAGAGCTAGATACAGTTAACGGATTCCATCTCTCTGTGGGAACGACTCTTGCTTACTTGCTATACTAGTCCTTTGACTCGTTGCATTTGCAAGGTAATTAGAATAAAAATATCTTTTTTGAGAGGCATAATGACAGCCTGATCAATTAGGTACTATGGCTTTAAGTGTTTTATTTTGAAAACTTTTACAAATTAGCCTCTATATTGCACATTTCTTTATCATCGCCTGAGTACACATTATTTACAGATTTGAGCAAACCAATTGCATTTATAACTTACGCAAAACTTATGATCAACAACTAGAGACTCCATGTGATTAATGTGTATGGACAATATGTGGTGATGAAATGAATGGTTAGTGTTCGGCCTCAAATTGGAAATTGAAGCACACATTCATAAGGGTAGTGTTTTGGTAACAGAGTTGAGCGCACACATGCCTAGCATCATATCTGCCAGTCTATTTAACAAGGGAATACAAGTCTCACAAGCAGTCCACAATATTTTCATGTTTTATGGCAATCGATACTAAATGCTTTGTGAATGAGATCTCAATGCAATTCTAGTTTTGAAAAGAGCTTTTTAAGAATAGAAAGAATAGATAACCCTCTCAAATGATCGTTAAGGCACAATGTCTTACACGGGTAGTCTCCACAATTCTCCTAGGAACAATAAGTCTAAGGTTCATTTACCTCAACATCCAAAGATTGGCACTGTACAAGCATATTTATTGTGTTGCAACAACTTAGATGGCATGCATACTAGTCAAAATTTAGATTTCAAAGCATAGTATGACATGTTCCTATTGGCACACAAAGGTAAACAACTCACAAAAACAAAAAATTTCAAAATTTTTGTCAGAGATTTGAAATTTTTTCCTAAACACATTTATACCATATACTATACACATATATAACTAAAAATAATAATACAAAAGTTGTCCCACACCCCAAAACCTAAACAAAACATTGTCCCCAATGTTCTTGTGGACAAGGATAGCTAGAGTCTAGAGATAGTGAGAACAAAAATTTTAAAAGACTAAAAACTAATATCAAAAGAAAATTCTAAGATCTAAGCACAAAATATTCACTCTCTTAGATCTAATTAAAAATAAAATATAAAACAAGCATGCATATTAGGTAGGATAGAATGTAATACCTGTTGAGGCTCTCCGCGGGTTTGGTACCGCGGGTCATTGCTCTCCGTACGAACTCGCGCGCTTCTGGGCCAGCTTGATATCTTGGGTTTGGTTTATTCCGGCTAAAAGGAACTCGCAGTGAATACCTTCTAGGTCCCCGTGACCTTGTTTCTTCTGACTGGTGAGAATAATCCCGCGGAATAATCCCTATCTCCATTCGCGAGATCATTCTTCTAGCTCACTGGTTTGTTCCAACGGTATGTGTGATTGTGTGGATTTTATTGTGAACAATATTCTATCTTGATCTTAGATAGAGCACTTATCAAGGGGGAGCATAGTATGCTAGACTTTGTTCTCTTTTATGATATGTTCACATGTTTCGAGTTGATAATTGTTGGCATATTCTTTTGGTTGATATGATGAATCTTGACGATGTTATTTCATATGTCTTGATATGCATGATGATTCTTCATAATGTTATATGCCTTCGTATGTTTGATCACAATTAATGCATGAATCTGTTTGTAATAATTGTATGATTTTGTTTGCAATCACCTTCTCCTTGTTTGGGGTTGTATGGTAGTTGAGATTGCAATCAATTTCTTCATTCTTGAGGTTGATAAGAGAGTAATTGCAATGAGCACCTCATTGTATGGAGTCGATAGTAATTGTAATTGTAATTGTAATTGTAATCAATTCAGTTGAGTGTAGTTGCAATGAGTTCCTCTTTGTTTGGTGTCGATAGTAATAGTGGTTGTAATCAATTCAATTGATTATGGTTGCAAAAAATTCCTCCTTGCTTAAAGTGATAGTAATTATGGTTGTAATCAATTCCATTGATTGTATTTGTAGAAAATTCCTTCTTGCTTAGAGTAATAGTAATTGTGGTTGTAATCAGATCTCTTCTTGATTGGGGTCGAGATGATTGTTGTCGATACCAATTCCTTCTTATTTGGGGTTGATATGTTTGTTTATGCAATTGTTGAACTTGGTAGAAATGACCCATGTTCTTAAGAGTAAAATTTATGCATTTGTGATTCATTTTACCTTGATGAGTTTGTTGTGTTGTATAGTTGTATAACCTTTGCTAGGTTATCATGGGTAACAAACAAGAATCAAGGGAGAAGATAAAGTTGATAAACACAAAGGTGGTTCAACAAGATGTAAAAAATAAGAACTTGGAAGAAAGCATTTCTCCAAGAGAAGCATCCACATCCAAATGTGAGGTCAACAAATCGTTCAACGTTCTTTGGTAGCACAAGTGACTAGCAAAGCTTATGTGATCTCAAGGTATCTTTTCTCTCTTTTCCTTTTGGCTTCATTTGATGTCAAAAGGGGGGAGAAATATGATATTGTCTTAGCATATCTTCTTTGTGTATGTGTTAAGTATTGAACTTCATATGGCATGTAATATCTTGAATGAGATATCTTTGATGGATATGCATGTATTTAGAGGGAGCATACATGTATCCATTTTGAACTTAATTGTCATATTCCTTATTGATCTTAAATGCCATATTCTTGTCTAGTATATTGCCATATATTCTCTTGGATATTCTTGTGCTTTCAAGTCTATTTTATGAGATATCAAGAGAAGCTCAAGTGAAGAAGTTCAAGACTTGTTGAAGATTAGTCTAGGTGATTAACACATTGTAATGTGAGGGTGAGCTTTTGTGTCGAATCTTCATGTTGTATGTTTTAGTATTTGTATAGGTGTTTTGACATAGAATTTGCCAAAGGGGGAGATTGTTAGGATTTTGAGTTGAGTTAGCATTATTCTATGTCAAAACAACATTTCCTTTGTATTGATTAGTTGTCTAGGATTCATGGTTTAACAAGCTTCAAGGAAGTTGGACATCACATCATGCAAAGTGAAGCCTTCAAGAGGAGAAAGCATCAAAGGTATACTTGGACCTCTATCCTTTTGCAAGGCCTTTAGGTGCACACACACACATGGAATTCATTTGTGTCCCTGCATAGTTGTACACCATTTGTATAACACACACACACACTTTATAAAGTATGCACATGCATTAGTTTCAAATTGACAAATATTGTGAAATTGCATGTTCTAGGATTATGTCTAGAAAATGACATACTTGTGTGATCTTGTATTTATCTGTTCGTGTTTTATTATATTTAGACTTAAACATGATCTCATATGATTCCATATTGAGTCCCGGTCATTTCGGTTACTCATTCATTAGGTTTCAAGTCCAAACGATGTAGCTATGCAACTTTGTGTTCTCATTCATTGAGTTGTCTTCGTCTTTGTTTTCCGAGATGTATTCTCAATCTTTTGTCAAATTTTTATAATCATTGTTGTGCATGAGGGAGTCATAGTTTGTAATCCAAAAAATGAATTCGAATTCAGAGTGCAGAGGCCCGAATACGGTCGAAGAATACGAGAGAAACAATAATGGTTGAAGCCATTTTTAGGAGGAGCACGTGAGGCACACAGCCTCAATACCCCTCTGCCCTCGTGTGGCCCATGCACCCCACACGGGCTGGGTGATGTGGCACCTTGTGATTGATCCATGAAAATTCTCTCTCTCTCTCTCTCTCTCTCTCTCTCTCTCTCTCTTTTAAATACTGTCATTTCCCTCTCATTTCATTCCAAGAAGAAAATTTGAAAAAGAAAAGTGCATAATTTTTCACTCTAACTTTCCCTACTTCTTCCAAACACCATAAATTTCTCATTCAGACTCCAAATTGAGTGATTCAAGTTAGAGAATCTTCGTATTCAAGTCCCAACTTTCTCCAAAATGTTTACAGCTATTTGATCACGTTTTGTGGTGGTTCTTCACTCAAAACCAAAACTGCATGGGATTCTTAGGTATTAAACTAAACTTTTTTTGTGATCTTCAATTACCTAGGGTTTTCTTCTTCTATATGTATGTGTATGTATGGTGAATGCTATTGAAAAAGATAAATTTATAATCAAACTTAATCAAGTCTAATTAGAGACAAATGTGAACTAGTTTTCTATGATTCTAGTTTTTCACATGTTTGAGAGTTGTATTGTGATTAGTTTGATATCTAGGATGAAACAAATTAAGGTATGTTCAATGTTTAATCTAGAGAGAGATTTAATTAAATAAGAATTAATTAATTTATTAATTAATTGTTTAATTAAGTAACAAATCTTTTCTAAATAGGAAATATGATTCCTATTTGTATACTATTGGTAGTAGTATAATTAAATAGAAAGACTTGTTTGACAAGGAAATAAATAATTAATTTTATTTATTTAATCAAATAGGAAGTCTTTTTATTTTAGTCAAATAAGGAATAAAAGATTTATGAGTTTGATTAGGGTTTGGAAATCTTAAACTAAATAGGAATTAGGGTGCAACTAAATCTCCAATATTTTAGGAGTAAAATTGCGGCAACCCTAATTATTTTTGGTAGAGATTTCGGCCACCCTAGGGCAAAAAGGAAGAGAAAAATTTGGCCACCTATATAAGGCAACTTATAATTTCGGCCACCCCCGAAGGCTAGTGTGCAGAATTTTCTTCTTCTTCTTCTTCTCAACTCATAGTTAGAGATCGATTATTCTACTAAAAACAAAAGGAACATAGATTATTCTTTGATTGTATTCTAGTTGCTTATTCATCAATAAGCTTGTGAATACTATATCGATCTAGGTTCACGCGAGTTTCAATCATAAGATTGAGAACTCAAAAGTGACCGGAATAATCTTAGGTTTCTTTAGATTGTTTTTGGGACTAACGAATCAAGAAAAGTTTGTTTAATCCAATCACAGGTTTGCAATTCAAAGAAAGGGAGACCACGCTCCTAGGTGATCCACGTTCGTGCTAGGATTGAAGATCTTGCGGATTACCATCGACGCAAGTCAATCGGATCACGCGACAAGAGGTATTAATCTTTTGTTTATTTTTATATATCTTTAATTAATCAAAAGGGTTTAAGGTTCATAAAATTGGAAAAATTTTAAAAGCTACTCAAACTATTTTTTTTAGTCTCGCTTCCGCTGCGGGTACAATTTTTCCCTACAATTGGTATCAGAGCCCAGGTTGAACCCTTTTAATTAATTAACGTATATATACGTGGATCGATTTCTTTTTATTGTGATTATGCATGTTTTAGAAAGAAATGGCACTCTAGGTATTCGCATATATAATTACATGTGATGTATGGATTTATATATGTTTTTATGTGGATTGTTATTGCTCGATTTTGGTCCTAGATTTTCAATGTATTTTTGTTATGTAATTGTAACAAGAAGGGTGGTCTATCATCGCCATAATTCCTTCTTGGTAGTTGCTAGGTTTTATTTTTTTTTATATATATGTGCAGTATTTTTTTTAATACTACTGCAGTTTTTTTTTATTTTATTTTTAAGTGCAGTTTTTTTTTTATTATGTAAAAATACTGCAGTGATTAAAAAAAAAAAAAAAGGAATACTGCAGTATTTATTATTTTATATCGCTGTAATATATTTGGGTGTTAAAGATTTGAAGACACGAAGAAAAACGAAGCAACCGGAACCGAGAACGAGCACCGTGCGCACCCTAGGAGTGGATTGGGCTGCGCATGGCAAGCCCAAACCTTGGTGGGCTGCGCATGGCAGCCTTGTGTGGTCTCATTGGCTGCGCAAGGCAGCCCCTTATGTGGGGTTATGGGCTGTGCAAGCCTAAGGGAGGAGGCCGAAGGATGAGCTTATGGTTGATGGGCCACTCGAAGATCTTGTATTTCTATTTCAATGTAATTTACTTGTTTTTCTAGGATGGGCCAAAATTGTTGCTATTTATTTTATGCTTAAATATTACAATATTTGTTATTGTATGATAACATGTCATATAGAATAGGAGTGTCACTCATATATCTCTTTTGGTATGGACATGCATTGAATGATTTAGGAATCTAAATTGGCATCTAGATAACTTGGTAAATCATTCTATGGGATTTAATCACATGCCTTAAATAATTGAGTGGGAGAAGGTGTTTTTGTAACACCTATGGCTTCCAAGATTAGTTGAGCTTAATTATTTTTGGTAATCCCCCAAAGGGGCGTCCATGAATGGAATTAAGCAATATACTTCCTTACAAGGATAGACTAGACAATGGACTCGAACGAGATCTACTCCCAAAGGAGGGATTTTCGTGAGAGAAAATTGAGGGTCGATATCTTGGTAACACACTCAATGTAATTTTATTGATATCCTCCAAAGAGTTCTTGTCAGTAAAATTGCAAGGCTAAAATTGAAAACACTGGTTGTTATGTTAACAATTAGGTGGGACCTAGTCTAACTAGTAAATGGTGCGAACTCCCAAAGGAGGCGTAACATTTATGGGTGTTAGATCACCGTTGAATTTTTATGATTGAGTTATTCATTTAATTCAAGATAAATATTTAAAAGTGCTTTATAATGATTATTTACTTATATATGATTTGTTTTCATTCAGAAATCATGACCCCATCACTTATGAACATCCTGAAAGATAACACCTTAACTGGAGATAACTATGTAACATGGAAAAGGAAAATTGGGTTGTTGCTGCAAAGTGAAAAACATAAGTTTGTTCTAACTACTCATAAACCACCTGCTCCTAATATTGAATCAAGCATAATGCAAAGAGATGAGTATAAGCAGTGGAAGACTTCAGATGATATGGCCAAATGTTATATCATGGCCACTATCTCCGACGTGTTGCAACAGCAGCATGAAGGAATGGAGTCTGCTGCTGATATAATGATGTCTCTAGAGGAGATGTTTGCTATGAAGTCCAGGACGACTAAGAGAGAGGCAGTGACTGCTTTTATGAATCTTAGGATGAAACCTGGACAGGCTGTGAAGGATCACATGATGAAAGTCATAGCACATCTCAACATTGCTGAACTGCATGGCGCTGAGATAGATGGTGAGACAAAAATTGATATGGTTGTCAATTCATTGTCAGATTCCTTTGATCAGTTCAAATTGGACTACACTTTGAACAAAAAGGAATACACCTTACAGAGCCTGATGCAAGATGTTCAAAGTGCTGAAAAGATCCTTGTGAAAGGCAAAGGTCAAGAGATTCATATGGTTGGTAAAGTTGCTACTGTTAAGGCCCGTCAAAAGGTCAAGAAACAACAGAAGAAAAAGCAACTTGGGCCTACCAAGAAGGAGACCAAGAAAGTAACCAAGATCAAAGGGAAATGCTTCCTTTGTGGTGAAAAGGGACATTGGAAGAGAAATTGCCCAAAGTCCCAGAACAAGAAGGAAGAAGGTAATTTGAATTATCTTGAAACATGTTTTTTGGCTGATTCTACAGATTCTTGGATCATAGACTCAGGAGCCACTAATCATGTTTGTTATTCCTTGCAGGGGTTCCAAGAAAGGAGAAGGCTGAATAAAGATGAGATCAATTTGCGTTTGGGCAACGGAACGTTAGTGTCTGCAAGTGCAGTGGGAGATATTAGAGTTTATTTAGATTCTAGAAGGCATTTAGATTTAATAGACGTTTATTATGTACCTCAATTCAAGAGGAATTTAATTTCAGTTTCTTGTTTGAATAATTTTGGATATTCGGTTACTTTTAATAAAGTTTTTATTATTAGTAAGAATGACAAAGTTATTTGCAAAGGTACATTGGAAAATGGTCTATACTTCTTGCATAGAAATATCTCTCACTCGTTAGACACAGAAATAACGGAACCTAATCATAAAAGAGTAAAATTATCAACAGATGAAACCTACCTTTGGCATTTACGCTTAGGTCATATTAACCTTAATAGGATTAAAAGATTGGTAAGTGACGGACCTTTGAGTGACTTAAAGGTTGATGATCTACCAACTTGTGAATCTTGTTTGGAAGGTAAAATGACCAAAAGGACGTTCTCTGCCAAAGGTACCAGAGCCACTGAATGTTTAGGATTGATACACACTGATGTATGTGGACCTATGAGCATTCAAGCTAGAGGTGGATATGAGTACTTCATCACTTTCACAGATGATTACTCAAGATTTGGCTATGTGTATCTCATGCGACATAAGTCGGATGTTTTTGACATGTTCAAAGCATTTAAAGCTGAAGTGGAAAATCAGCTTGAGAAACACATAAAAATCTTGAGATCTGATCGTGGTGGAGAATATCTATCTGGTGAGTTTCAGCAATATCTTATTGATAATGGGATAGTTTCTCAGTTTTCTGCACCTGGTACACCTCAACAAAATGGGGTAGCAGAAAGGAGAAATAGAACTTTTTTGGATATGGTTAGGTCTATGTTGAGTTATTCAACACTTCCTATTTCTTTCTAGGGATATGCTTTACAAACTGCAATATACATTCTAAACCATGTACCATCTAAGTCTGTTCCTAAAACACCGCATGAGTTGTGGACTGGGCGCAAGCCTAGTTTACGACACTTAAGGATATTTGGATGTCATGCGCACGTGTTAAAAGGAAAGACAGAAAAGATGGAGTCCCGTTCAGAAACATGTATATTTGTAGGGTATCCGAAAGAAACTAAAGGATATTATTTTTATAGTCCTTCAGATCTTAAAGTATTTGTTTCGACAAATGCTAAATTTCTGGAAAAGGACTATATGAATGATTTTGTGCCTAAAAGTAGAATTGTCCTGAATGAGATGTCAGGAGATACAATTCCACGAGAGGTTACACAACCAAACCCAATTGTAAGTTCCGATCCAACACAAGATCAACAACCTACCATTCCTCATCGTAGTGGGAGGGTTAGAACTCAACCCGAAAGATACATCGGTCTGGGAGAATCTGTAGAGAATCTCCCGGACGACGATGATCCCTATACGTACAAGGAAGCTATGGAGGATGTTGATAGTCGCCATTGGCAAAAGGCAATGCAATCCGAGATTGAATCTATGTTCAATAACAAAGTCTGGTCCCTTGTAGACTTGCCTAAAGGGATAAAACCCATTGGGTGTAAGTGGGTATACAAGAGGAAAAGAGGTATGGATGGAAAGGTGGAAACCTTTAAAGCTAGATTGGTAGTTAAAGGGTATACACAGAAAGAAGGTATCGATTACGAGGAAACCTTCTCTCCTATGGCCATGCTTAAATCCATTAGGATACTCTTATCCATTGCAGCATCTTTAGATCTAGAGATTTGGCAAATGGACGTCAAGACAGCTTTCCTTAATGGAAGTCTTGATGAGAGCATCTACATGATGCAACCAGAGGGATTCATTGAAAAGGGCCAAATGGAAAAGGTATGCAAGTTGCAGAAATCCATATATGGATTAAAGCAAGCATCCAGATCCTGGAACATAAGGTTCGATCAAGCTATCAAAGGTTTTGGATTTATTCAGAATCTTGACGAACCTTGTGTATACAAAAGGATTAAGGGCGACAAGTTGGTTTTCCTCATTCTATATGTTGATGATATACTACTCATAGGAAACGATGTAGGTGTATTGACATCAGTAAAAGAATGGTTAGCAAAACAATTTGATATGAAGGACTTAGGAGAAGCAAGTTTTATTCTAGGTATCCAAGTTATAAGGGATAGAAAGAATAGAACGATTGCATTATCCCAAGCTTCATACATAGACAAAATCTTGTCTAGGTTTTCCATGCAGGATTCCAAGAAAGGTATGTTACCTTTCAGACATGGAATCAAGCTTTCTAAGGAACAAGTTCCTAAGAATGAGCATGAAGAGCAGTTCATGAGTAGAGTTCCATATGCCTCGGCAGTTGGAAGTCTCATGTATGCAATGCTCTACACTAGACCAGATATTTGTTTTGCTGTTGGCATAGTTAGCAGGTTTCAATCGAAGCCTGGTCCTGATCACTGGACGGCAGTCAAGCATATTTTCAAGTATCTCAAGAGAACGAGAGATAATATGCTTGTATACTCTGGAGGGGATTTGATTCCCGTTGGGTATACAGATTCTGATTTTCAATCAGATTCTGACTCCAGAAAATCCACATCAGGGGCTGTGTTTACTATTGGAGGAGGAGCAGTTATATGGAGGAGTATCAAGCAATCTTGTATTACTGATTCCACCATGGAAGCTGAGTATGTTGCTGCATGCGAGGCTGCCAAAGAGGCTGTTTGGCTCCGTCAATTCTTGATTGACTTGGAAGTGGTTCCTAGTGCGAATAAGCAGATCACTATCTACTGTGACAATAGTGGAGCAGTGGCTAATTCGAAAGAACCAAGAAGTCACAAGAGAGGTAAACACATTGAAAGGAAATATCATCTTTTAAGGGAGATTGTTCAAAGAGGTGACGTGACGATTACCAAAATCGCGTCAGCAGAAAATCCAGCAGATCCCTTCACAAAGGCTCTACCTCAGAAGAGTTTCGATGGGCACCTAGAGAACATGGGCTTGAGAGATATGACACATTTGCTATAGCGCAAGTGGGAGATTGTTAGGATTATGCTCAATAGCAAGAGTGTAATAGTGTAATTAACAATCTTTTTCATATTAATAAAGTGATTTCTATTTTAAACAAATCTTATAGCATTTATAGTTTAATAATTGTTAAAGTAAATAATCATAAGGTCTAAAGACTATGAGAAAAGAAGAATTGTTCATACATCTGGATATGTATGTGGTAGACACAATTCTTTAGTTAGTCTTGAATATCGTTCACAACTTAAGTTAAAGGTTGGGCACCTTTATCTTGTTAAAGTTGTAGAATTCTTTTGCTAGCATTTGAGTGGGATCAAATGAGATATGATGAGTCTAAAATCATCGGAGTGTCTTCGAGCAAAAGAATCTAGTGCACTGGGTGCATTGAATAGGATCACAATGAAATACTTTATCTATAACCGTCAGTAGATAAAAGTAATTTCATTATCAGGACAATCGGAGAGTCTATCTCAATCCTGAGATAAATGATGGACTTATGGTTGCAGGTGATATCATTTGAGCTATCAATGAGTACGATTATATCGCATAGTCTATCCTCGATAGTTTGGTGATATTCATTTGTTAATCGATAGAGGACTTCATTTATAGATATGGACATCGTGGCTCCATTTATTAAATGAGAGTATAATATCATCATATGGAGGTTTTGAGGTAATTGGATATTAAATCTCAACGTTGAGTTTTCAATAGTGTCTATTGAAAACATGGCTTCTGGACAAGACAAAATATCCAAGTTCAAAACGTGGTCATATGAGTAAATATGGTAACTTGGAGAGTTATAGGCGGTCTATGAACTCTTGGCGATTACTGATATTAATCACGAGGATACACTATTGATCAAGCCAAAATTGGTATGATTTTGGCCCTCATCTCCATTTCTTTTTGCTTGATTCTCGGGCATTTCCCCGTGTTTAATGTTGTTAAATTGAGTGTTTCAGGTTTTATTAGGTTTCAGAAGCAATTGAGATGAAGGTGGAGGACTTGTGCGAAAATGTCTCACAAAACAGAAGAAACAGGGCATTTTCGCCACTTGGACATAAGAGGGTGCCACTTGAGCGCCATGGCGACAGAGGAGTTTCCAAAGGCATCAGAAGGTCGCCACTTGGGAGCCACTTGAGCGCCATGGCAACAGAAAGTCACAAAAACAATCAGGTGGGGTCACCACTTGGGGTCGCCATGGCGACCTCCCTTGCAAGTGGCGACCTAGTGCACTCAAGGCATGGTCGCCATGGCGACCTTGATGGTACAAATGGCGACCTCTTCACATTTCCAGGGTCGCCACTTATGGTCGCCATGGTGACCTAGAGGATACAAGTGGCGACCTCTACACATTTTGGTCATGGTCGCCACTGGACAAATAGCGAGAAAGATGGTTTTCGGAGCGACCTTTTCATCTAACCGTTTTACGCTCCATGGTCGCCATAGCGACCAAATAGCGACCTAGACTCCACATCAGCGAATCAAGCAGTTACCAGTACATGTCCATGAGTGAGTATATATATGAAGCGTCTCTCCATCTTCAAGCATCGAAAATCAGAAGCAAAATTCAGAGAACACTCATTTTCAGATCTAGATCATCATCCATGGAACATTATTCATCCTCCTCCATTTCTCTCCTTGAACTCATCTAATCCATCCAACCCTCAACACAAAACCTTGATTACTTCACTACATCATTCCTCATCCCACCATTTCTCCACCAAAATCCTTAGTAACTTTCCACCAAAACACCCACATTCCAAGACATTTCCTCAACCTCCATTCCTTGCATCTAGGAGCATAGAGGAGAAGAAGGATCAAGCTTAAAGAAGGTGACCCAAGGGTTATTTCCTCATCATTTACTTCTTTTCATTCATTGCAAATATGTGTAACTAAACCCCTAATCTAGGGGATAGATTTGAGGAACAATTGGTTGTGGGTTTAGTTTAGCTTGTAATGAATCTCTTATGTGTTCTATTCATTCAAATTAATTAGATTCCATTCATTATAATTGACTTGTATATCACTTGTTGATTGCTATCTTGAGTGGAATAATTTGTTATATATTCACATGTGGATTGACAATCTTTGTGTGAGTAAGAACCCCTTGGATAGGATAGATTAGTGGTGGGTATACCAACCCCACTAATCTAAGCCTCTAAGTGGTTAACATAATGAGATTGGTACATTAATGATGCTAGTTAGCTTACCCACATCCAAGTGTTAATCGATCTATTCCCTAGTCCTCTCATTGATTGATTTCTATCACAATTCTTATCAAGGTGTTGAGTATTCTATTTTTCATAACATATTTTGTGTATTTTCATTTGAGTAGTTAGCATTTGTGGTTTTAGAAACCACACATCTATCAAACAATATGATTTATTTTATTGTCTTAAGATTAGTCAATTTATCTAATTAACACTCCATTCCCTGTGGAACGAACTTGCTCACTATTTTGCTATCAAATCACATTTCAAAAGGATTTAAGTGGCTTTAAAAGAGTTTTCAAGAATCAACTATAATCTCTATTATTAATATTTTGTTGAGTACACAAACGACCTCATCAAAAAATGGCGCCGCTGCCGGGGAATGGTAGCGTTGATTACATAGATTGACTTTTCTTCACATTTTATTGGTATTTTGTAGATTTTTAGTTTAATATTTTGTTTTGTGATTATTGACTTGTTCATAGTGCTGTTTTTACTTTTTTTTCTTTCCTTGTATCTCTTTATTTATTCCTCTTTCAGGTGCTCAGTTTTATGCACGGTAGGAGATCTCTAGGTAGAGGTGTTCATCCCCCACTAGAAGGCACTAGCCGTGTGACAGAGTTCGAACAAATTCCAAGTCAAGCTATGAGTACCGAAGGACAACAACTTGGTAGGGAAGACGAAGCTCCTTTGAGAGAGGAGATGACGGAAGAGATTCAAACCAACCGTGGTCAAAGGATGACCATGGGTGAGTATGCCTTGCCGGATATCGGGAACCAACCATCACCGATCGTGCTAGACCCGGTTGCTAGGGGTTATGAGTTGAAGACAATGCACGTCAACCTATTGCCGTCATTTCATGGGAAGTTGAATGAAGACTGCCTCCAGTTCATGAAGGAGTATAGTGCTATTATTGAGACCTTCCCCATCATGCGGCTCACACGTGAACAGTTGCAAATGCGTTGCTTCCAGTATTGTATGAAGGATGCGGCTATGACATGGCTCATGGGGCTTAGGCCGGGATCATTGACAAGTTGGGGCCAAATTTGCAAGGTGTTTTTCAACAGATTCTTTCCGGCTAGGAAAGCAAAGGAGTTAAAGGTGAAGATAGCCGATTTTTATGAGAGTGAGGGGGAGCTATTTCATGAGTCATGGGAGAGGTATCAACGCCTTGTGGCCCAATGTCCTCCTCACATGTTCACTGAGGAATACAAGGTGTCTTGTTTTCAAGGAGGTCTAACTCGGTTCTCCCAAGTGTTGGTGGATAACGCTTGTGGAGGTTCTTATGATACCAAGACCGCTTCAGAGATCTACGACATCTATGAGATGTTGGCACAAAACTCTCAACAAAGGAATGCCAACAGTATTCGAGGTGGGAAGTTTGATGTGAATGCTAGTACGGAAGCCGCCATCGAAATCTCTAGGATAAACAAGAAGGTGGAGACCTTAACTTCTCATATTGAAAGTATGGGATTTCCTAAGGCGGGAGTTAAGTTGCTAGGAAGGCAAGAAGGAGGCTCTAGCGGGCAATTCAATGAGAATGAAGGGTTTGAGGACACTTTTCAAGGTCAAGAGCAAGAGGAGGTTCAAGCTATAGGATTTCAAGGACAAGGCAACAACTCCTATCCCAACAACTATGCTCAACCGTGGAGGAACCACCCAAACCTTTCTTGGTCAAATAACAACAACATTCTAAACCCACCACCAAGAAATCAACAACAAGGAAATCAACAACAAGGGGTGTACAATCAAGGAGGTAGCTCACAAGGGGGTTACCGTCAGAATCCACAACAAGGGTTGAACACTCAAGGAAGTAGCTCACAAGGAAGCTATCGTCAAAATCAATCACAAGGAGGATTCCCCCAAGGAGGAAATCAATGGGGAGGAAACCAATGGAACAACAACAACAATGCTCAACCAAGCTCGTACCAACCTCGCCGAAATATTGATGAAGAAATGAGAGGTATGATGCAAGGCTTCCAACGAGCTGAGAATACCTTGACAAGCTTCATGCAAGCTAGTGGTCAAAGGTTTGGCAACCTAGAGGCATCTTTTGGGAAATTGGAGACCCAAATGGGGCAAATTTCCGAGGCCCTTCAAGAGCAAGAAAAGGGGAAGTTTCCAAGCCACACAGAGCAAGCTAAAGAAGGTAGTTTTGTCAAGAAGGATGGAGCTAGAGATGAGGCATTGTTGTTTGAAGAAGCATACATCCAGAAAGTGGAAGATCCGGGAAGCTTTGTGATTCCCATATCGATAGGAAATAGTGGAGTGCTTAAAGGAGTACTAGATTTAGGAGCAAGTGTGAGCATGATGCCCCTATCTACTTATGAAAAGTTAGGTTTGGTAGGATTGAAGCCAACCGGGAAGAAGCTTATGCTAGCGGATCAAACCTCACTTTCATCAAGTGGTGAAATAAAGGATGTCCCAATTGTCATTGAAGGAGTAGTGGTGCTAACGGATTTTGTAGTTCTAGACATTGGTGACAAGTCAAAAGACGTTAGGGAGTGGCAAGTTCTCCTTGGTAGACCATTCATGGCTACCGCTCAAATGAAGATTGATGTTTGCAAGAGGAAAGTTTGTATGCATGCATTTGAGAAAGAACTTGAGATCGATATAACCATATGCAATGATGACCTAAAAAGCATTGAGAGTTGCTATGTGGTTGAGTTGCAACCACCAAGGTCAACGGGTGGAAAAGTATGCGATTTGGTGCAATTGTTTGAAAAGAATAGCCAAGAGAACGAAGTTGAGAGCATTGGTGACTCTGAAATTGAAGAGCTCAAGAATTCCAACCAAGAGCTCATGCTTGAGGTAGAGGTTCTTAAGGCGGAGAAGTATGCCTTAGAGAAGAAGCTTGATGACCTAGCAAGGAAAAATCACAAGCTTAAGAAGGTCAACGTGGCTCTCACGATGGAGAATGAGGTGACAGTGAAAGAGCTTGAGGATTTGGCTAAGCTCACCGAAGAATTTGAGGAAGAATCCTTAAGAAAGATGAGGAAGACCCTCATGAGTGTAGATGCCAAGAACAAGGCACTTGAGGAGTTGAATGAGGAATTGAGCAAGAAAGAGATGTCTTTGAAGGTTGCTAAGGTAAAGGAGTGCGACTTTTTGGTGGAGATATATCGGATGGATCAAGCCATCAAGGAACTCACCAATGACGGTCCCTCAAGGCTTAAATCTCAAATGAAAAAGGGAAGATTTCCTTCGTATCCTTTAACTTGTTATTTTTGTCATAGAAAGGGTCATGTAAAGTCTAGGTGTTTTGAATTTTTGAAGCATGCCAATAATGATAAAAATAGACCTATAAGGAGATCTAACCATGTTAAGCAAATTTGGGTTAGGAAGGATTTGGTCAATCAAGTCCGGGATGAGTCTAGAGGTCCAATTTGGGTAGTCAAGAAAAAATTGAGTTATAATGTGATTGACTTGGATGATGAGCATTATGATTCCATTTCGCATAGTATGATGCGGTAGTTGGATTTACATTCGGTTTTTACATTTCATGCCATGAATAAATATGTTTATGTTTAATTTTGCTTGTTGTGTGTTTTTCTTTTGTTCATTCTGTTTTTCTGAATAAATGTCCATCAATTCTTGATAGAAGTTTGAAGTATGAGCTTATTTGTGGATTTTGTTCATTGCAGATGATGAAATACATTCGGGAGAGGACTTTAAGTCAGGGTCGCCATTTGGTCGCTATTTGCACGCAAATGGCGACCTCACTTACATGAAGGATTCAGAGGTCGCCACTTACATGGTCGCCATGGCGACCCACATGTTGCAAATGGCGACCTTTGTTATCAGGTATGGTCGCTATTTGGTCGCCATGGCGACCTTACTTGTGCAAATGGCGACCACATGCAAACATGAAAATTCTTCTTGGTCGCCATTTGGTCGCCATGGCGACCGAGTGACACAAGTGGTGACATAGGGCGTTCACTTATAAAGACTGCTGCTCAAACATAACGCCGCACACACAAAAGTTCTCTCTTCTCAAATTCTCTCAATTCCAAAGCCGTGGCACGCACGTAATCTCCAAACTTGGTAAGAAATCACTCTAGTTCTTCAATTCTTTTGATCAAATCCTTCCTACATTGCATCTAGAATTACTAAGGGTGGTTTTGAGTTTTATTTGAAGAGATTAGTGCTTAGGATTGGATTTTTGTGTGATTTGATTCATATAGAAGTGATTGTGATAGTATTGAAGTGGTTTGGTTGTTTGTGGTGCACATTGGTGAGTGCCGGAGTGTTATTATAGTGCCGTTGTGCTGCCGGATTTCTGTCAGAGAGTTAGTCCGAATTTGGGGGTGAAAAAAAAAATGGCTCCGAAGATGAAGTTGCCGAACAAGGGGGGCAAGGGTAGCAAGACCCCCACTCCTAGGAAGAGAGTAGTTCCCGAATGCAAACTGAACAGAAATTTTGATGAACGTTTGGAGACATTTGCTGAGAAGAAAATGTGGCCTGAGAGGGGCATTGATTTGGAGAACTTGAGGGATACCCCTGTCCCAACAACAGTGAATGACATGGGATGAGGAGGATTAGCGGCTACTCCGCCACATTACAGCGAGAGTTTGGTGAAAGAATTCTATGCGGGAATGAATCCCGGGGAGTATATGAGGGGTGGTCCCATTCTAGTGAGAGGGGTTCCCGTGTACTTGAACGCACCGGACATTAACATCTATTTTGGGACGATATTGTTGGAAATTGAGGGGTTACGTGAGAGGATGGTGGAAGGAATCACCACAAATCCTTTGTATGTGAAGAATTTGGTGGAATTTGCTAACACTATGACCATCACTCCTATAACCATATGGATGGCAAAGAGGTTCCCTCTCAGGCAGTCAAACTTGAAGATTGAGCTCGCCTTTTGGCACATTTTCCTCACCTCGTCCCTTAGACCGGTTTCCCATAGGTCCACCGTTCCATTTGAGGCAGCCAGGATTCTACACAGTATTAGTGAGAGGCAGCCTATTGATGTGGGAATCATCGTGAAGATGGAGATTCAGCGGATTGGGAGGAATGAATCAGAGACAGATATCCTCCCTTTACCTTGTTTGATCACGGAGGCCTGCAAGTTGGCGGGTGTAGATATCTCCGGGGACATACTTAAGCCCCCCATGTCAGATATGGACTTGACCACCTGGAGACGTTTGATGATTAAGCGTGGAGAGATACCTACTGGGGGGAAACGTAGGAGAGTGCGGAGTTCAAAGGCTGGCACCAGTGTTAGGGAAGAATTTGAGAGAGTAGTCCCTGAGGAGGACGATGATGATGAGGAGGAGGAGATTCCTATTTGTGATGATCACGGGCAGCCGTTGGGGATTCGGATTCTAGATGGTGTACAGCGCATTAGGAGGACTCAGACTGGTGATTTTGATATCCTTCATGCTGATAAACTTGATATTGAAGGAAGGCAGAAGGCCTTGGAGGACAGGCAGCTGAGGTTGGAAAGCCTTATTCAGGATTTGAGTGAGACAGTGATCACAGGTTTTACAGACCTCCGCCATGATCTTAGGCTCACCCCTTATGTCAGGAGACCGAAGAAGCCTGCCACAGTGATTCCACCTACCCCCACTGCACATTAAGGACATAGCACAGAGGAGCCTGACTTCGTATTTCAGACTGCATAGTCTGCTGTTGAGGAGGCAGCACAGTTGGAGGAGGCCATGGCCCGTTCCTTGACTGATCAGGGGCCCCGTTATGTGGGAGGTCCTCCTATTGATGAGGCAGCCGCACAGAGGAAATGGAGAGAGGAGCAGTCTAGGAGAGCAGCATTAGCTAGGGAGCAAAGAAGGAAGGACCCGAAAGGGAAGGGTAGAGTAGTGCAGGATGAGGAGGATGATTCAAAGTAGTAGGCCTACTAGCATTCCTAGGATTTGTTTTATCTTTTCATCATTTGCATTTTCTATCATTTTATTGGGACATTGCTAGTTTTATGTTCTTACCTTTGGATTATTTTGTTGGATATTTTTGTTGATTTATGTTTATTCGCATTTCTTTTTCCTTTTTAATCTTTATTTCTCATTGTTGCCTTTATTTTGTTTCCGCATAGAATAAGGGTGTGAATTGGATTTTGGTAGTGGATTTAGGACATTTGTGCTTCATTGTTATATGTGTTGTTGGGATTTTGTGTATGAATATTTGGAGGGCAATATGCCGGATGATCGGATATTTTGTTTTTGCTCTTGCTTATGGGATTATTGCTTGAAACTTAGTGGGTTGCGCTTGTTGTCTTTATTTTTTCCACCTTTGAACATTGAGGACAATGTCAAAATTAGGTTTGGGGGTGCTTTTGCGCAACGCCATGATGCTTGGTTTTCAAAAGAATTGTGTGCCAAAATTTCTAAAATTTTTGCGATATTGCCATATTTGAGCATGCTTTGCTTGTGGAGATTGTTCTTTACATGATGTAGTGAGGAATTGTGCATGTTTGTGAGTGTTTGGTGTAGATTAACACCATGCCACTTAGGGTGTCATTGAACAAAATGCGTTAATCTTTTTCTCTTAATGTTGAGTGAATGATCAAATTTGCTTGAAGGCTAAGAATTAATAGTGGAGATTCCCGTGAGGATCACAAACACAGCTTTTAAAAAGCATACGTTGAGTTGTAAACATTCACTCTTTAAACACTCACTCTAAACACTCATACAAGCATGTTTTGGTCTCATTTGCACTAAATGTTGTTTGCCATAGAATATTATGGTCTGCTTGTGGATGCCTTATTTTGCTTAATGGACGAATCTTTAGAAATGATTTTAGGCGATGCATGTGAAAACCTCTTTGGCCCAAACACTTCCAACCAATTTGAATATGTGTGCTCCCAAGCCCCTTTGAAGCCAAACACATTTGAAGCATTTCTTTCATGAACCACATCTACATGAACCTTATAGCCTTAAAATAATTGACCTACCTTGACCAAATGATTCGCTAAGGCTTAGGAACTCAATGTAAAATTTTGAAATTATAAATATAAGGTGTGTACCAAGGCATGTGAATGTGTGTAAGAGTCTTGCAAAGCAAGAGGTGTTTGAAAATGAGAAAAGAAAAGAAAATAAAAAAAATTTTAAAAAAAAAAAAAAGATGAAAAGCATGAAAAGAAAAGAATTGGCAAGCAAAGAAAAGCAAAGAAAAAGGAATCAAGAAATTAGGCACAAAGGGCCTAGAAAAGGAAGAGAAGTAATTGAACTACTCAAGTTGAAAATAGGAGTAGCATGCACATGTGTAATTGTGAGCCCGGACACCTTGAAGTGTGAACATATGTGGGAATCTTGTGGAACTTAAAGAATTAGAATGTATGCCTTAATGAAATCATTAGGTCCCTTGATATCCATTTCTTCCATTCTTTGTTTCACCATAACCTTAGGCCCCATTACAACCAAAGAAAAGACCTTCATGATCTTTAGGATTGTCCATTTTGTACAATTTGGTTGATGCATGTTCTTTCTAATTCATGGCTTGCAATTCCATTCATGAGATCACTTTTCAGGAAATTGCGTTTTAATGTTTAGCATGTGCAATCAATTTGTTGCCATAACATGAACTCATATTGCACATGCACAAAGTTGAGTGAACCTAGGAGTCTTGGAGAAAAGAAGAGAGAATCCGGTGAGGTTTAGTATCAAAGCGAATTACATTCTAAACTAATAGAACCTTTGCTTTGAAGCTTTGGCATTTTGAATGTAAGATCGCATTGCGTACAATTATGTCTAAGGTGGCACGTTTTTAATCATAACTATACACGCTCTTGCATGCTTAAATCCTCACCATGGCATAACTGTTTTAATCTCTTCATTTTGGCTTCACACATTGATCATTTGAAGTAAAAACCTTTGAAATATCTCTATGCATGTTTTTGGGGGTGTGCTTGTTATTGTGTTTGCTCGAGGACTAGCAAAAGATTGGTTTGGGGGTATTTGATCAAGCCAAAATTGGTATGATTTTGGCCCTCATTTCCATTTCTTTTTGCTTGATTCTCAGGCATTTCCCCGTGTTTAATGTTGTTAAATTGAGTGTTTCAGGTTTTATTAGGTTTCAGAAGCAATTGAGATGAAGGTGGAGGACTTGTGCGAAAATGTCTCACAAATGAGAAGAAACAGGGCATTTTCGCCACTTGGACATAAGAGGGCGCCACTTGAGCGCCATGGCGACAGAGGAGTTTCCAAAGGCATCAGAAGGTCGCCACTTGGGAGCCACTTGGGAGCCACTTGAGCGCCATGGCGACAGAAAGTCACAAACACAATCAAGTGGGGTCACCACTTGGGGTCGCCATGGCGACCTCCCTTGCAAGTGGCGACCTAGTGCACTCAAGGCATGGTCGCCATGGCGACCTTGATGGTACAAATGGCGACCTCTTCACATTTCCAGGGTCGCCACTTATGGTCGCCATGGCGACCTAGAGGATACAAGCGGCGACCTCTACACATTTTGGTCATGGTCGCCACTGGACAAATAGCGAGAAAGATGGTTTTCGGAGCGACCTTTTCATCTAACCGTTTTACGCTCCATGGTCGCCATAGCGACCAAATAGCGACCTAGACTCCACATCAGCGAATCAAGCAGTTACCAGTACATGTCCATGAGTGAGTATATATATGAAGCGTCTCTCCATCTTCAAGCATCGAAAATCAGAAGCAAAATTCAGAGAACACTCATTTTCAGATCTAGATCATCATCCATGGAACATTATTCATCCTCCTCCATTTCTCTCCTTGAACTCATCTAATCCATCCAACCCTCAACACAAAACCTTGATTACTTCACTACATCATTCCTCATCCCACCATTTCTCCACCAAAATCCTTAGTAACTTTCCACCAAAACACCCACATTCCAAGACATTTCCTCAACCTCCATTCCTTGCATCTAGGAGCATAGAGGAGAAGAAGGATCAAGCTTAAAGAAGGTGACCCAAGGGTTATTTCCTCATCATTTACTTCTTTTCATTCATTGCAAATATGTGTAACTAAACCCCTAATCTAGGGGATAGATTTGAGGAACAATTGGTTGTGGGTTTAGTTTAGCTTGTAATGAATCTCTTATGTGTTCTATTCATTCAAATTAATTAGATTCCATTCATTATAATTGACTTGTATATCACTTGTTGATTGCTATCTTGAGTGGAATAATTTGTTATATATTCACATGTGGATTGACAATCTTTGTGTGAGTAAGAACCCCTTGGATAGGATAGATTAGTGGTGGGTATACCAACCCCACTAATCTAAGCCTCTAAGTGGTTAACATAATGAGATTGGTACATTAATGATGCTAGTTAGCTTACCCACATCCAAGTGTTAATCGATCTATTCCCTAGTCCTCTCATTGATTGATTTCTATCACAATTCTTATCAAGGTGTTGAGTATTCTATTTTTCATAACATATTTTGTGTATTTTCATTTGAGTAGTTAGCATTTGTGGTTTTAGAAACCACACATCTATCAAACAATATGATTTATTTTATTGTCTTAAGATTAGTCAATTTATCTAATTAACACTCCATTCCCTGTGGAACGAACTTGCTCACTATTTTGCTATCAAATCACATTTCAAAAGGATTTAAGTGGCTTTAAAAGAGTTTTCAAGAATCAACTATAATCTCTATTATTAATATTTTGTTGAGTACACAAACGACCTCATCAACTATCTCCAATATGATTGTCTAGGGTATGAATGAGGAAGCATCTTTCTTTTCTATCTTTATTTAAGAGTTCAATTTTAGCTCTTTAGTGGAATGAGCTAAAATTAATGAATCGGACCTAAGTGAATCATTTGTTGATTGTGATTAGGTTATGTCAATTGGAGCTTAAATTTAGATAGCCCGCCAAGATCCCCAATCCACACGGACTTGCATGGATCACTTGTTATATTCTACCGGACCAATTTAAGGTCCACCTAGAATTGCAATTTAATATATTAATAATATAATTTGCACATTATTTATGTAATGGGCTGCACAATTATATTTATATATTAATGGATAACATGTGGGCTTGTTTCTTTTAGTAAGAATGGGTCTAGTTCACATGTGGGCTTTTTATTTAAAGTCCTATGGATTTAATGAAATAAGAAAAATAATATTTGGCCCAATGTATATATGTGGGGCGGCAAGATGCTATAATAGCATTTAATATTATTTTGTTTCATTATTTAATTAAATAAGAATTAATTAATTTATTAATTAATTGTTTAATTAAGTAACAAATCTTTTCTAAATAGGAAATATGATTCCTATTTGTATACTATTGGTAGTAGTATAATTAAATAGAAAGACTTGTTTGACAAGGAAATAAATAATTAATTTTATTTATTTAATCAAATAGGAAGTCTTTTTATTTTAGTCAAATAAGGAATAAAAGATTTATGAGTTTGATTAGGGTTTGGAAATCTTAAACTAAATAGGAATTAGGGTGCAACTAAATCTCCAATATTTTAGGAGTAAAATTGCGGCAACCCTAATTATTTTTGGTAGAGATTTCGGCCACCCTAGGGCAAAAAGGAAGAGAAAAATTTGGCCACCTATATAAGGCAACTTATAATTTCGGCCACCCCCGAAGGCTAGTGTGCAGAATTTTCTTCTTCTTCTTCTTCTCAACTCATAGTTAGAGATCGATTATTCTACTAAAAACAAAAGGAACATAGATTATTCTTTGATTGTATTCTAGTTTCTTATTCATCAATAAGCTTGTGAATACTATATCGATCTAGGTTCACGCGAGTTTCGATCATAAGATTGAGAACTCAAAAGTGACCGGAATAATCTTAGGTTTCTTTAGATTGTTTTTGGGGCTAACGAATCAAGAAAAGTTTGTTTAATCCAATCACAGGTTTGCAATTCAAAGAAAGGGAGACCACGCTCCTAGGTGATCCACGTTCGTGCTAGGATTGAAGATCTTGCGGATTACCATCGACGCAAGTCAATCGGATCACGCGACAAGAGGTATTAATATTTTGTTTATTTTTATATATCTTTAATTAATCAAAAGGGTTTAAGGTTCATAAAATTGGAAAAATTTTAAAAGCTACTCAAACTATTTTTTTTAGTCTCGCTTCTGCTGCGGGTACAATATTTCCCTACAGCATATGTGTGCCAAATTCATGATCGGGCATGGATGGCGATTGAAGATGGGTACACGCCACCTATGATGACTTCTACGGGAGGTGGAGAGGAAGTTCCCAAGCCAAAGGCACAATGGACCCCCCAAGAGTTTGAGGCTTCGAAATGGAACAACAAAGCCATGCATGCAATTCTATGTGCCATGGATGACAATCAATACAAACTCATCCAAACTACAAGGATAGCAAAGGAAGCTTGGGATATATTGGAGACAGCTCATGAAGGAACCGAGGTGGTAAAGGACTCCAAGCTTTAAGTTCTCCAAACACAATTTCAGACCATAAGGATAGAGGAGGATGAGTGCTTCAATGACTTCCAAGTGAAGCTTATGGATATAGTGAACCAAAGTCACCAACTTGGTGATCCCTACTCGGATAGAAGAATCAAGCAAAAGATCATGAGGTCGCTTCCCGAGAGGTTTGAATCTAAGGTGACGGCGTTGGAAGAGAATAGTGATTACTCAAAGATGAAGCCAAGTGAAGTTATTGGAAGGCTTTTGGCCTATGAATCTAGGAAGGGTCCTACATCTACACCTCCAAAGAAGCAAAAGAGTCTTGCCTTGAAAAGCATCAAGGTAGAAAAGGATGAAGAAGACTCGGATGAAGAAATTGCTTTAATGGCAAAGAAGTTCAAGCAATTTATGACGTTTGAAAAGAAAGGGTTTGGCTCCAAGGGAAAGTTTGTGAAGAAGAAGGCTCCCTTCAAGAAAATGGAGCAAACTCAAGAGAAGGACCACAAGAAGGGTGTCCAATGCTATGAGTGTAGTAGCTTTGGACACATTGCTCCCGAATGTGCTAACTTGAAGAAGAAGAGAGGAAAAGCCATGGCGGTGACATAGAGTGATAGTGATGACATAGAAGAGGAAGATAAGTCTTCGGATGATGATGAAGACCAAGTTGCCAACTTCATTGCTTTCTCATCTTCTCACAATAGCAATGAGGTTGTGAGCGACAAAGAAGAAGAAGAGGACAAGCAAGAAGAAAGTGACTCAAATGGTGAAAGCAACTCTTCTAGCTCAAATTTTGAGTTTGATGAAGAAATGGATTATGATGACTTCATGAGATTCTTTCATAACTCAAGATCAAAGAAGAAGAAGGAAATTCAAAAGTTGAAAGAGGAGAAGTTTGAATTGACTTCCAAGGTAACTCATTTGAGCAAGGAAATGAGTAAAGCTAAAGAGATGGAAGAAGGTTTAAAGATGGAGCTAGTCTTGGCTAAGAAGAATGAAGAAAGCTTGAGGAAAGAGCTCATGGAAGCAAGAGGCTTGATGGCTAAGATGACTTCCGGAACCGAGAAGCTTGACAAAATGCTTTCTTGTGGGAAGAGTCCTTGTGACAAAAAGGGGTTAGGATATGTGGAAGAAGTGGAAGCCACACCTTTGAAGAAGACAACTTTTGTTAAGAGCAAAGAAGTTGAAAGTGCTCAAACCCCACAACATTCAACTAAGTGGGTTGAAGTTGGTGAATCCTCCAAGCAAGCACGAGCAAGGATTCCAACAAGAGCTCCACCACAAGCTAGAGCTCCTCAAGCTAGACCCCCACAACCAAGACCTCCTCAACCAAGACCTCCACAACAAAGGATCCCACAAGCTTAACATGGGGTCTTTCATGCTCAACTAAGGAGACATGTCAATCTTGTTCAACAACAAAGGAGAGAGTTGCCTCAACACCCAAGAGCAACTCAAATTAGAAGAAGGCCACAAATACTTGCACAAGGTTATGGTATGAATCCTTATTTCTCTCCTACTTGCCATTTTTGTGGAATTGAAGGCCATATTAGGCCTAATTATTTCAAGTATATTAAATTGTGTAGAAGAGAAAGCATGATTAAGAAAAATATGCTTAGAAGAGCCACAATGCATGCTCCTAGGAAATTTAGAGACAATGGACCAATGGCTCCTAGGAATAACTTTGTTTCACCTAGATCGAATATGAATGATGATTATTATTGCTATGTGGCCCAAGTTGCCTTGAAAGCAAATGCCTCCAACACTTGGTACCTTGATAGTGGGTGTTCTAGGCACATGACCAGAAACAAGAGTTTCTTCAAAACTCTTGTAATGGAGGATGGTGGATTCGTCACCTTTGGTGATGGGTCTAAGAAAAAAGTTATAGGGAAAGGTAATATATCTATTCCCGGGTTGCCCTCCTTGCCCAATGCTCTTTATGTAGATGGCTTGCAAGCCAATCTTATTAACATATCACACTTAAGTGATGAAGGGCTTTCGGTTATGTTTGGCAAAATTGATTGCTCTATTCTTAAAGAAAATGGGCAAGTTTTGTTGAAAGGCAAGAGATCAAGTGACAATTGTTATTGTCTTGAGTCAAATCTCATCTCTTGTAACTTGTCCACTAGTGAGCAAGTTGAAGTGTGGCACCAAAGAATTGGCCATATGAACTATAAGGACTTGAAAGTCCTTGATAGATTGAATGTTGTTAGAGGCCTTCCCAAGCTTAGGAAAAAGGTTGAGGGTGTTTGTGGACCATGCCAACAAGGCAAGCAAACCAAGAGTGTCCACAAGAAAGGCAAATACCTTTCCACCAAAGAACCATTGGAGCTTCTCCATATGGACCTTATGAGTCCCATTCAAACCGAAAGCTTATGTGGTAGAAGGTACATCCTTGTGGTTGTTGATGACTTCTCTAGGTTTACATGGACTTACTTCCTAAGGGAAAAGTCCGAAGCCTTTGAGAAATTTAAAATGCTTTGTGTCAAAATTCAAAATGAAAAAACTTCTCACATTAAAAGCATTAAGAAAATTAGAAGTGATCATGGGAAAGAGTTTGAAAATGCTAGCTTTGAGAATTTTTGCAATAGCTTAGGCATTTCCCATGAATTTTCGGCCCCTAGGACTCCTCAACAAAATGGAGTTGTTGAGAGGAAGAATAGAGTCCTTCAAGAGATGGCCCGTGTGATGTTGCTTAGCAACAAAGTCCCTAGAAATCTTTGGGCCGAAGCCATTAATACGGCTTGCTACATAGGGAATAGAGTATTCCTTAGGCCCGGGACTAAACAAACATCCTATGAGTTATGGAAGGGAAGAAAACCCAATGTGAGCTATTTCCATATCTTTGGAAGTAAGTGCTATATACTTAATGACCGTGATCAACTTGGCAAGTTTGATGCTAAGAGTGATGAGGGTATTTTTATTGGATATGCACTTGATAGCAAGGCCTATAGAGTTTTTAATCTTAAGACTCGAAGTGTGATGGAATCATCAAATGTGGTCTTTGATGATTGTAGGCCAAAACATGATGACCATGAGGAGGATGTTTGTGAGTTAGATGACCTTCCTTTGAAGGAAAGTGGTGAGACTTCAAGTGGTGTGAAGTCAAACCAAGATGAAGAGGATGGTTTACCTCTAAATAGAGTTCCTCCATTGGACTCTAATGAACCCGCTCCTTGGGTTAGAAAACTCCATGATAAGGATGATATCATTGGAGAGGTTAGAGAGGGTGTTAGGACTAGACGTCAAATAGCTAATCAAATTAGCTATACTTGTTACACCTCTCAAATAGAACCCAAAAAGGTTGATGAGACCTTAAATGATGAATATTGGGTTCTTGCCGTGCAAGAAGAGCTAAACCAATTTGAGAGAAATGAGGTTTGGACTCTTGTTCCTAGACCTAAAAACACCAATGTCATAGGCACTAAATGGGTGTTTAGGAACAAATCCGATGAGGATGGCAACATTGTGCGAAACAAGGCAAGGCTTGTTGCACAAGGGTACTCTCAAATTGAGGGTATTGACTTTGAGGAGACTTTTGCTCCTGTTGCCCGCTTAGAGTCCATTAGGCTTCTCTTGTCCATTTCTTGTGTGTACAAGTTCAAATTACACCAAATGGATGTTAAGAGTGCCTTCCTAAATGGCTTCTTGCATGAGGAAGTGTTTGTTGAGCAACCCAAGGGGTTTGTGGATCCACACCACCCCTCTCATGTCTATCGCCTCAAAAAGGCTTTATATGGGTTGAAACAAGCACCGAGGGCTTGGTATGAGCACCTCACTCTCTATCTTGTTGACAATGGCTACTCTAGAGGTAGTGTTGACAAGACTTTGTTCATCAAGTGCACTAAAGATGAGCTATTCATAGCTCAAATTTATGTTGATGACATTGTTTTTGGTTCCACCAACAACTTGAAAATTCAACAATTTGTTGATGTCATGTCTCATGAGTTTGAGATGAGCATGGTTGGTGAACTAAATTACTTCCTAGGCTTGCAAATTAAGCAAATGCATGATGGGATCTTCATATCCCAAGCTAAATATGCCAAGAGCCTAGTGAAGAAGTTTGGCCTTGAGAATGCCAAACATTGTGACACACCCTTGAGCACCACCTTGAAACTAAGCAAAGATGCTAGTGGAAAGGATGTAGAGCAAAGTCTATATCGTGGCATGATAGGGAGCTTGCTTTACTTGACCGCAAGTAGGCCCGATATAGTATTTAGTGTGGGTGTTTGTGCTACGTACCAAGCTAATCCCAAGGAATCTCACCTTGTTGCGGTGAAGAGGATCATTCGGCTTGTGAATGGTACCTCAAACCATGGGATTTGGTACTCTTATGACACTAATCCAAGTCTTGTTGGATATAGTGATGCCGATTGGGCGGGAAATTGTGATGATAGGAAAAGTACATCGGGCGGTTGCTTTTTCCTTGGAAACAACTTGGTTTCTTGGTTTTGTAAGAAACAAAACTCGATTTCCCTATCCACGACCGAGGCGGAATACATTGCCGCCTGTAGTGCTTGTACTCAATTGATGTGGATGAAACAAATGCTAGCCGACTATGGCTTGGAGCAAGGTACTCTTACTTTATTTTGTGATAACATGAGTGCCATAAACATTTCTAAGAATCCCGTCCAACACTCTAGGACCAAGCACATTGACATTAGACACCACTTCATAAGAGAGCTAGTTGAGAGTAAAACCATTGCATTGGAACATGTGGGAACAAATGACCAACTAGAGGATTTGTTTACAAAACCCTTAGACACTCTTAGATTTGGGAACCTTAGCAAGTCTATTGGGATTTGTCACTTGAGTTGAAGTGTTTTGTCTTGACCCCATATGGGGAGCTCAAGCAAAGAGAGCAAAGTTGCATGAACATGCATTGTGCTACATTGAAATATTTTATGCATCTTCTTTAATTGCTTGAGATGATTGGTTGTTCTTGCTTATATGTATTTTTCTTAATAAGTGTGACTTTTTGACTTGCTTGCAAACCATGTTATAATTATGCTTAAACATGCTTTTTTGGAATAGGAAATGTACTTTGGAAGTACTTGATGAATGACCTTAAATTGATTCCTATGACATGATGATTCTTTTTGTTGACATGCTTAAGTGAAAAGTATGATATGCCTAAGTGCTTTAACTTGAATGGAAAATTTGTGTGCAAAAGCTAACTTTGAGACTTCAATCAATAAGGATCTTTATATCCATAGTCTCTCCCTCTTTATTTGTAGAACAAGGCTACTATCATACGAGAATCTCACCCGGAAAAATCTAATAAGGTGCAAAGTCGCCCATGTCTTGTTTTGCTTATAAAGTTGGATTTAGTTGCTCGTTAAAATTTGAAATGTTTAAACTCTATATCCTCATCTTTTTCCATGCAATGGGTGAAATTGGTTTGAATTCCTTAAGGAAACCTTTGTTGTTTTCTTTGCCAAATACCATTGTTTTTTGAGTTTGATTGCAACATGTCTTGCTTGCAAAGCATGCTTGTCACACATGTTTTCTTTAAATAAAACTCCTTGAATCTCTCTTACTTAATTGAGTTGCATAAAATTGCTCATATGATTGTGCATATGTTTTTTGTGCTACAAGCTCTCATTGCTAAATGCTTACCTATTAGGGGAGACTCCCTTTGCCTATCTCATGACAAAAATGGGGAGTAAGGTTAGGGGAGATTTGTTTTAATTTGGCATTGCATTTAGGGGGAGTTAAGAGAGAGAGTAACCCTTATTGGGAGTTGATGCATTTAGGGGGAGTTGCATTACATTGCATGATTACATTATTTGATTGTAATTCTTTTTTGATCAAGCACCTCTCACACACTTGCTCTTGTAAGGTATATTTCTTGTTGTTTGTGTGTAGGTTGGATTTTTCTACAAGCTTGGAAATGACTTGAAGTTGTTCAAGACTTAGACTAGGTCTTATCTTGTAAAGTAGAAAAATTTTGTTGACCAACCATTTTTTGTTTTTGTGAGGTTGCTTGTGAGTGGTGATTTTGTCACGAAATAGCCAAAGGGGGAGATTGTAAGTGCCTCTTTGTTGATTGGCTTATTTCGTTGACAAAACCGCAATGGGGTTCAATCTTGTAAGGGTAGCTTAGGATTGAAGATTTTCTTCTCTATTGCTTAAGGACCTCATTGTGGATTACTAGAGTTTCATGGAAGGTAATCACTTGATCTTGACTCTTTATGTGAAGAGATTTAGTTGCACACACACACACACATTTCATGATCTTATGTTCTATATTGTTTGTTGTGTGATTTGTGTTGTTGCATATTAGTTTTCATGCATGATCATTCTATCATTGTGTATTAATTCTTTGGCATGCTTATTGGCCTTGGAAATTGTTTGAAGGCTTTTATAGAGGTCAATTTTTACCTCAGACCACTCCCAAGACCGCTGTGTTTTTCTTCACAGCGGTAGGACAGCGGTTCACGGACAGTGGAGTCCGCTCCCGGGACCGCTCCCGAACCGCTGCCATTTTATAGGCAGCGGTGTCCTTGGCAGCGAAGACCGCTGCCCAACCGCTGCCGCTTTGGTAGCGGTATGGCAGCGGTTCCTCTGTGACATTTCGTATCTTGATTCAAACGATGCCGTTTTGCTCTGCCTCTTATATATATATGTCTTGTTTGCCTTGGCTTCTTTTTAGAAAGAAAATATTACACTTTTGAGAGCCTTTTGAGTTGCTTCTAAGCTAAGGTATCAAGAACACCTTTTTTATCTCTCAAAACATCAAAACCCATCATTCTTGCATGATTCATTCATCATCTAGCATGTTCTAGTATGATTCTCTTAGGGTTTTCATCTTTGCTTACATGACTTGTAGTTAGAACATCTTTGCATCACTTCACATGTTCTTTCTCTAAAAGATTGCTCTTTTATTACTTGACTTAGTTTCAAGATTGTGTTATTGTGTTTTGTGAGTTGTATTGTGGTAGATATTGCATGTAGGACTTTGTTTGTCTATTTTGTTATGTTTTATGCATGCCACTTAGTGAGATGATATCTAGGAATGTCTAACATGTTCATCCATGCCTAGATAAGCTAAAATGTCTAACCTTGCATTTTGAGTATCTTGAATATGGCACATATTCACACTAGGTTGTTTTATCTCTTCATTTAGAGTCAAGTCTTGTATTTGCCTTGTTGGTAGTTTGCAAGCATGAACTAGGTTCACTTCTAGAGGCCCGTGGGTAGCAAAGACGGATTAGTAATCTTAGGTGTGATGCGGTCAACCTAGATTGTAATCGTATTTGCAAGTAGTGGATTGAGGTTCTAGTGTGGCGCACTAAACAGCCCGTGGTTTTTCCCCGTGTGGGTTTCCACGTAAAAATCATGTGTTATTTACTTTCCACATTCTCTACACATGATTTCATTTATTGACTAGTTGGGGTTATTTTGTAATCTTGATTAATCTCGAAAAATTGGTAACAAGGGATTAAAATCTATCCCCCCCCCCCCCCCCCCCCCCCCCCCCCCTCTAGATTATATTAGGTCTCGTTTATATTTATTTTCATTAAGCAACCTAATCTTGGAAGCAACACAAGACTTAATTCTCAATAAAGAGATAATATGCTTATGTGAATATATGAGATATCCAATATGCACAAAGAGCTAGGGAACTCTATATGCTTATCTAGGATGATAATATGACAATTAAAATAATCCTAGATATCAATAGCTAAATGGTCTGTCATAAAGCTTAGCTAAACATAGATTAAGCAATCCTATGAAGCTATCACAATACAACACTCAATCAAATCAACATAACAATCTCTATCTTGAATATTAGAAAATAATCTGTTAGGTTTTTGGTTGTTGTTGGCATATATTCCATATCAAAACGTGTTTATCTTGTAAATGTTTATGTGGTCATGTTGATGATGATACAAAGCTTCAAAGAAAGATTTGACTACGGTACATTCAAGATGATGGCTTGCTAAGAGGAAATAAGCTTCATTGCTTATCAAAGGTAAAATCGACCTCATTCCTCTTACAAGGCATAGGCACACACACACAAATCATTCATGAGTGTCCCTGCATTGTTGTGCACCATTTTTGTAACACATTCACATGATTTTGTATGCTCATGCATTGAACTCAAATGCTCATACATTTTAGAGTTGCATGTTCTAGGACTATGTCTAGGAAATGGCATTCATATGTGAAATTGTGTTTGTATGTTTGTGTTTCTTGTGTTTTGGACTTGTAATAGTGCTTAATTGATTCCTTATTGAGTCCCGGTCATTTCGGTTACTCATACGTTAAGTTTCGAGTCCAAACGATGTAGCTACGCTACTTTTCGTTCTCATTCGTTGAGTTGTGTTCGTCGTCGTTTTCCGAGATGAATTCTCAACCATTTTTCAAAGTTTCATAGTCTTCGTCGTGCATGAGGGAGTCACGGTTCGTAATCCAAAAACGGATTTGAATTCGGAGTTCGGATGCCCGAATACGGCTGAAGAACGTGAGAGGTGCGCGAGGAGGACGCTTGGCAAAAAGCCAAGCAAGGGTGGCCACGTGTGGACCACGTGTGCCACACGGCCAGAGCTCCTCTCTGGCCACGTGTGCCACACGCTGGCCACACGTGGACTTGCAAAAGTCCCCCCAAAAATTTGGACAATTTTGCCCCTCCTTTCATTCTTTTTAAATCCCTCCATTTCCCTCCATTCTCTTTTAAGAAGAAAAAGTTTGAAATCCCGTCTATGATTTTCTCTCAATTTTTCTCAACTTCCAAACACCATAATTTTCTCATCCGGAGTCAGAATTGAGTGATTCAAGTTGGAGATTGTTCGTATTCGAGTCCTCTACCTTTTCCAAGTGGTTGTGCAGCTGTTTGATCGAATTTCTGACAGATCTCCTCAGAAAAACGAACCAGCTCTTGTAATTGAGGTAGAGTTCATAACTTTGTGATTTCATCTTTTTAATCCTCCAATTTGCTTGGGGTTTCTTCTTCTATATATATATGTTTGTTTAGTGAATGCTATAGAGAAAGATAGCTTCATAATCAATCTAATTGAATAGTCTAATTAGAGACACATGTTGACTAGAATCTTGGATTCTTTGTTCTTAACATGATTGTGAGTTGTATTGTGATTAGATTGATATATAGGATTGTTTGAGACTTGATTGATCAAGTTTATGATTAATAATCCTTTCTATGTGACTTTGATCCATGATTGATGAAATCTAGGATTAGAGCCTTTTATGTGTTTTTAGAGATATATAGGATTGATTTGTTTTTAACATGTCTCCTATCTCTAAATCTTTGGCTAGAATAATTGTTGAATACATTTTATGATTCTAGCATTTTTTATATATGTTTATGACATCTTGAACTTGTGCCTTATGAATATGAAATTGTTCAAGTGTTGTTTTGTATGAATGAATCTAGAAGTTTTATGTGTTAATTGTATTCACATGCTCTAGGTTTTCATTCATGATTTTGCATCTAGATTTCTATTGCTTGTGTTTTCACATCTCTAGATCTAGTTGTTCCATGGAATGTATTGATCACATGTTCTATGTTGTTTTGATTGATTGCATCACTTGCATTCACATGATCACACTAGGAAGTCCTTGTAAAAGGCATGAAGTCTTGGCTAGAGTTGGGATGACTCGGATAGCCAAGCAAGAAGTCTTGCCTAGAGTCGGGAGGACTCGGATAGGTAAGCAAGAAGTCTTGTCTAGAGTCGGGAGGACTTGGATAGACAAGCAAGAAGTCATGGCTAGAGTCGGGAGGACTTGGATAGTCATGCATGGGAGGCTTTCTAGAGGCACGTGTGCCTTATATAGAGAGTTGGCTTATATATTGGTAGGCCCGGGCGGTTGGTTAGACATAGAGTCCGATAGAGCGGGGTACATGGGATGTGTATGCACTCTTGAGGAATTTCTAATCTTCCAACGATGTTGGTTTTGGTATGAGTTCCAATATGTGGTGGTTTACATCATTGAGGGATTTTGTATCTTCCAATAGGGTTGGGTAAACATAGACTCCACATGGGTTGGTGACTAGGATTGGTCATTTTGTGGAATTTCTAATTTACTTTCCAAGTATATATATAAGTACCCAATGGTTGTAATTCAACCCGTGGATGTTTCCTCCTTGGAGGTTTTACCACGTTAAAAAATCCCTTGTGTTAATTCTTCCTATCTCTCTCTTTTATATTTGTTTATGTATATGTTGTTATCTTGTGACACATCAATTACTTGTGAAGTATATTGATACAAGATTTTGTATAGTGTGATTTGTAAATATATTCTTTTGATCATATTTGTAAATACATTTTCTTTTGTATATTGTTTAGAATTTTATGTATAGCAATATTTGTATATACTTGTAATAATTGAACATATATTCATATATAAGTATTCTTGCTAATTGTTTTTGTATTTTCTTTATACCTCATACAACATATTGATACTTAGACAATGTATGAATGATCACATGATAACTTGTCTTAGTGTGATTCTGTGATGTTTATGTTGTATGTAAGGCTACCTTGAGGGACAAACGTAAGTTTGTTCAAGGGATTGAAATTAGGCGAAAAACCTATTCACCCCCCCCCCCCCCCTAGGTACGTCTTAAGCAATTTAACCTTGTATGTATACTTTCATAATCTAATAACATGCAAGTAATTAAAGAGATGCCTTGATAAATAAAACACTAATTATATAAGATAATAGTGAAGAACATACCAAGGGAAGTGTATTGAGCAAGACCCATACAAGCAAGCATCCTAACTATGCTAGAAAATGCTAGATGATATTTTGATGCATATGAGAATGGTTTTGAGTGTTTAAAAATGAGTTCTTGATTGATTTTCTCTCAAGTGTCTCTCTTTTGATCTGTAGGGTTCTAAGAGTCAAAGAACTGAGTTTAGAGAATGAGAAAGTTTATAGACATCAAGAACATGGCATGTGAATAGACAAGTTTGCCCTTAAAAACACACGATCAGCGGTTTCATTCAGCGGCCACTGACCGCCAATTAAACTGTCGAATTGAATCCTGAGAGAACATGGGATCAACGGCGGTTTCATTCGGTAATTTCTTAATCACCGATCACAACCACAAAATCAAACCCAAGAGATTAAAATCAATCAGGTATAATTGGCGGTTTTGAACGGCGGTCATGGCCGCCGATCATAACCGTAGAAAAGTTCTAGAAGCTTCTAGACTTAAATGGCAGTTATGGCAACTGATCAAACCGCCAATTCACCAAATGTGGTGAAACAGAAGCCAAGGGCATTCTTCGAAGGTGATCTTCACGCTAAACCAAGCACACATTAGTGCATGCGTGGACATTTCCGAACAATATCGGGAAACGAATTACAAGACACATAAATACACAATTATGTATAACAACAAAGTGCAAGTGTGAAATGTGACATGTGAAGAGTATGCACACCTATGCAATTATGCTAAATGAGTGTGTGCTACTAAATCTCTTCAAAGAAAACTAAGCACTAGAGATATACCTTTGGAGTGCATGTCACCTTGTGGACTTGAAAGGGCCTTTGAGCTTGAACATCAACACCTAAGCTACCCTTACATTCAAACCCTAATATGTGGTTTGTCCACGAAATAAACCAATCAATTTTTGAGGAACTTACATAGAGTTATTTGTGATTTGATTGACTTATTTTATGATTAATAACCTGAGCATGTGCTTGGATCCTCTAATTGAATAAATCTAGGATTAGCACATTTGATTTTGTATTTAGAGCTAATTAGGATTTAATTGATTATTGTGTATATATTTGCTCTAAGTACTTGCTAGAATATTCATTGATCATATCTTGCGATTCTAGCATTTTTGTTGTTTGTGTTCTAAATTCTTGAATATATGCTTAATGAACATGCTTTGTTTTCAAGCTTTAGTAACATAAATAGAATCTAGGATTTGGCATGTTTTAGGTGTTTTGCATGCTCTAGATTTTTGTTCATGTTTAAGGTCTAGACAACCTTGTTTGGTGTACTTTGTTGCCTATGTCTAGATCTTTATGGCGTATACCTTATCCATACATTTCATATGCTCATGCATCATTTTGTGTGGTGTCATGTTTTGGATCATAAACTAGAAAATTATACATTGTGTGCTCATTGATTATTTCTAGTTTCCATAGGATGTATTGATCATATATTCTATGTTGCATGTGTTTGTATCATTTGCATCACTTTGATCATTTGCCTTGCAAAAGGTGGAAGTCTCATCTTGGAGTGAGTGAAGCTTCAACTTCAGCATTAAGTCTTAGCTAGGAGTGTGATACTCTGGATGGTTGAGCTAGGGAAGCTTAGCTAGGATCTTTGTGACCCGGATGGCTAAGCAAGAAGTCTTGGCTAGAGTTGGGAGGAATTGGATGGTTAAGCTAGGGAGGCTTAACTAGGATCTTTGTGATCCGGATAGTCAAGCAAGAAATCTTCCTAGAGACGTGAGTGTCTTGGATAGGAAGTTGCTTCCTAGAGGTGCAGGACACATCTTGAATAGGAAGTAGGCTAGGTGATTCACTAGGCCCGAGGGTAGCCTAGGAGTTGATAGCTTAGGGTGGATATCATGTGTTGATAGCCTTAAGTGTGTAAGTCCTTTTCGTCATAGTGGATTGCTTGCTAGTGGTTGTGGATTCAACCCGTGGATATTTCCTCTTCGGAGATTTACCACGTAAAAATCAATGTGTCAAATGCCTTTATCTCCATCTCTTTATATTTGTATGTATGATCAATATAACTTGTTTAATATCTTCATTTCCTCACATCCTTGTAAACAAGTTATTGACAAATAAAAAGATGCACACATTGTTTGTTGAATTAACATTTGTTTCTTGTATCTTGTAAGTGTTGAACATTGTATCTTGTGATATTCTATATCAAGTTATAAAGTTTTACTAAGTGATCTCTCATTGTAATATTCAAAGTACAACTTGTGGAATTTGCTCTTCATTGAATATACTTATATATGAGATACATTATTTCTTGATATATGTTTTGTAGACTAAGGGTGGTGAATTGAGCATACTTATGCTAATTGTTTTTTCATAACAATCATGTTAAAGATTAATTTGTATGCTCACCAAGGTTTTGACATAAGTCACGAAAGAGTTTTTAAAACTAGTGTGTCAATCTATTCACTCCCTTAGGTCGTTTACTATAACCTTGTAGGCATTTTCAATACCATACTCACTTATCCTATTCATTTTAGACCAACTTATCAACTTAGCATGCAATTGTCTCTAGATGTTATCTATTGGGCTCAACCTTCTATTTCTTAAAATTTTAGCAACATAACATCACTATATCATCAAGAATTAAAGAAAATGTAGAAAGAGATAAGACTTGCTAAATAAGTACAAGAGATGAGTTTTAAGGAGTACCTTGAATGAAAATCCAGAAGAAAAAGTGTTTGAGTTGAAAGCAAAATTTGTAGATCTGAAAACTCATATCCAAAAGTTTGCTTTTTACCTTTTAAAACCAACTTAGGTCAAGCCCCTGGTTTTCTGTGCGAGCACATTCCCTCGGATTGAACTCGCTGGAACAGAACACCCTGCTTCCAGTTTCTACTAAGATCTCCCACGGGTATACTCCTTCTGGCTTGCGAGTTACTTCTCGTGGATTCAAAGTCGCGGTCTCTTCCTCTAAAACCTCGCGAGCTTGGTCCTTCTAGATGGCAGCTTTGTTCTAGCCAGTTAGTTCTCACAAACTTTTGCTTGATTTTCCGACGGGCTTGGTCCTTTCGACTTGTGGCTAATTTCCAACAGCAAGAAGTCGCTAAAATGACTTAAAATCCTCCATGAGTTTGCTCCATCAGCCTGTCAGCCTCTTTCCTACTAGATCATGTTGCGAGATTCACATGATGGCTCTACGAGTTTGTTTCTTCTGTCCAGCAGATTGTTTCCCGCTAGGCCTGAAATCACGGTAGGCATATGCCCTTACTTGGGCCCTTATTCCTGTGAGGTAATGACTCTAAAACCTACACATACGCCCATCACACAAAATATATACACCCCTAGCCTAATGCTCTGGGGATTATATAACAAGTAATACATATTACATAAATAATATCCAAGGTTGTGGGTTAAATGACTCCTAAACCTATTTAATTGTCCCTAGATAATAATTACAAACAAAAAAATGTATGAAATTTAACAATCAACTCTAGCCTCTTCTTCTGGCCTATAACCTGCACATGCTCAAAATCCATTAAAATGTTCACTTATTCAAATGTGAATGAGACATGCTCGTGCTTCCTAACTCTGAATGAGATATAGGAGGGGAAAGTGGCAACTAAGGGATATGTGCTCTTTAAGGTTCCACATTCCAGAATCTGGTGTGGACTTCACCTGAAGTGGAGAAGGTTCTTTGTACGTGTCCTTTTGGACCCATATTTGCTTTTGTTTCCCCAAATGCCTCATAGGTAACACATTCCTAGTTTTGCAGAACTCATGATATTTCATGCAATTGGACCTTTTGTGCCCTTAAGTTCCACAATAATAACAAGTAGGAGAGTAGAAACTACCTACTTGTTTGTCATCCTGCGCCATACTTTTGAGGTCATTGGTGGAGCGCTTCCTCGCTGGACAGACTCTGTTTAATTCATCCACCATGTCCCTCACATCCCTTTCCTTCATCAGATCGAAGATCCTATCTTGCATCCTTTTTGTGGATGATTTATAGGCCTCTTTCAGAACAACCATGAGCTGCATGATCTCCGTGAGATACTTCATTTACTCTTTTTTCTCTTGCTTAACCTTCTAAATTCTCAACAATAACCTAATGTTGAGGTCAACCAAATCATCCTTCTTTTTTGCCTCAAGATCACTTGAGGTCTTAACAATTGCTTCCAAGGCCTTCAGAAACTCATCCATCTCATCAGATTCTGGAGAGGCTTGGCTAGATGGGCATCCTACCTTATCCTTGGGCTCCTTCCTTGTCAGAGGCTTAGCACCAAACATATCAAACTCCACCACGTCATCTAAGACACTCAAGGTGAGTTTTCCTCTGTGCACATCCACAACTGCCCTTTAGGTTGCCATAAACGGCCTTCCTAGCAGCACAGGTTGGGAATTTCCATGCTCATCCATATCCTCTACATCCAATACCATAAAGTCTGTAGGGATGAGCAACCGATCAACCTTGAGGATCACATCCTCAATTACTCCTCTAGGATTCCTCGATGACTGGTCTGCCAAACGCAAAAATATGGAAGTGGGCTTGAGACCACTCAATCCGAGCCTCTCATACACTGAGTATGGCATCATATTGATGCTGGCTCCTAGATCAAGCATGGCCTTCTCCTCTAAGGAGGTTCTTACAGTGATGCCCAGCTCAAAACTTCCCAGGTCATGCTCCTTGGAAGTATACCCACTCTTAGAACTAGGAATGGCATGGGCATGTTCTTGCATTGGGGCTTTCCTCCTATCTTGCTGCCCATTTGCCTCCATCACCTATCCCAACTGAGTAGACAACTTCTTCAGCGACGCTTCTATACCCATCATTTTGTGGTCCATCTCCTGCTGATAATATTGTGGAGGATTGTGATTGCTCCACTGGTTTAAGTTCCCAGCACCCTACTGGCCATGATATTGACTTCGGTGGTTTTTTCCACCCCATGATTAGTTTTGATCATTCCTTGGTTGCTGATAGGCATTGTTGTTGTTTCTCTACCTTCTCTAATTCCATTGGTACATGGCTTGGGCCTCTGCCTCTGACTAAACCTCTCTCTATGAGGTGCATACATCTGCTCCATGTCCAACTTTACAACATGCTTAGCCCACCTTCACCTGCTCATTCTGCTGCCCCTACTGATTAACCATCATCACCTTCACATTATTATTCAAGGTCTCCATCTGCATGGCTAGCTTTGCACTACCACCCCTGCTTCCATTTATGCTCCTTTGTTGGGAATGTAGGGAAAAATACCGTAGTACACGCAGCGGAAGCGAGACTAAAAATAGATTTAGTAACTTCAAAAAATTTTCCTTTTTATGAACCTTAACCCTTTAATTAATTAAACATATATATAATCAACAAAAGAAGAATACCTTTTGTCGCGTGATCTGATTGACTTACGTCGATGATAATCCGTAAGATCTTCAATCCTAGCACGAACGTGAATCACCTAGGAGCGTGGTCTCCCTTTTTCTTTGAATTGCAAACCTGAGAATGGACAAACAAACTTTTCTTTTCTTTTTGTTAGTCACAAAACAATCAAAAGAAGACTAAGATTATTCCGGTCACTTTTGAGTTCTCAATCTAATGATTGAAACTCGCGTGAACCTAAATCAATGTTGTACACACAAGCTTATTGATGAACAAGCAATTAGTGTACCATCAAAGAATAATCTATTCACTCTTTTATGTTTTAGTAGAATAAAATAATCCTTTCTATGAATTGAGAAGAAGAAGAAGATTGAATCAAACACCACTCACCCTAGGTGGCTGTTTTCTATAAGTCCAAATATATAGGTGGCCAAATTTTCTTCCTCTCTTTCTTTTAGGGTGGCCGAAAATCCTACTCCAAAAGGGACTAGGGTTGCCGCAAATCACAAGCAAAATGGAGTTTGTGTTGCACCCTAATTCCCATCTAGTTTAAGACTTCAAACCCTAATCCAACTCATAGATCTTTTATTCTTTTATTTGACTAAATAAAAAGACTTCTTATTTGATTAAATAAATAAAATTAATTATTTATTTTCTTATCAAACAAGTCTTTTAATTTTAGTATACTACTACCAATAGTATAACTCTAGGAATCATATTTCCTAATCAGAAAAGATTTATTTCTTAATTAAACAATTAATTAATAAAATAATTAATTCTTATTTAATTAAAACAATGAAACAAAATAATATATTAGGTTAAAAAGCACCTTGCCGCCCCACTCATACAAATGGGCCATATATTATTTTCTTATTTCATTTAATCCATTGGACTTTAAATAAAAAGCCCACATGTGAACCAGACCCATTCTTACTAAAAGAAACAAGCCCACATGCCTTTCATTAATATATTAATATAATTGAGCAGCCCATTAAATAAATAATGTGCAAATTATATTCTTAATATATTAAATGCAATTCTAAATGGACCCATAAATTGGTCCGGTAGAATATATCAAGTAATCCATACAAGTCCGTGTGGATTAGGGATCTTGGCAGGCTATCTAAATTTAAGCTTCAATAGACATAACCTAATCACAATCGACAAATGATTCACTTAGGTCCGATCCATTAATTTTAACTCATTCCACTAAAGAGCTAAAATCGAACTCTTAAATAAAGACAGAAAAGGAAGATGTTCCTCATTCATACCCTAGACAATCATGTTGGAGATAGTGTATCCTCGTGATTAATATCAGTAATCGCCAAGAGTTCATAGACCGCCTATAACTCTCCAAGTTACCATATTTACTCATATGACCACGTTTTGAACTTGGATATTTTGACTTGTCCAGAAGCCATGTTTTCAATAGACACTATCGAAAACTCAACGTTGAGATTTAATATCCAATTACCTCAAAACATTCATATGATGATATTATACTCTCATTTAATAAATGGAGCCACGATGTCTATATCTATAAATGAAGTTCTCTATCGATTAACAAATGAATATCACCAAACTATCGAGGATAGACTATGCGATATAATCGTACTCATTGATAACTCAAATGATATCACTTGCAACCATAAGTCCATCATTTATCTCAGGATTAAGATAGACTCTCCGATTGTCCTGATAATGAAAAGACTTTTATCTACTGACGGTTATAAATAAAGTATTTCATTGTGATCTAGTTCAATGCACCCAGTGCACTAGATTCTTTTGCTTGAAGACACTCCGATGATTTTAGACTCATCATATCTCATTTGATCCCACTCAAATGCTAGCAAAAGAATTCTACAACTTTAACAAGATAAAGATGCCCAACCTTTAACTTAAGTTGTGAACAATATTCAAGACTAACTAAAGAATTGTGTCTACCACATACATATCTAGATGTATGAACAATTCTTCTTTTCTCATAGTCTTTAGACCTTATGATTATTTACTTTGACAATTATAATATTAAACTATAAATGCTATAAGATTTGTTTAAACCAGAAATCACTTTATTAATATGAAAAAGATTGTTAATTACAATATTACACTCTTGCTATTGAGCATGATCCTAACAGGGAATTCTATCCTAACATTTCAAATTTGTTGAACACAAAGTCTGCAGTGCATTCCCTTATCGCTCCTATGTGAGTCTAGTAAACCAATCATAGAAAGACTGCACTTGGGACTGAAGTGTGAAGTCGTGGTGTAGGCACTGAGCCAAGAGAAGTTTGAACCTCTCCCATGACTTATGGAATGCTTCTCCTTCTTCCTCTTGGAAGTTTGCAATCCGTCCCTTGAATTCTTTGGTTTTTCAGAACGGGAAGAATTTGGAGAAGAATTTCTGCTCCACCTCAGTCCAAGTAGTCACTACAAGAAAATCGTGCATCTACTATGGGCAATGCACGTAGTGGATGCGTATCTATAATGGACATTGCCCGTTGCAACATTCGTTGTATTCGAGGGTGTGATAGAAAATAACGTGTTTCGATAACGGGCACTGCCTGTGTTAGATAATGTTATTTACTATGGGCAAAAACCGTAGTAAATTTAGTAATATTACTATGGCCACTGCGCGTAGTCAATATGTTATTAACAACAGGTATTGCCCGTGTTAGAAACTCTCACGTTTTTTTTTTAATATATATATATATTATAAAATTGGGGGAATCAAATTTTGTCCATCCAAAAGTTCCAGAATTTTTTATGATTTTTTTTTTTTTATATTGAAATTTAAATATTTCTTGAATTCATATTTTCTTCACCCAAACTTTCTCTAATTCCATATTATGATTTTTTATTTATTTTTTATTTTTTTAGAAATCTTGTTTGGTACCTAAACAAAAAACAAATATCTAAAGAAAAAGGAAAGAAATTATCATTATTACAGCCATAAAAAAATCAACTAAAACCAAACATGAAAGAAAAAAATGAAAGTTACATAATTGAAACAAAATGATAAATATACAAACTAAGAATTATGAATAAAATTAAAATAAGAGAATCATAATAGCAATTATACATAAATAAAAATAACAAGAAAAAACAAAATCTCTTTTTAATTAAGCAAACATCTTAAACAGCAAACTATAAAAACCAAACATTTTAAATCTTCAAAGCCATAACATTCTCTTTAAAAAATAAAAACATAAAATAAAGTTCAAGCCATAAAGGAGAAGATGAACATAAAATAAAAAATAAATAATAAATAAATAAAAATAAAAATAAAAAAAAACTAATTACAACACAACTAGAAAGTTAAACACTAGAAATCCAGATTTGAAACAAATTTTGGTGAAAATGTAGAGAAAATGATGAAATGAGAGAGACAAAGGTGAAAGGTGTGGTGATAGTGTGAAAGACTTTAAGTGATAGTGTTTAGATAATGGAAAAGTATAAATAAAAGATTTTTTATTATTGGTGGGAGATGAAAATTTTTGAATTTTTTTATCCCTCCATTTACCTTTTACTACAGGCCTTTATATACCCGTTATAGAAACAATATAAATAAAATAAATAAATAAAATCTCCTTTTACTTTTAGAGGGAAATGAAAGTTTTAAATTATTTTCCCTCCAACTATCTTTAATAACAGACATTGTCTGTAGTAATTTACAAAAAATCTATAACGGTCTATGTCCGTAGTAAATAATCATTTTTTATAACTAGCTTTTAATGCCTGTAGTTAATATTTCTAATCCCTTCACTAATATAATGACTTTCCACTACAGACTTTGCCCATAATGAATAACTCTATTAACTACGGACAAAGCCCGTAATGCGTATATTATCTACAACAAGCCCATTTTCGCTCGTAATAATTGTTCATTATCCATCACGGGCAATAAATGCCCGTTGTAAATGATTTCACAAGCTCAACTCAACTACGGCTTTTAAAGGCTCGTAGTGAACAATGGTTTTCTATCATGTAGTAGATAGACATTTTTCTTGTAGTGAGTGAGAGTCCCTGCAGGCGAAGCCATAAGCCACTTCTTGGCTAGGTCCTTCATGCAGTATGAAAAACAGCGCATCTACAGTAAATCCTCTGTTAGCGGACAGAGCGGTGTCGTAATGATAGCATTGTAATACTCCTTCATAAAATGAAAGGCATCTTCACTCGGCTTCTCATAATAGGATGGTAGGATGTTGTAGTGTAAGTTCTTCAGCTCATAGTCCCGCTGAGCGGCATTAAATGCTATGGCTGAAGGATGTGCCCCCACAATGGGCAATGAGAATTCCTTCATGTAGCGTGTATCCTCCATCGAGTTCACAGTAATGGTTCTGCATAGAATTCAGAAAAGTAACGGAAATCAAATGCGAAAAAGAAAAACGTTATACTAAATTTTGACTAGAAAGCAATGTAACTCTAAAATTAACTAACGATTCTAATTCTAACCGCGCCTAGGTCCCCAATAGCGGCACCATGAAGTTTGATGCGCCCGAACTGGTTCTACTAAAACTACAAATACCTACTTTACTCTACCTTGGCTATTCTAAAGGGACGCGCGAGTGTTTCACCCTTTGTAAGTGCACAAGTCGTTAAACTCGTATAGGGTGCACCAGTTTGGGTTATCATTCCCATGAGAAATAGGACGTCTGGAAAGTTAAAACACTAATTAAGTGCTTCAGAAACCAAAAGAGTAACATATTAATGCTTCAAGTCTAATCTAATGCAATATCTAAAATGAGATTGAAGATTAATGAGATAAAGATACTAGGGGAGGTATGAACTTAACAACAAGACACCACCAAGTAACCACTCTTATAAGTTTTAGATCAAAATCATTAAGGCTAGTTCCATTTATAATTAAAAGCACACTCAACAACTCACTCGAAGTATCCTCTAAAGTCTTAGATTAACATTAAGTGAGTGTTTGGTTGTGGAACTAAAATCGAGAGTGTGATTCACAAAGTTATTACCATTAATCAACACACTCTATTTAATGAGTTATTGGATGATAATACACAATTCAAAAGTTATGAAGTAAGTATGTCATCAACCCTTAGCACAAAGTACCAATACATGTTCTTCAAAAGTCTATGAGAAATATGTCATGATTTAGTCATTTTAAAACATTGATAAGCACAAGGTGATTATTCATAAAGGAGAGTGGTAAACAAGGTGGTTCAGATCATTACTTCATAGATCCCCCAACAAAAATGGGTTAGTTACACATGATATCTAAGAAAAGCATAAGTAAGAAGAAAATGAAGAAATACAACCAGTGAAGTCTTCTCAAATTCCAAAGGAGAACAACCCTTCTTTGTAGCAAATACAATCAAGGAGTATCACAAGTAGCTCTCAAAAGCTGATCTAACTAATTACTTCACTAAGATAAGTGTCTTAAGCCATAAGTAATTGAAGATGAGTAAAAATATTTCCTAGAGCTATTCTCTGCTAAAGGGAGAGTCTAAATATCTTTTACTATCTCTCACTTGTGTTTATTACATCAGAAAAATGTATATTTATATATTTAGGTTGAAGTTGGGCAAGAAATTGTTGTAAATGTCCTCGATGTGTCATTCGCGGCTTCATACCATAGGTTCATTCCCACGGTTATATCACGCGGGGTCTTCTTCCAGAGCTTCCACGACTTTGGGTCATGTGCTTCATGGCTTCTTTCTCGCGAGCATGAACTAGTGAGCTTTAATAGAAATCTTCGGTGGGCCCACACCTTCTTCCTGGCGGGCAATGTTTCGCAGACTAAACATGCGGGATAATTCCCAGTGAATTCTAGTCTTCTAGCTATTGGGCAATGTCTCTTTAACTTCTTCCTGCAGCTTTGTGCTGTGGGTTCTTTCTCGCGAGGTTATTCTTTCATTGGTTTTTGCTCCTATTTTGACCTCTTTTCTCCAACTTCAAACAAACACCTTCCTAAATGAGTACATTACATGTACTTAACTAAAACGCACATTATATACACAAAAGTGCTCGGAAACGAATACAAAAGGTAGGAAAAGAGAGCGCTAAATGTGAACATTTAGAGTGCGATCAACCTCTTTAAAGTAAATAAAATAATCTCTATTATTTTATTCCTTTGCTCTTGTCAAGGTTCGAACCTATAACCTCCAAATAACAGTTAATAATTCTTAATTATTAATATGTCAATTAAATAATCATATTATTTACTTATATTTAATTAATCAATTATGGCATGTCTAATTATATCTAGAAGAGGGGTGAATATATTTTAATCAAATTAATTACCAATTTTTCTTGATTAGTCAATATTCAATAAAAAAAAAATAAAAAAAAACCCTATCTAGTCAAAACTACAATCAAGTGTAAAATGCAGACATTAAATAACACTTGATTTTTATGTGGATACCTTCAACAAGGAAAAACCATAGGCTGATATGTGCGCCACACATGATCCTCGAATCCACTATTTGTAATAGTGTTTACAACCTAGGTTGACCACGTCAAACCCTACACTGTTACTAACCCACCACTACTACCCAACGGGCCTTTAATAGCAAACTTAGATCAATTTGCTTGCGGACTAAGCAACCTTAGCCACAAGACTTAATTCTCACTAAAGAGATCAACAACCTAAGTGAATATCATGGTATTCAATATGCAATTAATCCTAGGTTACACTAAATGTTTATCTAGAGATTGTATATGTCAATAATTAATCCTAGATATTAATATTGCTATATGTCATGCCATACAAAATAGCTATCATAGATAAAGCAATCCTAGGCAATAGCTGTCACAATACAACACTCAATCATTTAACACAAATATCTCAAAATTCTCACTAAAGAGATCAACAACCTAAGTGAATATCATGGTATTTAATATGCAATTAATCCTAGGTTACACTAAAGGTTTATCTAGAGATTATATATGTCAATAATTAATCCTAGATATCAATATTGCTATATGTCATGCCATACAAAATAGCTATCATAGATAAAGCAATCCTAGGCAATAGCTATCACAATACAACACTCAATCATTTAACACAAATATCTCAATCTTGTATTTAAAATCTAATCTAGATGCATACAAGTGATAAATGAGATTTCTTGACTAAGAAAGAACACAAAAATGAATTAGATGGTGTTCAACTTACCAAGTCATACGTGTTGAAGAAAAACCAAGCATAGATGCATCCTAGATGAAGCTAGATGATGCTAGATGAAGTTTGATGCTTATGGAAATGGTTTTGAGTGTTTAAAGGTGAGTTCTTTGGAAGATTTTCTCTCTTGAAAATGTTCTAAGTTAAAAATATGATTTTGAACTAATGTAGGCTGACCTAAAGACAAAAAGGCACTTATATAAGTGATTCCCTTAAAGCCACACCATTTTGATCATTTTTTAAAACCAAACCCCGTTACAACTACTACGCATACCGTTGTGCAGGCAAGTGTTTGCGTCGTAGTATGCAGAGCATGTAAGCTCTGGAGTCTACTGTTATGGAGATCACCCCAGAGGCAAGTGTCTCCGCCACGGCATGCACCACGCAAAAGGATCAAGTTTTGAACCTAGCTTGGACCGCTGCCCATGCATGTGTACCAAGGGCAGTATAGGCAACAGTAAAGAGAAGTTTTCTCTTTTCAAAAACAATTCACACTTAGTCTAAAATACAATATGTGCAAGTGTGAAAAGTGAAGAGAATGCACACAAGCTATGAATACATATACAAGCATGATAAGTGTGTGTGCAACTAAGTCTCTTCAATGAAAATTAAGCACTAGAGATATAGCGTTGGAGTGTTTATCATTTGAGGTCTTGAAAGAGAGCTTGATCATCAATGCATAAGCTACCCTTACATATCAAACCCCAATTGTTGTTTGTCATCGAAATAAGCCAATCAAACTTGAGGAACTTACAAATTAAATTATTTATTAATTAAATAATCATATCATTTAATTAATTCCCATAATATATCCAAGTTACTTTCGTAACATAATTGTAAGTTCTTCAAAGTTTGATTGGCTTATTTCGGTGACAAACCACATTTGGGGTTTGATGTAAGGGTAGCTTTTGGCGTATAATTGTTGGTGCTTTGCACAACAAAGGCCGTCTCAAGACCTTAAGAGAAGAAGCACACCAAAGGTAAAATTACTTGTGCTTACTTGCAATGAAAAAACTTAGTTGCACACACACAACGCATACATATCTATACTTCTTTGTATGCTATGTATTTTATATGTGTGCATTCATGATTCTTGAAATCTCTTCATGCATGTTGTAAGATCCTTTATTTGTATTGGCTTGATTCCATTGCAAAACTTTCTATATTTGTATTAGTAGTTGCTTAAGTGTTTCTTGGAAGAAAGGAGCTTCAAAGGTGAAGAAGCAACATCTTGTGCAAATATCGTCTTCAAGGGGAACATCGCATACTTGGATGCTAAGGTATCAAGATTCTTCTTCCTCTTGCAAGGCGTTAGCGCACACACACACAATTCATACATGTGTGTCCCTGCATCGTAGTTCAAACATTTGGTATAACACTTTCACACACATTTAGCATGCACATACATTTATCTCATTGTTGACAATCTTATAGAATTGCATGTTTTCTCACTATTGCTTAGATATGGCATGCGTGTGTTGCATAGTGTTTATTTGTTTGTGTTTTTTATGTTTTGGACTTGAAAATGATCTTATTTGATTCCTTATTGAGTCCCGGTCATTTCGGTTACTCATACGTTAAGTTTCGAGTCCAAGCGATGTAGCTACGCTACTTTTCGTTCTCATTCGTTGAGTTGTGTTCGTCGTCGTTTTCCGAGATGAATTCTCAACCATTTTTCAAAGTTTCATAGTCTTTGTCATGTGTGAGGGAGTCACAGTTTGTAATCTGAAAACAGATTCAAATTCGGAGTTCGGATGCCCGAATATGGCTGAAGAACGCGAGAGGTGCGCGAGGAGGTTGCTCGGCCAAAAGCCAAGCAAGGGGTGGCCACGTGTGGACCACGTGTGCCACACGGCCAGAGCTCCTCTCTGGCCACGTGTGGCACATGCTGGCCACACATGGACTGGCCAAAGTCCCCCCAAAAAATTGGACAATTTTGCCCCTCCTTCAATTCTTTTTAAATCCCTCCAATTCCCTCCATTTCGATGAACTTGAAGAAATTTCTACAGAATTCTTCAACATTTTCATTTTCTTGTTTTGATCATAACTCTCTCATATGAACTCGAAATTGAGTGATCCAGAAGCCAAAATTGTTGGTCTTGAAGAGAGCTACAAACCCCAAGCATTTCCACAGCCATTTGAGTTCCTGATTTTCTTCTGTGCATCAATCTCAGTCCGAGATTTGAGTTTGTAAGTGATTTAACTTTTTCTTACTTTCATTGTTGATCATCTCTTTAATATTCTTATTTGATGGATGAAAGATAATATGAATGATGTTAACTCACATGCTAGGGTTATATGATTGATTGTTTTTGTTGAGTTTTAGTCTTGAATCTCATTTGAGTATATTTTACTAAAACTTGACATATCTTGAAATTGATTCTAGAAATGATATATGTGATGTGCTTTATGACATTTTCTAGGTTTAATTTCATGATCTAAGAACTAGGTTTTTAGTGTGATATATTGAATATTCATACCTTGTTCTTATTGATATACATGCTTTGATTTCTAGGTATTTTTGTGATTGATTGTTGAAAGCATATCCTAGAATGTATGTAAGCATGTTCATAGAGCTTGATTGATTATCTAGCTTTATTTGTTTGTAAGTGATTCATCTTCTTCTTACTTTCATTATTGATCATCTCTTTAAGTTTCTTATTTGATTGATGAAAAGTAATATGAATGATGTTAATTCACATGCTTAGGTTTCTAGATACATTTTGTGATTGAGTTGTGATAGCTTTATTCTAGATTCTCTAATTGCATGTTCATAGAGTGTGTTTGATCTACTTACTCTATTTGTGTGTGCTTGCATCATTTGCATCACTTAGATCATTGCCTTGTGAAAGGTTGAAGTCTCTTGCAAAGTGAGTGAAGCTTTGTCTTGAGCAAAAAGACTTGGCTAGGAAAGGATTCCTGATAGCCAAGCAAGAAGTCTTAGTTAGGATCAAGAGGATCCGGATAACTAAGCAAAAGTCTTAACAAGGAGTTGCGTACTCCGAATGGTTGAGCTTGGGTAGCTTGACTAGGATCCTAGTGATCTAGATTGCTAAGCGAGGAAATCTTCCTAGAGGCTTGAGAGCCTTGGATAGGGAGTTGCTCTCTATAGGTGTAGGAAACATCTTGGATAGAGAGTAGGCTTTGTGAATCACTAGCCCGAGGGTTGATTAGGTTTTGATAGCTTGAAGTGGATATCATAGTGTTGATAGCTTTGAGTGTGTAAGGCCTTTTCGTATAGTGGATTTGCTTTGCCGGTGGTTGTGGATTCAACCCGTGGATGTTTCCTCTTTGAGGTTTTACCACGTAAAAATATTGTGTCTCATTTTCGCTTTATATTTCCTTATCTTCATATGTTCACTTGTATTGATTCTATTGTATATTGATGCTTATATGAATTGATTCATATTATACAATTGTTATATCATTTCAAGTATTCATTTCATTCTTATATTCCGCATTTTTGAATATTGGAAGAATTTGGGACTATACCTATTCACCCCCCCTCTAGGTATAAAACACTATTGCTTTAAAGGGAATTTCACATGTTTAATTGATTGCATCTTATTTGATTAATGCCATGACATTTTAGGCATTAGGATGCATTCTCCACTTTGCATATTATGCACAAAGTGGAAAACTGGGCTTTGTCACCCTTTGTTGATGTCGCCTTAAGCTCATGGCGACAGAAGACCTGAAGCTCTGAAGAACACAAGCCAATGTGTTACCGCGGTTTTGTTGTTGTGGCGACAGAGAGATTTTATGGGGTCATTAGGTGTTGCCATGAAGTGTCGCCTTGAGAAATGGTGACATAAAATAGTGACAACTATTTTTACACAAAACGCAGTAGTTTCATTTTGATACCCTATATATATGCCTCTATGTGTTTAGGTCGTCTTGACAGAGTTCACAAAATCATATTTTTCCCTTATAACATTTTTCAAGAGAAAAAAATTCACAAGAACTCACCTTTAAACACTCAAAGTCATTCCTTTGTGTATCAAAGGTCATCAAGCATATTCTTGATCATATAGGATGCATCCATGCATGATTTTGCAACATCACATCTTGCTTGCAAGGTTTTCACTAACTTCATCTAATTTTAGAGTCTTTCTTAACGAGTCTGAAAATAGATACTTGCATGTGTCTAAACAACCTAGAGGGGGGTGAATGGGTTGTTAATCTGGTATTACCAAATTTTCGAATTAGTCAATATTACAAATAAAACCCCAATCACACAAACAATAAAATCAAGTATAAAATGCGGAAATTAAAGAACACTTGATTTTTACGTGGAAACCCACACGGGGAAAAAACCACGGGCTGTTATGTGCGCCACACACGATCAACGAAATCCACTATATGAAAAGGAATTTACACCCTCAAGTGATTCTCGGACTCTCACCCTAGATAACCTCAGGCTATGGATACTACCCCCCACTCTTGGTTCAATCCCTAGTGATATCACCTGATACACTACTCTTGGTGTGAGCAACTCCTAATCTACCCGGCGGGCCTTTTACAGTGGCACTCGACCAATTGCTTGAGCACTACACACCGGTAGCCACAAGACTTTCCTTGCTTGTGCAACTTCACCTAGAAGCCACAAGACTTTGACTCATGAAGAGAATCAACAACCTATGTGAATATGTGATGATATTCAAGATGCAAATAATGCTAGGCTACACTAAATGTTTAACTAGATGTTATAATGCAAATCAACATCCTAGTTATCAACAAAGCCTACATGCACATACATGAGGTCTCAATTAGTTTTAGAGAATTCTAACAACCTAATTGTCAACAAACAAAGCCAATTCAACACATGTTGTCAATAATCATGGCAATGACAATAAATGCAATTAACAAGTGCAATCAAGGAATTGTCAATCAAAATGCCAATCAACACATGTTGTCAATGAACATGGCTAGGACTATAAATGCAATAAACAAATGCAATCAATGAGTCCTACACATCAATGTCTAAATGAAAATCACAAAGACTTAGCTAGATGTTATCAATCACAAAACAATCCTAGCTATCAAACAATGTCAACATGTCCAAACATGTGAACTCAATTAGTTGTAGAGAATTTCTAACAACATAATTGTCAATTAAATCCACAAGAACATTCAATTAAGCTTGACTAGATAAATAAACATTAATCTATCAACCTAATCATCAACCAATTTTACAAGAATGTTCTAGGGTTAGCTATTTAGGGAAAATCATCCTAATCATGTAAGCTACCACAAACAAAACCCAATCATGTCATAACTTCACTAAATATGCAATAAGAGTGAAGATTTGCTAAACTAAGCAATAAAAGACATGTCTTTACTAAGATAGAACAATAAATGAAGATGTTGTGTTTGTTCTGCTTACCAAGTCATAAATGAAGAAGACCCATGGAAGATTGATGCATGAAACATGTTAGTTGCACATGGGTTTTGGGTTTGGAGAGTTAAAGAAGCAAGCTTGAAGCTTTCTCTCTCTAGGAAACTCTTAATCTCTCTCTAGGGTTGTGTATCTTTTGTTTCCTTGAATACAAATGAGAGAAAAAGATGTATTTATAGTGCTTAGATAATAGCCCTACAAATATCATGAATATTGCTCCAAAAATGAGCCAAATCGGACACCAAATGAGTGAGATATGACCAAATTACGAAACAGGGGCGGAGCTTTGCACTGGTCGTCAGGCGCAGCCACACCAGCACCACACCAGCGCTACATCTCTGGACCAAAAGCGCTGGTCGATTAGCGCTGGTCACAAGCGCAATAACACCAGCGCATAGGCGCGACAGCGCAACAGCTTGAGATTCGAGCGCTCTAAAACATGACCAAACGACATCGAAACCTTTCGAATAATATATCGTTGGAAAGGTATGGAAGTATAATTTCTACTCCAATTTATGGAATGACATTTCAATGTCTGTAGAAAAAGTTATGGTCAATGGAGTGACCAAAGGTCAGAAACGGACAACAACAGAGTTGCCCTGTTTTGGTGGTCACTTTGGAGATTTCAAAACCAATCCAAATGGTCATGAAATATTACGAATAATATATCGTTGGAAAGGTATAAGTGTCTAGTTTGTCCAGAATTTTACAAAACTTAATTTCAAACTTTGTGTAAGAAGTTATGGTCACAAGACCATACAAAGGTCAGTTTTGAAAAACATTTAAATCATTGAAATCCAATATTTTGAACCTAGACACTTTACTCCAATCAACCAAACCAAATCTAACACTTATCTAAGAGAAGAATGAGTCCTTCTCAAGTGGTCAACCATTGTGCTAAGACATGCACACCATCGTGCAAGCGCGGACGTTTCTGATCACACAACATGAAGTGCAAGTGTGGTTGTGAATAAATAACATGCATGGGAAAGGATAATATCATGAAAAATCACCAAGCATGTGACACACAAAAGATATGCAATATATGAAAATGCATAAGTGTGATGATAAAGTATATAAGCACACAATTACGAGAACCACAAATGCAATCATATAAATGCAATGAAAGTGAGTGTGTGCTAAAAGACATAGATGCACAAATCAATGAAACACATATGCATGGTAACAAATGCAAGATAGATAAAGATGCATGCAAGTGTGTGTGTGCACCTAATCTCTTCAAGAATCAAGTCAAGTGATATACCTTTTGAAGCTCTTGATCTTGAAGTCACCGGGATGCTTGGAAGCTTGCCTTGATAATCATCAAGATGACCTAAGCTACCCACAGCACAATCATCCCCAATGTGGTATGTCATGAAATAAACCAATCACAAAATAGAGGTCCTTACAGAGTCATCTCTTTAATTATTTGTATGCTCTTAGAATATAATTCTAGATACAAGATAGAGATTGTATGTGGTGTATTGATTAAGTGCTGTATTGTGATAGCTATCTAGGTTTGCTTAATCTATGTTTAGCTAAGCTTTATGGCATGTCATTTAGCATTTGATATCTAGGATTGATTTAATTGTCATCTTATCATCTTATATAAGCATTTAGGGTTCCCTAGCTCTTTTTGCATTTTGGATATAATTCATATTCACATAGGCTATTTTATCTCTTAATTGAGAAGCAAGACTTATGGCTAAGATTGCTTAGGCCTTAAGCAAATTGGACTAGGTCTGCTTTTACAAGCCTATGGGTAGTGGTGGTGGGTTATAGACCGGGATTAGGTTGTAAACACCATTGCGATTAATAGATTCGAGGTTCATGTGTGGCACACTTAACAACCCGTGGTTTTTCCCAGTTTGGGTTTCCACGTAAAAATCAAGTGTTATTTAAATTCTGCAACTTACACTTGATTTATTGCTTTAACTAGTTTGAGATATTTTTGTAATAATGATTAAACGTGAAAATTGTTAATAAAAGTTTAAAATCTATACCCCCTAGATAGTTATATACACACCATGCATTATTAGTTTCAATAATTAATTGGACCATCCAATTCATCGTGAGCCTTGTTACTAATAATTGTAAAGGGCTAGCAAGGGACCTAATGGACCCATAGTTTTGAGCTCTAATAATACTTGGAAAAAATTAATTAAACTCTTTAATTAATATTTCATTTAATTAATATTTCATGATTATTAATCTCAGAGTTATTCCACTAAAAACTCAAGGGTGTACTCTCGTAACTGTAGATGTTTTACACAACTAAATTTTTAGTGTCCATCGATATAGCTATTACATATGGTATGATTCTCCACAAGTAGTTCATAATTTGAGTTAGGTCATGAAGTCCGTTATACCTTTCTAATTATATCTTTTCCTTTAAGTACCATTGATTCTCTAATGAACAATTATATCCTTACTTCCTTTATGGAAAAAGGAGAATGCTCTTAATCGTTCAAGTCTCGAATCAACCCTTTAGGGAACTACTTCTCTACTTCTCTACTTCTCACAAGAAAGAGTGGATTTCTCTATTATGTGCATACCTTCTCAGCCACAAGCCAAACCGTGATTCCAAGATACGAAGTGATTGATTGGGAATGCTAATCCGATCTCACCCATGGTATGTCAAGAAATATGATCTAACTTGAAGGAGTCAATAAGACACTCAGGATTTAGATCACCCATTTATATCCATCATTTGTAGATTTATATGAATCTTTTCATCTAACAGATCTTGGTGATAGATTCATATAGATCGTGGCCCGGTCCTATATGATCACATCATATAAGGTGCCACCATTCTCATATCACCATATGAGTAGTCTAGGATAAGACCAATGTATATTACAGACTGGACCGTGGGTGTAGATTAACCACAAATAAAGTACCCAGTTTTATTTGCTCCTTATGCACTCTTTAGATTGCAAGTCTCAAGCAGAATACCTCTGCATTTGACATTCATATACTCAGTTTGAGATTACATCTAACAATCTTGGATGTTCACCATATATGATATAAATGTGTGAGTCATATTTGTTGAATGAAAATACTACTACTTCTTTTATTAATGAATTTATAACATTTACAAATTACAAGCTCAACTATCTCCCACTTGCACTAAAGCAGGTGAGACATATCTCGTAATCTCAGACCCTCTAGGTGACCTTCAAACACTTTAGCTATTAAAGTCTTCGTAAATGGATCAGCATGATTATCTTGCGACGCGATCTTGGTCACGGTATGATCGATCCAAAATTGGTATGATTTTGGCCCTCATTCTCATCTCTTTATGCTTGATTATTAGGCATTTCCTCATATTTAATATCATTAAATCGAGTGTTTCAAGTTATTTAGGCATCAAGGGCATTTGTGAAGAATAAGAGGAATTTGGTGCAAAAAGGAGCACAATGTGGTGAAATAGGGCATTGTCGCCCTTTGATGAAGCAATTGTCGCTATGGCGACAGGGAGATGCAATTCAAATCAAAATGTCACCACAAGTGTCGCCATGGCAACAGAAGGATTATTTCCAAGAAAATCAATCAGGTGTGCCATGGCGACATTAATGGATAAATGGCAACAATGCTAAAATTCTTCATTGTCGCCATTTTCACCACAGCGAAAAAGATGAAAAAGGTAGCAACAAGTGAATCTCAGATTGCATAACCGTTTGCCACCATGATGTCGCCATGGCAACAAAGATGGTGACATATTGCCACATCAGCTTTTCAAGCAGATATCAGTTTATGTCCGAAAGCCACTATATATACTTTTCCCTTCCAACTTGAAAGGAGATCCAAGCATTATTTTGAGCATGAAATTACAAAGATTTAGATCTAGTTTTCTCTTCCATATTTCATCTTTCAACCTCTTCCATTCTCTAAACTTGTACTTCCTCTTACATCCAAAACCTCAACACCAAATCTTGATTACTTCACTCAACCATTCCTCTCTTTCCATTCTCTACATTTCAATACCTTTATTACTCAACATTAGACACCCACCTATCTAGACACATCCTCTTCCACCATTCTTTGAACTAGGAGCAATCTAAGTAGAAGAATGAGCAAGCACTAAAGAAGGAAACCAAAGGGTGATTTCCTTATCTATTACTTCTTTTCATTTGATTGTAACTATGTGTAACTAAACCCTTAATCTAGGGGATAGATATGAGGATTATGTGGTTATGGGTATTTGTTTAAGCTATTGTATTCAAATCTCTATATGTGTTCTATTTCACTTTATACTTAGATCCTATTCACTATATGATTTGCATTGTATATCACTAGTAGATCATAATCTTGTGTGGGATAAATTGTTGTGAAACCAATCTTGGATTGACACCCTTGATTGGTTAGGAGCATAGTGATTAGGATAGATTAGTGGTGGATATATCAACCCCACTAATCTAAACCTTAATTTGTAATTAACTAATCCCACCTTGACCCCCTTTCCTTAATCGGTTAGGCATCTTGGTGGGAAGATGCTTAGGATTCATAGTGATGACCTAAGCATATACTAGAAAACAAATGGTTAACATATAAGGGATTGATCATTGAAGAGGCTTTAAAAGCATTACCCATACCCACTTGAAACTCCATCTATTCCCTAGCATCTATCTTAATTGTTTTCATCATCTCTCTTATCAAGATTGTCGAGTCTTCTATTTGTCCTATCATTTTTGTATGTTTATTTTATTTGCAAATTTTGTGGTTTATGAAACCACACAACTATCAATTTACAATGATTTATTTTATTGCACTTTAGATTAGTCAATCAATCTAACATATTACTCCGTCTCCCTATGGAACGAATCTTTGCTTACCAATTGCTAAGAATTTACATCTTAAAGGATTTTTAAATGGCCAAAACATGGTTTTCAAATGATCACATAAATATTGTATTTTGTTGAGTACACAAATGACCTCATCACGGTCACATCTCTTCTTTGCACTATCTCTCTAATGAGATGATACTTCCTCTCTATATGCTTCCCTTTTTTTTTTTATGGAATTAGCCACAACACCACTATAATCACAATAAAGTGTCATGGGCATATCCAAATCTAGAACAACTTCCAAATCACTTAAGAACTTATAGTGCCATACAGCCTTTTTAGCTGTTTCAGAAGCTGCTACATTTCGGTCTCCATGGTGGAATCAAAAATATAAGATTGCTTGATACTCCTCCGCAATATGGCTCCACCGCCAAGGAGAAAACTGACCCATACGTGGATTTCCTAGAATCCCTGTCTACCTGAAAAGTCAAAATTTGTATATCCTAACAGGATCAAGTCTTGCTCTGAATATACTAACATATAATTTCTCGTTCTCTGAAGATACTTGAGAATACGCTTCATAGCAATTGAAAAGGCCGCTTGTAACCCTCCAAAACAAGATATTTATGTGTATTTTGAAAACCAGAATTTACCACTTGAATGTTAGGGTTATGCTCAATAGCAAGAGTGTAAGGTTGTACTTGACAATCTTTTCATATTAATAAAACGATTTCTGTTAGTTAACAAAATCTTATATAGCATTTATTATTATAATTGTCAAAGTAAATGATCATAAGGTCAAAAGACTATGAGAAAAGAAGAATTGTTCGTACATCTGGATATGTATGAGGTAGACACAATTCTTTAGTTAGTATTAAATAACGTTTATAACTTAAGTTAAAGGTTGGGCACATTTATCTTGTTAAAGTTGTAGAATTCTTTTACTAGCATTTGAGTGGGATCAAATGTGTTGTGATGAGTCTAAAATCATCGAAGGGTCTTCAAGTAAAAGAATCTAGTGCACTGAGTGCATTGAACTGGATCACAATGAAATACTTTTTCTAGAACTGTCAATAGATAAAAGTCTTTTCATTATCAGGACAATCGGAGAGTTTATCTTAATCCTGAGATAAATGATGGACTTATGGTTGCAAGTGTTATCATTTAAGCTATCAATGAGTATGATTATATAGCATAGTCTATCCTCGATAGTTTGGTGGTATTCATTTGTTAATCGATAGAGGAATTCATTTATAGATATGGACATTGTGGCTCCATTTATTAAATGTGAATAGAATATCATCATATGGATGCTTTGTGGTTTTGGATATGAAATCTTAACATTGAGTTTTCAATAGTGTCTATTGAAATATGACTTCTGGACAAGTCATAATATAAATCCAAGTTCAAAGTGTGGTCATATGAGTAAATATGGTAACTTGGAGAGCTATAGGCGGTCTATGAGCTCTTGGCGATTACTGATATTCTTCTTGAGGATTCACTATCTCCCATATGATTGTCTAGGGTATGAATGAGATTCGTTAACTTATTCCATCTTTATTTAAGTGTGCAATTTTAGTTCTTTAGTGGAATGAACTAAAATTAATAGATTGAACCTAAGTGAATCATTTGTTGATTGTGATTGAGTTATATCTATTGGAGCTTAAATTTAGATAGGCCCGCCAAGATCCCCAATCCGCACGGACTTGCATGAATCACTTGTTATATTCTACCGGACTATTTGTAGGTCCATTTAGAATTGTATTTAATATATTAAGAATATAATTTGCACATTATTTATCTAATGGACTGTTTAATTATATTAATATATTAATGAAAAGCATGTGGGCTTGTTTCTTTTAGTAAGAATGGGTCTAGTTCACATATGGGCTTTTTATTAAAGTCCAAATGGATTAAATAAAATATGAAAACAATATGTAGGCCCAAATTTTAGTCATGGGCGGCAATGGCTATTTTTTTAACCCATTATATTGTTTTATTTTATTATTTAATTAAATGGAAATTAATTAATATGTTAATTAATTATTTAATTAAAAAATCAAATCTTTTTCTGATTAGGAAATATGTTTCCTAGTAGTATACTACTATTAGTATTATATTAAATATAAAAGACTTTATTTATTTAGTCAAATTAGAAAGCCTTTTATATAGTCACAAATACACTAAAGAGTTGGATTAGGGTTTGAATATTATATACATGACAAGTTGAATTCAAATTGCTATAAAATATATATATAATATATATGGCAATTTATTGCCGAGATATATATGATATATATAAAAAGTAGAATTCATGCATATATGGGCATATGGCCGTGCGCAATATATAGATATATATATATATAACATATAGTGCATGCAGTTTTTGAACTAATATATATATATATATATATTTAAATGGCGTGCAGGATTACATATATATGTATATATATTAGGCGTGTAGGATTATATATATATATATATATATATTAGGCGTATATTTTTGAGGCTAACCCTAGTTTTTGCAATTGAGAGATTTTTCTTTTACTAGAGAAAAATAAAATTCAACTCTTAGACTAGTGTGAAATTCGGCCAAGAGGAGTTGTGAGAGAAGAATTGTTCTTATTTCGATAGTGCACTAGTAATCTTTACATCAAAAGGTTTTGTGCACAATTTCGAATAAGGTTCACGTGAGTTTCAATCTAACGATTGTGAATTTAAAAGTGACCAGGACATTCTTAGCAATCTTTTGGAGTTTATTGTGACTAACAAATATCAGAAAAGTTTTGTTGTCCATTCTCAGGTACATAATTCAAAGAGAAGGGAGACCACGCTCCTAGGTGATTCACGTTCGTGATCGGGTTGGAAGATCTTGCAGATTACCATCGACGCATAGTCAATAGGATCACGCGACAAAGGTATGATATCTTTTGGTATATATGGTTAATTAATTACAGGGTTAAGGTTCAAACTTGGAAAAATTTTAAAATATACTAAATTCTTTTTAGTCTCGCTTCCACCGCGTGCAAACGTATTTTTCCCTACAATTGGTATCAAAGCCTGGTTGTACCCTTTAATTAATTAACGTATATATATGTGAATCTATTTCTTTCTATTGTGATTATGCATGTTTAGAAAGAGATGGCACTCTAGGTATTCTCATATATAATTACATTGGAATGTATGGATTTATATATGTTATATTTTGATATAAAGTGAATTGTTATTGCTCGATTTTGATCCTAGAATTTCAATGTATTTTTTGTTTCAGAATTATAACAAGAAGGGTGGCTTATTATCGTCGCAATTTCCTTCTTGGTAGTTGCTAAGTTTTTTTTATTGTGTTAAATTTAACTGCAGTATATTTTTTTTATGTATTAAAAAAATAGTGTAGCATTTTTTTTGTATTAAATGCTACTGTGATTAAAAAAATAAATAAAAACTGCAGTATTTTATTGTTTAAATAAGTTTGTAATATGTTCAAGAATCGAAGATTCGAAGACTTGAAGAATGAATAGCAACCTGAACGAGTTTGGGACCATGCGCACCATAGCAATGTGCATGCGTGCAAAATTGCACGCAGCTGTGCATGTTGGACTGTGGGCTGCGCATGGCAGCCCCATGGAGTCCATGGGCTACACACGGTAGCCCTTGTTAGGGTTGTGGAGTGTGCACGCCAATTGGGCAGCCATGGGTGCTCAAGTGATCCATGGCTGTTTGAAGATTTGTTCCCCAAGAAAGGAGATTTTTTTGTATTCCAAACAAATGTAATTTACTTGCTTTTCTAGGATGGATCAAAATTGTGGCTATTTACTTTGCGTAAATATTACAATATTTGTTATTGTTTGATAACATGTCATATAGAATAGGAGTGCCACTCATATATCTCTTTTGGTATGAACATGCATTGAATGATTTAGGTATCTAATTGACATCTAGATAATTTGGTAAATCATTCTATGAGATTTAATCACATGCCTTAAATAATTGAGTGGGAGAAGGTGTATTGCAAACACCTATGGCCTCCAAGGTTAGTTGAGCTATATTGTTTTTTGGTAATCCCCCCAAGGGGCGTCCATGAATGGAATTTAGCAAGATACTTCCTTACAAGGATAGACTAGACAATTAACTCAAACGAGATTTACTCCCCAATGAGGGATTTTCGTGAGGGAATATATTGAGGGTCGAAATCTTGGTAGTACACTCAATGTGTTTTTATTAATATCCTCCCAAGAGTTCTTGTTAATAAAATCACAAGGCTAAAATTGTAAACGTTGGTTGTTATGTTAACAATTAGGTGGGACCTAGTCCAACTAGTAAGGGATGCGAACTCCCAAAGGAGGCGTAACATTTATGGGTGTTGGATCAAACGTTGAATTTTACAATTGAATTATATATATTTAATTCAAGATAAATATTTGAAAATGCTAAACCATGATTATTTACTCATATATATTTTTTGTTAAGAAATGATGATCCCATCCCTAATGATCATCCTAAAGAAAAAAAAAAAAACTTTAACTGGTAATAATTATGTCACATGGAAAAGGAAAATTGGGTTGTTGCTGCAAGCTGAAAAATTTTGTTCTGACTACTCCTAAACCACCTGCTCCTACTAATGAATCGAATGTGATGCAAAGAGATAAGTATGAGCAGTGGAAGACCTCTAATGAGATGGCCAAATGGCTACCATCTCCGACGTGTTGCAACAGTAGCATGAAGGAATAGGGTATGCTGCTGATATGATGATGTCTCTAGAAGAGATTCATATGGTTGGTAAAGTTGCTACTATTAAGACCCGTCAGAAGGTCAAGGAATAATAGAAGAAAAAGCAACTTGGGCCTACCAATATGGAGACTAAGAAAGTAACCAAGATCAAAAGGAAGTGTTTCTTTTGTGGTGAAAAGAGACATTGGAAAAGTAATTGCCCAAAGTCTCAGAATAAGAAGGAACAAGGTAATGTGAATTATCTTGAATCATGTTTTTCTGGCAGATTCTACAAATTCTTGGATCGTAGACTCTGGAGCCACTAATCATGTTTGGTATTCCTTATGGGGGTTTCAAGAAAGGAGAAGGTTGAATAAGAATAAAATCAATTTGCATTTAGGCAACGGAGCGTTGGTGTCTGCTAGTGCAGTGGGAGATATTAGCGTTAATCTAGATGCTAGTAGGTATTTATGGCAAAACATTTATTAACTGAAATTTAATTCACCCAAAAAATAGAGAATTGATTTGATCAGTCTTACCAGAATAGTGATGAAAGAAACTTAAAGAGAAATCCATCATTTTGATGTGCGGAGAAAGAAAAAGAGAAAAAAAGTATTTAATATCTTGAGATATGAGGAATATATAAATGCTATAGGTTTGTAAAATAAAAATGAGTAAGAACAGGAAAAAAATATATAATAGAAGTGGTTTTTTTATTTAAATAAAATGTACCATTGTGAACTAAACAACTATCAATAACCATCAACTTTGGCAACTTTTAAGGATTCAAATTTGTTTGTACCACTAAAGATACTCTCATCGAAGGTTTTCTCGGAGAGATGAGTATTGGATGTAATGTGTTTCAGTTATAACACAACTCTATCAATATTATTCCAGCTGTATATCTGATGTATATTTGAATTTATTTGTATAGTTATCTTAGGAATTTTTCCATGTTTAGGAGTCTTTGGTTCTCAGGACTTAACACTGCTGTAATTATATATTCAAGTAACTATCAATGAAAAACATGTGAGAAAATTCTAAACCAAAATCTATCTCTGTTTATGTGGTATCAGAGCTTGCGGTTCCTCTCTAGAAATAAAATCTTATTTTCTTTTCTTTTCTTCTTCCCATTCCAAACGATGACCACAATTAATCCAGACTCCACACCTGACACCAGCTCCTCCACACCGTCCCCCACAATTAATCCAAACTCCACACCTGACAACAACTCCTCTACACCATCCCCTGTGATTGTTAATGTCTCACCATCAACCTCAATAGCCCTTCGCTCAACTGAGTTTCATCTCATCACCATCAACATCTCGGCACAAGCCCCTCTCAAACTCACGGCCAGCAACTAAATGTCTTGGCAAATTCAGTTCCAAACTCTATTCATTAGATATGATCTCATTGGCTATATTGATGGCTCAAAACCATGTCCACCGGCCACTCTGACTGTCAACGATGTGGCCACTCCGAATTCAGCGTACAACATTTGGGTTCGCCAAGATCAGCTAATCCTTAATGCGATTATCGGTTCCCTATCACCAACAATTATCTATTTTGTTGCCCAAGCCAAGACTTCAATGGAGGCATGGAACATCCTTGCCAACACCTATGCCAAACCATCATGTGGTCGCATAAAACAAATCAAAACTCTTCTCAAACACTCCACAAAAGGTACACAAAATATCACCGATTTTCTTCACTCTGTTAAAGCTCGTGCAAATGAATTCGCTTTACTTGGTGCTCCGGTGGACGATGAGGATCTCACTGAGAGGATCCTAGATGAACTTGATGATGACTACAAGGAGTTGGTGTGTGTGGTTCAAGCTCGAGATAATCCCATCTCTTTTGATGAACTTCATGAGAAACTGTTATCGTTTGAAGCTTCCTTTCAGAACAACAAGAAAGATGCTGCCAATTTTCCAGCCACAGCCAACCCTACACAACAAGCTCACACCAACTGGCGCCCACAACAAGGAAACAACAACTGGCACTCAACCATCTCCCACAACTTAGGCTGGCACCCGTCGCCAAACCACAACAAGTACCGGCCTCCATCACCCATCAACGCTGGTTCATCTCATCGTGGCAGCAATCATGCCCCACGTCCCTATTTGGGTCACCGCCAGGTTTGTGGGATTCAGGGTTACACGGCCAAGAGGTGTTCCTCCTTCTAGATGGTTCCAATTCAATTTTCCGAGTCAAGTTCCACACCGCCAAACACACCTCCACCGATGCCTTGGCAACCTAGAGCTCATTATGCTGCAAATATGTCTTCCACCAACCCCTCGTGGCTGCTCGACAGTGGGGCGTCGCATCATGTAACAGCTGACTTGAGCAATCTCTCCCTTCATACGCTATACAGTGGCTTTGATGATGTCATTATTAGCGATGGCACAGGTCTTACCATCACAAATACTGGTTCCGTATTTCTTTGTTATCATAATAACACTTTTAAATTAAATGATGTTCTGTGTGTGCCTGATATGAAAAAGAATTTAATCTCGATCTCACAGTTTTGCTCTACTAATGATGTTTCAGTTGAGTTCTTATAATCTTCTTTTAATGTGAAGGATATTCGTACGGGGGCAATTCTTCTGATAGGCACAACCAAGGATGGCGTGTATGAATGGCCAACCACCATCTCCAAGTTACCACCGGTTCTAGCGTTCTTAGGCGTCAAAACCACATCGTCAAACTGGCATCATAGGCTAGGTCACCCAGCTTTTACTATTTTACAACGTATTGTCTCCGGTTTTAATTTAGATTTGTCATCTCCTATGTCGAAAGATTATTTTTGTCATTCTTGTCATTGTAATAAAAGTCACAAGAAACCTTTTTCATCTTCATCTCTTGTCTCCTCTCGCCCACTAGAAATCATATTTAATGATGTATGGACATCTCCTGTTGTTTCTCATGATAATTTTAAATATTATGTCATTTTCGCTAATCACTACACAAAATATATCTGGTTTTATCCATTAAAGAGAAAATCAGAGGTCAAAGATGTTAGGATTATGCTCAATAGCAAGAGTGTAATATTGTACTTGACAATCTTTTCATATTAATAAAGTGATTTCTGTTTTTTAACAAAATCTTATATAGCATTTATTATTATAATTGTCAAAGTAAATAATCATAAGGTCAAAAGACTATGAGAAAAGAAGAATTGTTCGTACATCTGGATATGTATGAGGTAGACACAATTCTTTAGTTAGTCTTGAATAACATTCGCAACATAAGTTAGAGGTTGGGCACATTTATCTTGTTAAAGTTGTAGAATTCTTTTACTAGAATTTGAGTGGGATCAAATGTGTTATGATGAGTCTAAAATCATCGTAGGGTCTTCGAGTAAAAGAATCTAGTGCACTAGGTGCATTGAACTGGATCACAATGAAATACTTTTTCTAAAACCGTCAACAGATAAAAGTCTTTTCATTATAAAGACAATCAGAGAGTCTATCTTAATCCTAAGATAAATGATGGACTTATGGTTGTAAGTGTTATCATTTGAGCTATCAATGAGTACGATTATATAGCATAGTCTATCCTCGATAGTTTGGTGGTATTCATTTGTTAATCGATAGAGGACTTCATTTATAGATATGGACATCGTGGCTTCATTTATTAAATGTGAGTAGAATATCATCATATGGATGCTTTGTGGTTTTGGATATGAAATCTTAACGTTCAGTTTGCAATAGTGTCTATTGAAAGATGACTTCTGGACAAGTCATAATATATATCCAAGTTCAAAGTGTGGTCATATGAGTAAATATGGTAACTTGGAGAGCTATAGGCGGTCTAGAGCTCTTGGCGATTAATGATATTCTTCACGAGGATTCACTATCTCCTATAAGATTGTCTAGGGTATGAATGAGAATCATTTACTTATCCCATCTTTATTTAAGAGTGCAATTTTAGTTCTTTTGTGGAATGAACTAAAATTAATAAATTGAACCTAAATGAATCATTTGTTAATTGTGATTGGGTTATGTCTATTGGAGCTTAAATTTAGATAGGTCCGCCAAGATCCCCAATCCGCACGAACTTGCATGAATCACTTGATATATTCTACCGGACTATTTATGGGTCCATTTAGAATTGTATTTAATATATTAAGAATATAATTTGCACATTATTTATTTAATGGGCTGTTTAATTATATTAATATATTAATGAAAGACATGTGGGCTTATTTCTTTTAGTAAGAATGAGTCTAGTTCACATGCGGGCTTTTTATTAAAGTCCAAATGGATTTAATAAAATAAGAAAAACAATATATTGTCCATGTTATAGTCATGGGCGGCAAGGCTATTTTTTTAAGCCCATTATATTGTTTTATTTTATTATTTAATTAAATGGAAATTAATTAATGTGTTAATTAATTATTTAATTAAGAAACAAATCTTTTTCTGATTAGGAAATATGTTTCCTAGTAGTATACTACTATTAGTAATATATTAAATATAAAAGACTTTATTTGTTTAGTCAAATTAGGAAGTCTTTTATATAGTCACAAATTCACTAAAGAGTTGGATTAGGGTTTGAATTCGAAGAAGTCTTTTGTGGAAACACAAATCCTATTTGGAAAAGGACTTTGGTGATCACCTTGTTGGACAAGGCTAGAATTCGGCAACCCTAAATATATTAGGGCAAAAAATTCAGTCCCTATATAACACAAGGGATGAATTTCGGCCAACCCTAGTTTTTGCCTTTGAATAATTAATTTTCTTTTGCTAAAGTAGAAAAATAAAATCCTACTCTAAGACTAGTGAGAGATTTCGACCAAGAGGGGTTGTGAGAAAAGAATTGTTCTTATTTCGATAGTGCACTAGTGATCTTAACATCAAGAGATCTTGTGCAAAATTTCGAATAAGATTCACGTGAATTTCAATCTAACGATTGTGAATTCAAAAGTGACCGGAACATTCTTAGCATCCTTTTGGAGTTTGTTGTGACTAACAGAATCAGAAAAGTTTTTTGTTGTCCATTCTCAGGTTCACAATTCAAAAGAAGGGAGACCACACTCCTAGGTGATTCACGTTCGTGATCGGGTTTGGAAGATCTTATGGATTACCATCGACGCTAGTCAATCGGATCACGCGACAAAGGTATTTTATCTTTTTGTATATATGTTTAATTAATTAAAAGGTTAAGGTTCAATATGGGAAATTTTTTTAAGAATATAATAAACTCTTTTTAGTCTCGCTTCTGCCACATGCAAACGTTTTTCCCTACAAAAGAAACTTTCATACGTTTAGGGCTATTGTGGAAAACTATTTTCGTCACAAAATCATCACTCTATATTCTGACAATGGCGGTGAGTTCATGTAACTCAAAGATCATCTTGCCTTAAATGGCATCTCACATCTCACAACCCCACCTCACACTCCTGAACATAACGGTTACTCGGAAAGACGACACCATCACATTGTTGAAACAGGTCTCACTTTACTATCCCATGCCTCACTTCCTTTGAAATTTTGGTCTCATGCATTTGCCACTGCTGTGTATTTGATCAACAGAATTGCCTACACCTACACTCAATCTTGTGTCTCCTTACGAAAAGGTCTTTGGTACACCTTCGAATTATTCAAAACTGAAAATATTCGGATGTCTTTGTTATCTTTGGCTTATGCCCTACTCATCTCACAACTAGACAAACGTTCTACCTCTTGTGTGTTTCTTGGTAATTCCCTGTCACAAAGTGCTTATCTGTGTTTTGATCCATCATGCTCCAAAATCTTTGTCACTCGTCATGTCTAGTTTGTTGAGTCTGTGTTCCCTTACAAATCTCTAAGTGTCTCTCTAGACCGTCCCAATTCCACCACCATGGACACTTGGGTTCCACCGGCTATAGTTGTGTCAAACACCTGTCCATTAGCGCCACTTCCATCCTCGGTTGTTCCCTTTCAAGGACTGCCACTGTCTGAAGCTCCCTCCTCCATGTTACATGTTGCACGTTCTAAAGCTCTACTTCCATCCATGCCAATAGTTCCCCCTGTCATCACTGTCATGAGCCCATGTCATTTCTCTCCGCCTGCTGTTGTTGATGCGTCGAGATCAGCTGGTCCGCCTACATCGCCTGCTAGTGCAGCCTGTGAATCAGGTGCTTCTTCTACTAATGTTAATTCTATTGAAGCAGTGCCTACACAACAGCCGTCTGACATCAATACAGCCTCTCTACCACCGATCGGCATTACATGACTACCCGAGTCATGAACAACATTCACAAGCCACTTCAGAAGTTGAACCTTCACACAAAACTGTAGCCATCAACAGATTTCGAACCAACTGCAATGTTGCAGGCCTTGAAGGATCCAAATTGGCGTAGGGCCATGTTAGAAGAGTGCAATGCACTTATTCATAACGGTACTTGGGAGTTGGTTCCACCAGAAGCAGCTTCTAACATTGTTGGTTGCAAATGGATTTTTCGAGTCAAACAAAAATCTGATGGCACAGTTGATAGATTCAAGGCACGTTTGGTTGCGAAGGGATTCAATCAATGCCCCAGAGTTGACTATTTTAAAACATTTAGCCCAGTAATCAAACCCACTATAGTGCGACTTGTTCTCAATATAGCTATCAGTCATGGCTGGTGTCTTCGTCAACCGGATATTAATAATGCTTTCTTACAAGGTCGACTCACTGAGACTGTTTTTATGGCGCAACCTCCAGGCTTCATTGATTCCGATCATCCTACACATGTGTGCAAGCTCAAGAAAGCCATTTATGGTCTCAAGCAGGCACCACGAGCTTGGTACCATGAGCTACGTCAATTCTTGCTTATAGCTGGCTTCAAGAATTCATATGCGGACACCTCTCTTTTTGTGCTCAACTCAGGTGGTACTCTACTCTATCTCCTTATTTATGTTGACGATATCATTCTTACAGGGAACGATTCTGCCCATGTTAATCGGTTTTGTTGAAACTCTTGCACAAAGATTCTCCCTGAAAGATCTTGGTCCTATCTCTTACTTTCTTGGTGTTGAGGTAGTTCCACACAAACATGGTATTCTACTGTCACAGCGACGTTACATATTGGACTTACTAGCTCGCACCAACATGACTGGTGCCAAACCAGTGCAGACTCCATTGCCCACAAGTCCGCCAATCACTCTACACTCCGGCTCGCCTCTTAGTGATCCAAGTGCCTACCGAACTGCTGTGGGCAGCCTTCAGTACTTGTCGCTCACGTGTCCAAACATCTCATTTGTTGTCAACAAGTTATCGTAGTACATGCATCAACCTACTTCCGATCATTGGGATCTTGCCAAGCGCCTTCTTCGTTATCTATGTGGCACATTAGATGAGGGTGTTGTTATCCATCACGACTCCCAGGTCTCTCTTCACGCCTTCTCTGATGCGGATTGGGCTGGAAACAAGGATGATTACTCATCCACAAGTGCTCACATTATGTATCTTGGGAGAAATCCTATCTCTTGGAGCTCGAAGAAGTAACATACCATTGCTCGCTCATCTACTGAAGCAGAATATCGGTTGGTTGCAGCCACAACTGCTGAGCTAAATTGGGTGTGCTTTCTTCTCACCAACCTTGGTCTTCCATTATCTACAGCTCCTGTTATCTACTGTGATAATGTGGGTGCTACTCAGCTCTGTTCCAATCCCATTTTCCACTCCCGAATGAAACATGTCGCAATTGATTTTCATTTCATCTGTGATCAAGTTCAATCTGGTAGTTTGCGTGTGGCCCATGTCTCCTCCAAGGACCAGCTTGCTGATGCGCTCACTAAGCCCTTATCTCGTCCTCTTTTTTAGGCTCTCAAAGACAAGATTGGCCTCTCCTCACGTGGCCTATCTTGAGGGGGCATATTGGATGTAATGTGTTTCAATTATAACACAACTCTATCAATATTATTCCAGCTGTATATTTGATGTATATTTGAATTTATTTGTATAGTTATCTTAGGAAGTTTTCCATGTTTAGGAGTCTTTGGTTCTCAAGACTCAACACTGCTGTAATTATATATTCGAGTAACTATCAATGAAAAACGTGTGAGAAAATTCTACACCAGAATCTATCTCTGTTTACAATGAGGCCCACCTCAGACTGTCGAGTTTAGGTGAATTGAATGGTTTTACACTCTTTTCTTACTGCTGCTACAACATTACAAGTGTTTTAACTCGGGCTTAGTTGCTTGCTAACCAAGTTTTAACAACCTAAAAATAGTGTCTTATTTTTTTTATTTTATTATTATTATTATTATTATTTTTTTTTTGAGAAATTGGGTCTCTCTTTTTCTTGTCTATGAAATGAAAACCGATTCAGTTTTCTTGAAGTTGCAGGCTTGAGATCAACTTTAACCCTAGGTATGTTTTCAACTGCTAATGTCTATTCCACTTTTTACTTCTTCTTTTTTAAGAAATATTTTAAAATAATTAATTTATTTGTGTTGTGTTCATGTGAAGATTTGTATGGCTTCCATTTCCAGACAAAATGCTGATGTATCAGCCAATTCTCCATCCTCGTAAGCATCAAATTTCCGGTTTTGTTTACTGTTTTTTTCGATGTTAAATTGTTAATTGCAGCAAAGCAAAGAAATCATCTTTTTTCTTTTTCATTTTTGTAAAAAATAAATTTAAAAAAAAAAACTCATCAGAGCTTTATAATGAGAAATTGTTGATCATGTGGGACCCCATAAAACAAAATTTGATTATTTGATTATTTGATTATTATTATTTTTTATAAACTGATTCATTCTACTAAGAATCAAAATGTTGGACAGATGAAAATTAAATTGTTAAGTTGAGTTAAATTTTAAGAAATGAAAATGATTTGTTAATATAATGTCATTTACCACTTCGATTTAAAATCATTCATAATTTTAAATCAGTCGTTTCAACATTTTGGAATACAAATTGAAAGAGTAGTATTACACTAAAGACTCTTTGGATTGAAATGTGTGCGTTCCTAAATTAAAAGGGAAATTTTTGGAAACATTCAGTGTTTTTAAGTCCATTTCCTATGGTGACTTAGAGAACTAAAAGGTTATTTTGAAAGGTCCTTAGTTTCCCCCTGAATTCATTGGTTTAATTAAATGAATGGTTATGTGTTTTTGTTCAGGCTGGAAAATTTGTACAGGGACCCGGATGATGGGCGTCAGCGGTTTTTGCTTGAACTAGAATTTGTTCAATGTCTGGCAAATCCAAACTACATCCACTGTAAGTTTGGTTACTTACCAACTGTCTAGAGGATACCTATGCTAGGCAGTAAAGAGAATAGCAATGAGAGATTCTTATATGCATACTCTGTTGGCTCAGTTATTTGTTTGCTGAGGCAGTCAAAGTTGATCGTGTTTTAGTTCATGAAAATTTCAAGCTTGCACAAGAGATTTGACATTCTGTTGACTATCTCGACATTCAGTTCCTGGTGCTTAATGCTTATATTTTCTTTTGCAGATTTGGCTCAGAATCGCTATTTTGAAGATGAAGCCTTCATTGGGTATTTGAAATACCTTCAATATTGGAAGCGTCCAGAATACGTTAAGTTCATAATGTAAGTTCAATCCCAAATGGGTGCTCATTTAACAATGTTTAACTTGGAATAATTTAGATTAAGGTTTACAAGGCATAATAATGCTGGGCTGTTGGTATAAACATTTTTAGTTATGATTATGATTTACATGTATCAGGTACCCACATTGTCTATATTTCCTTAATCTTCTTCAAAATGCTAACTTCCGCAGTGCAATGGCGCACCCAGCGACAAAGGTTCTATTCCACATTTTAACTCTGTTCAGTCACTTTTCTTTCTTTTTGTGAGCATCTTCGTCAAGGAAATGTATGTGCTGAAATCCTTTCTCTTTTCCCATCATATTTTTATTGAAGTCTAAGAAGTGAGTGATCAATGTACATGATTCGGTTATAGAATCCGTTCAATAAAAGCCTCTTTATCCATCTATCATGTCTGCTTCTCTGATCTCACCCTCACTCATCAATATTATTTGCAATGGAAATTTGGGATTTCTGTTCTGTTTTCTATTTCTTGTGGGATCTCCTTCGCACCTGTCTTTTCTGACAAAATAATGTATATCTGTCTGTAGTTCTCTATGCATTATGTTCTTTCATGGGATGATTTTTAGCATTTGTCCATGATGAACTGTCCTTTCTTGTCCATTTAGCATTTGATTGTAAGTTTCTTAGCATTTCCTCTGTGTGTGAAGATCTGTAACTTATCATTGTTGTAGACTTTTAATGATGTAGAAATTGTCTGGAACATAACAGTGGCATTAATCACAACGAATGATAGTAATGATACCGTAGAAGCTAGAGTTGATTGGAAAATGCAAAACGATATATCATGGTCCCATAGGCACCGAGTAACAATTTCAAATATCGAGCAAGAGACAATCTTCGATTTGTTGGACTTTGGAGATTTTGAGTGTTTGTTATTTTTTTTTTTGTTTTGGGGGTTTTTGTATAACTAATACAGCCATGGATTTGCCTGTTAAATAACAAATATCTAACACGGGCATATAGGTTGGGCCTGTGGTGACAATTTTTATTTTCTCATTAATGACTGGCTTCTAAAGGTCCGTGGTAATTATTACTTATCTAACACGATCCCTTCAAGCCTGTGGTAAATGACCTATAATGGAAACCCGTTTTCTTGTAGTGCATTCTTGTTTATATTGACAAAAAAATATGGTTATTATTAATCCTCAAATGGATTTATGTGCACTACTTGGGGTTTTAGGAACTGGCACATAGGCAGCAATTTTATTTTTGGAAGAACTACAAGAACAACAGGTTGAAGCACGTTATGTTGAGGCACGTTGCTGAACCTGTTGCATCTGCTTCCTCTCCACCTCCCCTGCTACTGGACGCTGATGCCATAACTGCTTCCGCTGCTGTTCGCGCTCCCTCACATATGTAGTATGACGTTCCCCTTGCAGCTCGGCTAGCTAAGGATGAAACTAAAATTAGTGGAATAGATGAAAGAAAGAGGAAGTAGTACATCATTCTCTTGTTACCAATAAAGGTCAGCTAAGGTAGCATTTGTATTTTGTTTTTTCACAGTTGAAGCTAATAATGTAAGTAGAATGTATATGAATCATTATTGCATAGTAGCCTTTAATCCTGATTTGATTTCCATGCATTCTAAATGTTCAGTCATATAAGAAGTTCTAAAATGTGACTATATATATAATACTTCTCTAATTAGGACCATCCTGACTTTATAATTTTAGGACGTTCAACCACAGTCACACATTCACAGTGGGTCCACAGTCCCACATTAACAAATACCTCCACTCAATATAAATGTGTGACTGTGATTGAACGTCATTAACTTATAATTTCAGGATGGCCTTACTAGATATATATATATATATATACATGATCAAATGTGAAAAATATCAAATTTGGTAACCTAATTTTTGTTTTAGAAAATAAGTTTTAAAATTGTTTTATTAATATTCTCAAAATGGGTACGGTCAAGCCAATAATAGTGAGCTAGGAATAGCATGGAAGTGTCTGATAACAAAACCAATAATTTTGAGATGGAAGTCATTTTCCAATAGAAGTCCATCCAATGGTAAAAAAATGGTTAGGTAGGATTGTGGTTGAGTTACCTACTACCAACAAAAGAGTTTGATTCTCTTTTGACTTATATTGTTAAAATGGTTGACAAGGGCAGCATCATCTTGACTTGCCAACTTAATACTCAACCAAAAACAAGAAAAATCAAGGAATAGGTACACACTAAGGGGCTGTTTGTTTTTATCCCAATAAGACTTATTACTTCTTATATCTTAAATTAAGATAAATCAGTTTGTTTATTTTTTCAACTTATATCTTATTTTAAGATATATAGATCTTTTAGAAAAAGTAAAATTTTTTGACTTTTATCTTATTCAAAAAGTGATGCAGTAGAGTTTTTTAATAAATTTCTACAAATGTCTTATAACAATTTATACATTTATGATTTTATCCGCACATAATAAAATACTAAAAATCAATTTTCCAAAAATTTTCAATCTTGAAGAAACCCTAACACAACCTAATCAATTTTATATTTGTGATAAGTCATCTAAAATGAAAAAAAACAAACATATCATAATATCTTAATTTATAAGACTTATCTATATATCTAATAAATTAAGGTCTTATAAAACTTTAGACAAAAAAACAAACAGCCCCTAAGAAAGCTAATTAGAGTTGAATCAATAGTTTATATTGTAATTATTATGTGCGGACTTGTCCTTAATCTCAAAAGCTCTTTTGGATTTTAAAAGCTTTTCTGAAATTAATTATCCAAATAGTACCATAAAAGCTTAGGTTTTTATTTCTCTTATTTTACTGTCGAAAGTCAAAAATAAAAATGTTGGCAAGCTTGTGGGTTTAGACCTCTAAGAAAACTCATAACGCAACTTAGAGCATCTCCAATGCTATTATGCATTTGGAGAAAATTGAGTGCACATAGGATAGTTAGAAGATGAGCAGATGAGATAGAAAAAACCTCTTCAATACAATTATCTAACTCGATTATGATGATGATGTAACAAACTTTTTTTTTTAATTTTTTTTTTTATAGATAATATGGAGTTGGGTTTCTAACTTTTTTTAGAAACTCTTGTAGAAATGGTGACTAAGATTTCTAATTTTTTTCAACCAATAATATTACACCTCATTTAATTATAAAATAAAAGAGGATAAAGAATGAGATAAATGATTGGTCAAAATGAATACATATTTGATTTTAAATAAAATAGGAGAGAGAGTAAAATAATTTTTTTAAGATGATCATTAAAAAATGGATACATATTTGATTTTAGATAATTGTATTGGATATGAGAATCTGCATCTTTTTAAAAAAATTGACAAAATGGATTCATATTCAATATATATGTTGATGTGTCACTAGTTAGAAACCAAACAATGCATATTTGCAATGGAGATTCTCTTAACATCCAAGGTTCACATTTCCAAATTATTATTTTCATTTCATAAATGAAACCTCAATTTAATCCCTACCCCTCTTATAATATAATATTTATTTACTTTATTATTTAGTTCAATGTTTATATTTTAAAATGACAGAATTTATTTATTTAGTTTTAAGATTTATATTTATGAGATGATTTTTAATAGTTTTTTTGGAATTAATTTATATATTATATCATATTCATTGGGATATATATTTATTATTTTAATAAATAATTTTTTTTTTTTTGATAAGATTTTAATAAATAATTTTTTTTTTGATAAGATTTTAATAAATAATTTATATAAATGGGTTAAATGTGGTAAATTTGGTGGGGATAGAGAAAGCATACCCCGCCCCGCCCTACCCCGCTCCATCTACTAAAGGGTTTTATGAAGGGATGGGTTTTTAAAAAATAAATGGGGCGGGGTGTAGAGAGGGTCATCCCGCCCCGAACCCACCCCATTGCCATCCCTATCAAAAATCATATAAACAAAAATTAAACAAACAAAATAAATTTTAGGGACCACCCACATCTTTTCTATTAAACATACAAAATCAATTTTAGGGACTACCAACATCTCATTCAATGAATAAAACAACCAAAAACACATACCTCTTGACCAATTCAATGTCTCTTGCATGTTGTCCTCCCCATTTTTTTTAGAATCTTCCATCCCTAGCAGCTGCAATTCACACATCCAGATCAACACAATCCCTAAAACCTCCGATGTTTACGATGTCTCTTGCATATTTCATCCTATGTTTACAATGTTGTATTCTATTTTATATTTTATTTTTGTAATTATAGATAAAGTTACTAAAATGCCCATCTATTTAATAACAAAGTTAACAGTGTTTAATGGAATAGTCATTAGTGTCACAAATTTTACAAAAAATGGCCATTTTGGAACAACTTTCCAATCCAGTGACCATTTTGATAGTGTGTCATCAATTCGATGGCAACTGGGGTAATTATCCCAATAAAAAATGAGAGAGAATGAGATAAATGTTGTAAGATGATTGGTCAAAAATAGATACATATTTGATTTAAAATAAAAGAGGAAAGTGAGTAAAATAAATATTTGAAGTGATTAGTCAAAAATGGATACATATTTGATTTTAAATAATTGCATTGTAGATGAGAATATACATTTCTTAAAAACTTTTGACAAAGTGGATCCATATTCAATATAGTGTATATACTAATGTGTCACTAGTTAGAAACCCGAGATGCTCTTATAACTTTTGTTTTTTGTTTTCAAATCTTTCTATTTGTCAATACGTATATCTCCATAAAAAAAATTAAAAAAAATTAAAAAAAAATTAAAAATTAAAAAAAAAAAAAAAATGGTCTATAAGTAAAAGGAAAAGGGTATACGGAAAGGTCAAAGAAATTGGTCTAAAAGCAATAAATAAACCTTAATCCCATAGTTGATTTATTCAAACTTATTTAATGCAAATTCAATATGAATTCAATATTTATTTATTTATATTTGTATTTTTTTTTTTTAAATGAAACCTAGGAGCATCTTCGATGCAAAAGTAGCTTGCATACCAAAGATCATTGATATAGCAGCAGTGTTAAGAGACTTGCTTCATTTGTGGCATAAAGACAGACTTGATAGGCAATATATCAACTCAAAAAAATTAGAATTCGCGGCAAAAAACCTTGCAGAAAGGGAAAAACAACGAATAATAGATGAAAAAAAAAATTGAATCAAAAATTATGTTTTGCGATCCAAACTCGTTGCCCTCAAATGAAGCAAGAAATTGGCTAATACATCAACAAAGGGATATAATGAGAAAAAATTGTGTTGTAGTGGTAGTTGATCGTAGACAATATTTTGTTTTCAAAAGTTATTTTTATTATTGATGTAATTTGGTTGTGATGCATTTTAAATTAATAAATTATTTTATTTTAAATCAATTATAATTTATTAAATAATTATTGATAGTGTTGATATTTAAAATATATTATATAATTTATTTATTAATATATATATATATAAGTTTTACTATTATCAATTCGAATTGATATAAAATATATCAGTTCCTTACATGTTAACCATTGGATTTAAATGCTTTGACTTGGTTACATGTAATTGTCAAAGCATCTTTTAAATCCAATGGTCCATATGCAAGGAAGTGATATATTTTTATATTAATTCGAATTGATAATAGAAAGACTGATATATATATATAATATTTTAGAGAAAAGTAATGATTGTTTGGAAAAAAATAAATAAAAGAAGTGGATCCAATTTCACTTTTCCAATTTAGCCCCATTGTAGGGAAAAGAGACCCATTTAAAGTAGATCCAAATGGGAAGACCCATTTTTGATGATATGGCAACAAATGAGTCTTTTATTTGGTTCTTACTTTGTGGATGCTCTTAGCATGGGGTTGAATACGTACCGCTGCATTAGAGATACATTTTTTTTAATAGACTGTCTATTTATCCTATGTGATATATATATATATATATATTTCACACTTTTACATTAGAGATGCTCTAAGCACCAAATGGCATCAATTAAAAACATTGAACACAATATGTTACTCCATAAAAACAAACATTCCAACTCAAAGAATTAAAGAATCGTATATTAGATTATTATGGTCCACCAATTGACAAAACCTGAATCAAATCAATCGAAACCTTTATTGCACAATTTAATTACAGGAATCAATTAACATTTAGAAACTTTAGCAACATGTTTTTGTTTAGCTATCCAAATTGAAGTATCAATTATATTAAATTAAAATTTAAAACATTAAGAGTGAGAGAGGGAAGTTATAACCAAACTCCGAATTAATTGTAATTATAAACTAAAAGTAAAAACTTGAGAATTGAGATACAAACCACTCTTCACTTCAAAGCGACTAGTGTTAAAAAGCATTCATCAAATATGATAATATTTTGGTTTGATTCGCTACAGTCGGAGGAAAAATAAATAAATAAATAAAAATAAAATAAAAAACCTTGATAAAAAGGCGAAAAACAGCAACAAGTGCGGTGCAGACTGCAGGCGCATGATAGCCCAGCCAATTTAGTAAGAGTAATGTTACATTGCTCAAATGATGTGGCAACAATGTGGACCATTCATTTAAATTGTATGAAATTTTCAAAAAGCTCTTCCCAAATCTAGGTTTCCTTGCGATTTCCTTTCAAAATAACTTTAATTTCTTGATAAAAATTAGTTGAGAACTAAGATTTGATAAAGATACGAGTGATAAAAAGATGGGTGATAAAGATGAGTGATAAAGAGAGATGAGTAATAGAGAGAGAAAAAAAAATTAAAGGGAAAAAAAGGATAAAAGGGTAGTTTTGAAATTTATTGACTAAAAACAGTAACATGTTATGGTTATTGGTTATAAATAATAAAAAAATTAGAATTTGGTTAGAAACAATAATTCATTCTATAGTTAGGTTATATTTGCAATTTTCACTTATTTCTTTTATTGATTTAATTTGCATCATATTATTTTAACCGTTATAGATTTTCTCAACTCTATGACATCTGCATTATGTCATGCAAATGCCACTACCACCAGTCCACCAATGCTGATTCTCAAGCGCGTGCAATCCCATTTTCTTCTTCCAAAATCAGAGCGTTCTGTTCACGCGCAAGGACATTGAATGATTGAAACAAAGCCTAGTTTGAGTGTTTGACCCAACTGGTCCGTAGATGCTACTGCTAGCAACAAAAATGGCATCGAAACCCATCTGAATTCTGAAGAATCCATATCCAAACCAAACCAAGAAATAAAAAATCTAATCAACTTTGTAACAAAATGAAGAAGAAGCTCTTTCTTTTATTACTGTTTTTCTCTTTTGTTTCTCTGTCCTGTGCAACATGTCCTATGGACCTCAACTATGTGTTGAGAGTTCCATGGAACACATCAGGTTGTGATAATTTCCATCAAAACAGAACCAACCTCACAAACAAAAAGAACCCATGTTGTCAGAGTCTCTTGTCTCTTTTTGGTGTGGCTTTGTCTCAGCATCTCAAAGAGACCTCTTTGTTTAATCTCCCAAACTTGCCGACTTCAGTTTCTTGCCTCCAGGAATACCAGACAAAGCTCTCTTCTCTGTCGTTGCCTGGTGATTTGGTTTCTCTTTGTTTTGACCCTTTACAGTTTGTGATCACACCTAATATATGTGCAAGCATTCAGACAATACAAGACTGGAAGAGGGATCTTGGTGAGTCAACTCAGCTTGACACGGCTTGTAAACCTGACCTCAATGATCTTACTGCCTGTGATGCTTGTGTTGCTGCTGGGTTTAGCGTCCAGTCTGTATTGCTTGAAATTGATGGTAATAGCTCTCATGCCATTGATTGTTTTTACTTTACAATTCTTTATGCTGCTGGTATTGTTAATGAGTTTGGACCTGAAGGTGATGGGACTTTGTCATGTGTTCTTGGGTTGCAATTGAATTCCCAAAAGCGTGCATCGCATAAGACCAATTCGGCCCTTGTTTTTGGTTTGACAGGAGCTGGGGTTGCACTCTTTGTTATGCTTAGTTTGTTGGGTTTGTATATTTGGTGGGATAAAAAATGGAGGAAAAGAATTTATGGGTCTAGTAGATTCGATTCTGGTTTGCATTTTGAGGATCAGGGTTCTAGGCCTAAATTGAGGCCTAATACTGGCTCGATTTGGTTCAAGATTGAGGATCTTGAGAGAGCAACTGATAATTTTTCCCAAAAGAATTTCATAGGGAGAGGTGGGTTTGGAGTTGTTTACAAGGGGGCACTACAAGATGGGACAACGGTAGCTGTTAAAAAGATTATCGAATCAGATTTCCAAGGTGATGCAGAGTTTTGTAACGAGGTTGAAATCATTAGCGATTTGAAGCATAGAAATCTTGTGCCTCTTAGAGGATGTTGTGTGATTGATGGGGATAATGAGAGCTATGATGAGAGAGTTAGTGAGAGGTATCTTGTTTATGATCACATGCCTAATGGAAATCTTGATGACCATTTATTCCCTTCTATTGATAGTCGAAGTGGAATTCCTAGGGAACCATTGACCTGGCCTCTACGGAAGAATATAATATTGGATGTGGCAAAGGGGTTAGCTTACTTGCATTACGGGGTGAAGCCTGCAATTTATCACAGAGACATTAAGGCTACGAATATACTATTAGATGCGGACATGAGAGCAAGAGTGGCAGATTTCGGACTAGCAAAACAAAGCAGAGAAGGACAGTCTCATCTGACTACTAGAGTGGCAGGAACTCATGGGTACTTAGCCCCTGAGTATGCACTTTATGGTCAGTTGACCGAGAAGAGTGATGTTTATAGCTTTGGGGTGGTTGTTTTGGAGATAATGTGTGGGAGAAAAGCTCTTGATTTGTCTTCATCAGGATCTCCACGTGCATTTCTGATCACGGATTGGGCTTGGTCATTGGTGAAAGCTGGAAAGATAGACAAGGCTTTGGATGCATCTTTGTTGAGAGAAGGGGATTCCGTAAATTCAAATCCAAAGGCAATAATGGAGAGATTTGTATTAGTTGGAATTTTGTGTGCTCATGTTATGGTGGCTTTGAGGCCTACCATTGCTGATGCTCTGAAAATGTTGGAAGGAGACGTTGAAGTCCCACCAATCCCGGATCGACCAATGCCTCTTGGGCATCCTTCGTTTTATGGTAATGGTAATAAATTCAGCATCTCGCCAGCGTTGAGCGGGCCACAGTTGCATACTGGAGACATGCTCAGGTAATGAATGATGACAGATCATATCACAAGTTATGAGTAGCCTGTGTAAGATAGGTTAATTATGTTTTATGTAATACTACAAAATACTTACTGTTATGACTCCCGAAGACTTGTTAGTGCAAGTGATATATACTCTGGATTTTTACAAAAATGAAGGGAAAGAGTAGAGAATTTGCAAAAGTTGAAATTTTGATTGAAGGATTTGTATCTTTTCTTTCATCTTGTGACTTGTGAGTGAACAAATGGACTATATAGGATGTCTGTACAGAAAATAATTTAATTGTAAATATGTTGAGATTGTCTTTTTCTCCTTTATTAAGCAACTTTATCTCCTTGTTGAAGCCAGTGTTACTGGTTACATTATTTATCATTGTATTAAATATGCAACCCTCATCGGTAAATACTCGCAGGTATTCTGGAGAGAATTTTACTGCTTCCAAGGTCTGAAACTTTAACTTGCTAAAGGGGGTAAAGTGCACCACTTGTGATCCCAATATGGAGTCCGAAAACAGCTCCGGCAATGACCCCATAACCAACCTCCTTGTTTAAGGATTCACTAATTGACATGGCAAGACCAGTAGTTGTGGGTGGGTGATTGAGACACGAGCGTTGTACAATAGCTCCGCACAAACCTTGATTTCCTCCTGAAGGTATTGGTCCTTGAAGATTCTTGTGTGCAATGGTGAACCATGACAAGAAATGGAGACCACGAGGGGATTTCGCCATACAGATAGATCCAATCTCTCTAAGTTTGTGAGCAACCAGAAAGGTTATTATGGCTGAGATCAAGCACATGAAGAAAATTTAATTGACCAATCTAAGTCTGTTGTAGCTAACATTTAACGCCGATGCTAGGTTAAAGAGTCTACTATATTGTCTGTCAGAAGCAGTAACGGGCATTACTAGAAAGCATCTTTCCACTTCATTCTTACTTCTTCTGATACCAATGCATGCAATGTAGGGAAAAATAATGGTTTTGAAAATAAATGTAATTGCGGAACTTTTTTTATAAAAAAAATTCAAAACATCGTCAGATCGTATTCTAAACGTAATGGAATTGAATTAATTTAGAGATTATCTTTGTAGTTTAGTCTCCCGTAATTCTTCCGCACTTAGTATAAGAATGAATCATCTAGAAGTGTGAGCTCCTTTTTCTTTGATCCAATGTGTAAATCCACCTACAAGAGTTAAAAGAAAAGGATTAAAAGTTCAAATCGAATTTGAAACTTATAACTTACTTTCATCATTGTGTCAACGTCAATAATAATGACAAGCTTGGTGTAAATCTAAATTTTCTCTTAAGCTACCTTCTAAAATAGAATAATTTGTTTTCTCATAGAACACAAGAATCACAAATCTTATTGTGATTTAATCAGTCTAATCTTATTAGAAGTCTTTTCCTTTTTTATTTTATTTTATTTATTTTTCTATCAAAATCCTATTTTGATTTATTTTCATTCCTAATGGGAAATAAAATAAAAGAAGTAAGATGAGTCTTTATTTTTAAACCTAACATTTGAGCCTAATAGGTTTTTTTAGATGATTCAATTTAACTTGTGAAGTTTGGGGATCCATGGGTTATTTTAATTATAAACTCCAATATATTTGGCTCAAATACCAATTAACTCTTAATCAATTGAGCTAAAATATATTAATTTCAATTTAGTCCACTAAAAAAACTGAAATTGCACTCTTGAATTAAAATAAAATATATTAAATATTTTTAACCTAAGAAATTGTGTGAAATATGTATCCTCATGAAAAATACCAATAATTAAAATGTCTTTGGACCATTGCATTATTAATTATTTTATTCCTTAGGACCATCCTTGCGTCTAATGGATAATTTTGATTTATCATAAATCATGATTCAATAACTCCTTATTGAATACTCGGTACCAAGATTTATTATCCAAGTCTTTGTAAGACCCATAAAGTGGTATTTACTATTATTTAATTATAAGAGTTATGATGTTCATATCAATAAATATATGTCCGCTATGACATATGAATCAATAACGTCAAACTATCGTGATTAAGTTGTTATTCTGTGGTCGTATCCATTGATAACTCAAACGTTACAACTCATAATACTTATAGTATATTATTTATCTCATGATTAAGATAGATATTTGAATTAATCTATTGTGAATGTATTATTTCATTAATGGTAAAATTGAAATATACTATTCACTTGATTTGTTCAATACATCATATGTACTAGGTCTTTTGTTCAAAGTTTTTCACTTGGTGATTCTAGACTCATCACTTCCCAATTGAAAACAAAAGACCCACAATTTTAATCAAAATAAGGTGTTCAACATGTATCGTAAGTTGTGAACATTTTTAGATTAAATAATGAATTATGTCTACCACACATAAACTTATTTATGTTAATAATTCTTTATGTTTCTTTTAGTCTTGGATCCTTAGAATTTTTTGTTTTTGACATACATAATAAACAATTTATACGTGCTATATAATTTATTTGTAAACAAAAGAATTTTATTGATGACAAATGATTTGTTACACAAAAACCCTTGCTTTAAGGCATACTTTCTAACAATCTCTCACTTGCACTAAAGCAAGTGTGTCATATCCCTCATCTTAAAACCTTCTAGGTGACTATCAAAACTCTTTTCTAGCAGTCTTTATGAATGGATCTGCCAGGTTATTTTCTAATGTTATCTTACATACCGCCACATCCTCTCTTTGTACGATTTCCCTAAGTAAATGATATTTTCTTTCTATGTTCCTTCCTCTCTTGTGACTCCTCGGCTCATTTGCATTAGCCACAACCCAATGTTATCACAGTAAAGTGTGATCTGCTTTTCTGCACTAGGGATAACCTCAAGGTCTATCAAAAAATTTCAAAGCCATACAGCCTTTTTGGCTGCTTCGCAAGCAGCTACATACTTGGCTTCCATGGTTGAATCAACAATGCAAGATTGCTTGAGACTTCTCCATATTATAGCTCATCCACTAAGTGTGAACATAGAACATGAGATAGACCTTCAGGAATCTAAATCTGATTGGAAATCAGAATCCATATACCATACGGGTACTGGCTTCTCTCCAGAGTATACAATCATTTAATTCCTAGTCCTTCTCAAGTACTTGAATATATACTTGACTACCACCCAATGATCCGGTCTTGATTTAGACTGGTATCACTCCAACAATAAAGCATATATCCGATCTCGTACAAAGAATTGCATACATAAGACTTCCAACCGGATGCATATGGAATCGTACCCATGTATTGCTCTTCTTGCTCATTCTTAGGAGCTTGCTCCTTAAAGAGCTTGATTCCATGCCTAAAAGATAAGAAACCTTTCTTGGAATCTTATAATGAGAACCTAGACAATATCTTGTCTATGTATGAAGCTTTGGATAATGCAATCATTTTATTCTTCTTGTCCCGTATAACTTGTATACCAAGAATAAAACTTGCTTATCTCAAGTCCTTCATGCTAAACTATTTTGCTAGCCATTCTTTAATTATTGTCAACTCTCATACATTATTCCCGATGAGTTGGATGTCATCAACATTAAGAACTAGAAAAGCCATCTTGTTGCCTTTTATCCTTTTGTAGACATAAGGCTCGTCAACATTTTGAATAAAGCAATAACCTTTTACAACTTTGTCAAACCTTATGCTCCAAGATTTAGATGCTTTCTTAAGTTCATAAATGGTCCTTTGCAACTTGTAGAGTTTTTGCTCTTGGCCCTTTTAAATGAATCTTTAAGGTTACACCTAAGTCTAAGTCTAGAGACTCTGCTATGGATAAAAGGATCCTGATGGACTTTAACATTGCCACAGGAGAGAAGGTTTTCTCATAATTGATACTTTCTTTTTGTTTGTAACCTTTAGCTACTAATTTAGCTTTGAAGGTTTCTACTTTTCCATTTATTTCTCCTTTTTCTCTTGTATACCCATTTGCATCCTATGGGTTTGATCCCATCAGGCAAATTTATAGGATTTCAGACTTGATTAGAGTACATAGATGATCGAACAAAAATTGGTATGATTTTGGCCCTCATTCCCGTCTCTTTATGCTTGATTCTCAGGCATTTCCCTGTATTTATATCATTAAATCGAGTGTTTCAGGTTATTTAGGCTTCAAGGGCATTTGTGAGGAAGAAGAGGAATTTGGTGCAAAAAGGAGCACAAGGTAGTGAAACAGGGCATTGTCGCCCTTTGATGAAGCAATTGTCGCTATAGTGACAAGGAGATGCAATTCAGAACAAAACATCGCCACGAGTGTCGCCATGGCGACAGAAGGATTATTTCCAAGAAAATCAATCAAGTGTATTGTCGCCATGAGATGTCACCATGGCGACATTAAAGGATAAATGGCGACAAAGAAGAAGCAAGGCGTCGCAATGAGATGTCGCCATGGCAACATAGAAGGATTAATGGCGACACACTAGCCACAGAGAGAAAAGCTTCCAACGTAGGAATTCTAGTGTTGGAATGTCAGCCATTCAAGATGGGTATCCATGTCCTTTCATGCTTATTTCATACCCACTACAAAAAAAATGCCTATTAGTGAAGAACTATTTCCGACGGCGCTAATTGCCGTTGGTAATAGTACCTTTTCCGACGGCCATATCAGTGCCGTCGGAAATGAGTAAAAATCTAATACGACATTTTCGACGGCCAAATGACCGTCGGAAAAAGTCTTTGTGCCGTCACTGTTGTTCCCATTTCCGACGGCACAAAAAGTGCCGTCGGAAATAGTCTTTGTTCCGTTGGAAATGAGGAAAAAGTAATCCAATATTTCCGACGGCCTAATTATCGTCGGAAATAGTCACATTTCCGACGGTAAATGGTCTTTTCCGACGGCATTTAGCCGTCGGAAAAGATTATTTTATTTTTTTTGGAAAAAATTAATTTTTTTTAAGTGTCAAAAACGTATTTTTATATAAAGTTTCTTCAAATAATTTGTATAAATAAAAATTTCATGATTTAATTTTTCTTGAAAATTAAAAAATTAGATAAAATAATTATATAAACTCTATTTCGTAGTAAGCATTTAATACACCTGATTTTCCCTAAATTGCTATCTGGACAATGATATATATGTGCAAAAATCAGGAGTGAACACTTTGATGCAATAGAATTACACAAAACATTTGTCAGGGTTATGATGAAGGGATTTGTGAGATATTGACATCATTCTTTAGGAACTCCCTCTTATTATAAGCAATTTTATCTTGAGAAATTGCCCGATGGTAAAATATCGCCAGTCAACTGTCTAGAAAGTCATATAGGGATGTCAAGGAACATTAGGATGCCCTCGTACATGACATCTGGAAGATTGATTTGGGTTGTGTCAAGTTGCCGAGTAATGTCGATGACTTGTGGGACTTTTTGTGCCGTCGAAAATAAAAAATAAAAATAAAAAACAATACGGCATTTCCGACTGCTTTTGGGCCTTAAAAAATAGTCAAATAAGCCGTCAGTATTACTCACTTTTCTAATAACATAAAAAGTATCTTCGGAAATGCAAAAAATTAATTCGAATTACTTTATAGAAACATCTTACTAAATTAACTAAATATAAAATATAGTAAAATTATTAGTAATCACGAGAACATTTAGTTATTTTTAATTATGTTTAGTGACACTATATCATATTTTTTAAAACAAACTCTAATAATTTCAATAAAATATTATTTTTTAAAAACACTATCTCAATAGTTATATTTAAATAGTATACAAAAAAAAAAATATTTAATTAGATATTATACAAAAATATCAATAGCTTATATATAAATAGTATGTAAAACATATCAGATATAAAGTTATAGCAAAATGGTAAGGATAACCTTTATTGTCATTCAAGTCAAGGGTTCGAACCCCATGAGTTTCATGGATTTAACGTTGGTGGGTGATGTGGCGCGTGTCGGGTGAGGTGGCGCCTGTCGAATCGCGTCAATTTTTTTTTTCTACTTTTTCTGACGGCAATAAGCCGTCGGAAATACAAGTAATTTTGACCACCTTTAATTACTATTACCGACAGCATTTTTATCTTTTCCGACGGCTATAGCCGTCGGAAATGGTAGTATTTGTGACGGCCCGTCGGTAAATGGTTTTTTCTGACAAAGGTATTTGTGACGGCCTCCGACGGCCTTTTCCGGTCAGAAAAGCGTATTTTCGACGGGAAAAGACCATTTTTTTTGTAGTGACCCTAGCTTTCCACACATATAAATACATCACAGTTTCTCCTTTGAGACAACTCTTGGCAACTCTTGACAGCCAAGAAACCTCCTTTCTACCATTCCTAATCCCTTCATTTCTCCTCTACCTTAAACTCAACATCTAGATTACTCCACCTAAATCATTCATCTCTTTCCATCTTCTCCACCCATTTCTTTTGTCACTTTTCATATGACTCCACATATCTAGACACATCCTCAACACCCACTCTTTGCACAAGATTCAAGCAAGGAAGCTCAAGGAAGGATTAAGCTTACAAGAGAGACTCAATGGTGATTTCTCTTCATTTTACTTCCTTTTCTTATTTGTTATTATATGTAATTAAACCCCCATTTAAAGGGGATGATTTGAGAGACTTTTTGGACATGAGTATTTATTAAAGCTTTGAATATTATATTTGCTTAATTATAGTTTTATTCACTTTTTAATTAGATCTTGCATTTATGTGATTGATTGAGTTATTGACACACTAGTTAATCACAATATGTTGTAGGATTTACTTGTGATAAAATTGATTAAGTTATTGGCACACTTGATTGATTGTAGCACATAGTGAATAGGATAGGTTTTTGGAGGGGTGATCAACCTTGATTGCCTAGCCCATTCGATCATCACTAACCAATCTCGCCTTGACTCCCTTTCCTTAATCGGCTGGCATTTTGGTGGGAAGTTGTTTAGGGTTCATAGTGACGGCCTAAACAACACTTTCGAATGTGATCAGTCCTTGATTGTGTAGATAGTGCATTAAAGAAGCCATGTATGAATTGCTCATAGTCCATTAGATACTCTATCATTTCCCTAGAATTCCTATCGTTGTTTATTTCATATTTCTTATCTAGATTTGTTGAGCATTCTATTTTATTAGTTTTATTAGGTTTATTTTACATGTATGTTTGATGGCTTGACAAACCATACAATCATCCATTGCTTATGATTTACTTTATCGCATTTAGGAATTGTTAATTTATTCAACTAATTACTCAAATTCCCAGTGGAACGAATCCTACTTACCATTTTACTAATTTTCTAAGTGGATTTTTTAAGTTGTGAAATTGGTTTTCAAAACAATAACATTTAAAACATTATTTTGTTGATTACACAAACGACGGCTCATCAATAGACCCTAACTCGGATTCCATTGCCTTTTGCCAATGGCTAACATCAACATCCTCTATTGCTTCCTTATACGTATATGGATCAATATCATCAGGGAGATTCTCAACGGATTCTCCAAGAAAAATATATCTATCCGGTTGTCTTACAACTCTCCCACTACGTCTAGAAAATAATGGTTGTTGATTTTCAAATGGTGCTACGTCATCCGTTGGCATTGTTTGTGTTTCATTAGATGAAACATTTTATTGAGTTGTTTCTCTTGAAAGTTCATTCATGATTACTCTACTCTTGGGCACAAATTTATTCATATAGTTCTCTTCTAAGAAGGTTGCAATTGTCAAAACAAATACCTTATTATCCAAAGGACTATAGAAATAATATCTCTTAGTTTCTTTTGGATATCCAACAAACAAACACTTCTCCGAACGTGATTCCATCTTTTCTGTCTTTCCCTTAAACACATTTGCTGGACATCCAAATATCCTCATGTGTCGTATAATAGACTGTTGCCCACTCCATAACTCATGTGGTGTTTTAGGAACACATTTAGATTGTACATTGTTCAAGATGTATATAGCAGTTTGTAAGGCATATCCTCAAAAGAACTTTGGAGTGTTGAATAGATGAGCATACATCTAACCATATTCAAGAGAGTTCTATTTCTTCTTTCTGTCACGCCATTTTGCTGAGGCATTCCTAATGCAGAAAGTTGAGATAGAATTCCATTGTCCATAAGATATTGCTAAAACTCACTAACTCCCCACCACAATCAGATCTCAAGATTTTAATGCGTTTCTCAAGTTGATTTTTAGTTTTAGCTTTAAATTCTTTGAACATTTCAAAAGCATCCGACTTATGTCGCATGAGATACACATATCCAAATCTCAAGAAATCATATGAGAAAGTGGTGAAGTACTTGTTTCCTCCCATTGCTTGAATGTTTATTGGACAATATATATTTGTTTGTATGAGTCTCAGACACCCTTACTCCTTTTTGTCGTAAACGGCCTTTTGGACTTACCTTCTAAACAAGATTCACATATTAGAAGCTCTTGGATTTTTAACTCACTTAAAATTCTATAGTTTACCAACCTTTTTGATCCTATTTAGATTAATATGTCATAATCTCAAGTTCCACAAGTAAGTTTCATCTTTAGATAATTTTATTCTCTTTGAATTAGGTTTATCTTGTTCAGTATTAAGCAGTGAGATAATTTTAGTTTGAATATGATAAAGACCATTCTCTAATATACATTTGCATAAGACTTTGTCATTCTTGCTAAAAATAACTTCTTTATTAAAAACAATCGAAACCAAGTCTAATCAAGCTAGAAACAAAAATCAAATTTCTCCTAAATTGTGGTACATAATAAATGTCTTTTAAAGTCAAACTTCTAAAACTATCAAAATAAAGAACGACTTCTCCCACTGCTTCTGCTAACACTTATGCTCCAGTGCCTAAGCGAAAACTGATTGCTTCATTACTTAGCTTTCTCATTTCCCGGAACATCTATAAGAAATTACAAACATGATTAGTGGTTCCGGAATCTACAATCCAGGATTCCGTAGAATCTGCCAGAAAACATGTTTCTAGGTAATACAAATTACATTTTTCCTTCTTGCTCGCTAAGTACTTGAGGCAATTTCTTTTCCAATGCCCCTTGATCCCACAATAGAAACACTTTCCTTTGTCTCTCCCATCCTTCTTGGTCAACTTTTTGACAGGCCCAATAACCTTATTCTTCTTTTGCTTCTTGCCTTTTCTTTTGGGATTAAGCTTAGCAGAAGACTTATATTTCTGCTTGTCAAAAGTGTGGACCTTCTTATCCTTGTTCTTAACAAGAATCTTCTTAGCGCTTTGCACATCTTGCACCAATCCTTGCAAGGTGCAATCATTATTATTCAAGGTATAATCTAAATTGAATTGATAAAAGGATTTTGACAGTGAATTCACGACTATGTCGATCTGTGTTTCACCATCTATCTTAGCGCCATGGATCTCTGCTGTGTTGAGATGTGTTATGACATTCATCATATGATCCTTAATAGCATGTCCAGGTTTCTATCTAAGATTCATAAAAGCCATTACAACTTCTCTCTTAGCATTCTTAGACCTCACAGCATACATCTCTTTAAGAGTTAGCATAATTTCAGTACCAGTATCAGTCCCTTCATATTGCTGTTGTAACACGTCGTTCATGGTAGCTAGAATATAGCACTTGGCCATTTCATTGTTTCTCTGCCACTTACTATATGATTCTCTCTCCACATGAATAGAGTTTTCATCAGGAGCAGGAGGGCATGGACTGTCTAAAACCCAAGTGAGTTCATAACTTTTTTTAGAATAATAAATTTATCTTGAATACATAACATGGTTTATGATAATTATTATTCAACAATGATCTAACTCAACAAACAACATGCATCCAATGGGAGTACATGTTTTGTTTATTAGTTGAAGATTTCATATATCCTTTCTATAGATGCTCATCGGTAACAACACATCTGGTAGTTTCCAGGAAAGGGAGGTGGGACATGACGGTCCATTTAAGAACCAAGCATTTCCTTGCCAGAACTATCCTAGACACGTGCGTTTCCAACTTTGCATATATTAATTGGATTTGAAATCTTTTATTATTAATATATCTTGAATATTTGATATTCAATATTAATTATGGCTGTCAATTTAGCCTTATGGATTTTATTAACAACAACGCTGTGAAGGATATTAATAAATCCATATTGAGTGTATAACCAAAAGTTTCGACCCTCAATTTTCTATCACGAGAATTATTTCCTAGGGGAATATAATCTTGATCAAGTCAATGTCTAGTCTGTCGCTTTACGAGATCTCCTAAGATTCCATTCATATGATCTCCTAGGGGATTATCAATGAAACATCTTATTTGATCAACCTTGGAGGCCATAGGTATCTTATACATTTACACTCAATTGATTTACCAAGTTTTCTAGATGCCTTTAGAAACCTAAACCATTTGATGCATGTCATGGCATAAAAGAGATATGACTGGCACTCACTATTCTATATGACATGTTATTTTATGCATAACATTCATATAATCATCCAAATAATAAAATAAATGGTAAATAAACAAATAAATAATAACCTTATCTATGGTCATCCCTAATTTTTTTTTTAAAAATAAAAATAAAAATTACAAAGATTACAAAAACTTGAATCTTAATTTCTTCGTCTTGAACTTGTATTCACATACTCCCAGAATAATTACTAATTCAATCTAATCCACAACTCTTGTGAATTAATGAATATAAAGGAAAATTTAATTAGTTAATCAACAACTCTTGTTAATTAAAACTTGTTGGAGAAGAATTCTAATCTAACTAGGTTTCCAACTATTCCATAACTTTTGTGTAATTAGGAAACTCAAGTTATTTATTTTTATAAAATTAAAACTTTATTTTTAAAATAGATTTTCACCCAATTCACTACTCTTGTGATTTCAGGAAATCAATTATTTGAAAATTAAGAAAAACAAAAAAAAAAATTCTTTCTTTAAGGAATCAGACTCCTACAAGTAATTGGAAACCACCTAATTATAAGTCTTTCCAAAACAAATATTCCCGAAACGAAAACTTCCCTAATAAGAAAGTTAACTCCCCACATGTTTTCCTATGTCTTCTAGGAGTTCCACGTGCCCAAAATCGCCCCAAAACCATGCCACACGCGCCCTTCAAACTTCCCTAACAAGTGTTGCGCAACAATCTTCTTGCAGCTTGTAAGAGCACGTCCGGAACCAGATTCCTTGACCGTTTTCACCGTTAGATTCATCTCAGACTCTTCTTCGATTACATCAATAATTGAAATACAAAAGCTTAATGAAGAAAAAAAAAACTTAAATCTATCGAGAAGGAAACATGACGATGATAGGCCACCCTTCTTGTTACAATTTATAGCGGAAAAATACACATAAAACTCTAGACCATAGATAAGATCCAAATTGAAATAATAATTTATCTCATGCATCACAAACATATTAATTATCACATATATAAAATAAACCCTAGAGTGCCATCTCTTCTAATATAACATGCTTATAAAAGAAATTTAAAGATTGGTAGGAAAATTTAATTCAAGATACACTAGTTTAGAATATAACAACCTGGCTTGGATAACAATTTTAGGAAAAAATAACCGTTTTGAAAATAAATGTAATTGTAGAATTTTTTTAAAAAAATTCAAAACATCGCCGGATCATATTCTAAACGTAATGCAAATTAAATTAATTTAGAGATTGTAGTTTAGTCTCCACAAATCTTCTGCACTTAGCACAAGATCGAATCACCTAGGTGTGTGGGCTTCTTTTTCTTTGAACCAAGGTGTAAATCCACCTACAAGACTTAAGGAAAAATATTAATAACTCAAATTGAATTTGAAACTTACAACTTACTTTCAAACTTGTGTCAACACCAATGAGGATAATAAGCTTGGTGTAAATATATTCTTTCTCTTAAGCCACCTATTTATAGGTTTAGAAAAGAATAATTTGTTTTCTCGTAGGACACAAGAATCACAAATTCTATTGTGATTTAATAAGTCTAATTTTATTAGAAGTCTTTTCCTTTTTATTTCCTTTTATTTATTTTTCTATCAAAATCCAATTTTGATTTATTTTCTATTCCTAATGGGAAATAAAATAAGAGAAGTAAAATGGGTCTTTGTCTTGGAACCCAATATTTGAGCCTAATAAGTTCCTTTTAGATAAGCCAATTTAACTTGTGAAGTTTGGGGATCCACATGTTATTTTAATTACAAGCTCTAATAGATTTGGTGAAAGTACCAATTAACTCTTAATTAATTGTGCCCAAATATATTAATTTTAGTTTAATCCACTAAAAAACTGAAATTGCACTCTTGAATTAAAATAAAATATATGAAATACTTTTACCCTAAGCAATTATATGAAATATGTATTCTTATGAAAAATACCAATAATTAAAATGCTTTTAGACCATTGCATTATTAATTATTTTATTCCTTAGGACCGTCCTTACGTCTAATAGATAATTTTAATTTATTATAAATCATGATCCAATAACTCCTTAATGAATGCTCGGTACCAAGATTTATTATCCAAATCCTCGTAAGACCCATAAGATGTTATTTATTCTTATTTGAATATTATAAGAGCCATGATGTTCATATCTACAAATATATGTCCGCTATGACATATGAATCAATAACGTCAAACTATCGTGATTAAACCATTATTCTGTGGTCGTATCCACTGAAAACTCAAACGTTACAACTTATAATACATATGGTACATTATTTATCTCAAGATTAAGATAGATATTTCAATTGCTCTATTATGAATGTATTATTCTATTAACTATAAAATTGAAATATACTATTCATTTGATCCGTTCAATACGTCATATGTACCAGGTCTTTCTTTTCAAAGTCTTTCTTTCTAGACTCATCACTTCCCAATTGAAAACAAAAGACCCACAACTTTAATCAAGATAAGGTGTCCAGACTGTATTTTAAATTGTGAACATTTTTAGACTAAATAAAGAATGGGTAGTGTTAACCTGTGCCCTTAAGGCACATGTTAACAACCAATTTATTTCCATAAATAGAAATAAACACACATATCAATGACTATATTTATTATCTTATTACAATAAATATAGTAACTATTTTCCATTTATAGTAATAAAGTGGTTGTTAACTTGTGCCTTTACTTGTAAAGAATTATATCTACCACACATAAACTTCTTTATGTGAATAATTCCTTATGTTTCTTTTAGTCTTGATGGATTCTTGGAATATTTTGCTTTTGACATATATAATAAATGAAATATTTATACATACTAGATAATTTATTTGTAAACGTGATATCAATTGATTTGTTACAGAAAACTCTTGCTTTAAGGCATACTTCCTAACATGCAATCCACTAAGTTCCTTAGGAAGTCCATGTACAATAGTGTTGGCAAAGTCAATTACCATCCTGGAATTGAACCACTTATTTTATTTATCGATAAGTCGATAACCTGTAGCTTCCTGAGCTTAGCTAGCCAAGCTGGGAATTTACCATTGAGTTGAAATCCATCTGAGATTGTTATGTGATCATCATCAGGCATTGATTCATCCATGAAATTCTTAGAGAGGATAAGAGTACTGAGGCTCTTCAAACCCATCAAACTCCTAATTGCACTACCAATATTTGTTAACCTATTATTGGTAGAAAGTAAGAAAAAACACAGGGATTCAAGTGCAACTATCTCAGTTGGTAGCTGGTTGCCAGTGAGTCTAACCGCGGTAAGAAAGAATAAGTTCATGCAAAGCAGGAGGAAACAGTTGTTGCTAACATTGAAACTCATCAAATTTCTAGCTTGCTCAAAGAAGGATGAAGGGATCAACCCATTGAAGAGATTGCTGGATAAATTTACCAATTTCATGTGATTGGATAACAAAGTTGATCGAAATTCACTAGTAAGATTGTTATAACTCAAATCAAGAATTTGAAGTTGAATTAAAGATGAAAAATGAAGTTATACGATTGTGAGAAAGGTTAAGGTGTTGAATGGTTGTTGACTTTTCAATTCCAAGGGGATGCTTGTTTTTTTATCTAAAGTCTTATAAGACCTTAATTTGTTAGACATATGGATAAGTCTTATAAATTAAGATACTATGATATGTTTATTTTTTTCATTTTGGATGGCTTATTACAAATATAAAATTGATTAAGTTGTGTTAGGGTTTATTTAAAATTTGGAATTTTTAAAAAATTGATTTTTAGGATTTTATTATATACGGATAAAATTATAAATGTATAAATTGTTATAGAACATTTGTGGAAATTTACTAAAAAAAACTCTACTGTATCACTTTTTGAATAAGATAAAAATAAAAAAAAATTACTTTTTCTAAAAGACATATATATCTTAAAATAAGATATAAGTTGGAAAAATAAACAAACTGGTTTATCTTAATTTAATATATAAGAGGCAATAAGTCTTATAGTGGAAAAAACAAACAGCCCCTAAGGCCAAGCATGGTTGTTGACTTTTTGTATGATGTGTCAGGTTGTAGATTTGTTTTCCATGTTCAGGGAAAAAGAAGAAACAACTTATGACGACACCACCATAACCAAATGCATCTTTTGGCATTGAATTTAACTAGATATGAATAGAGATGCACATTTGGGGAATGGGGATGGATATAGGCCCCCCCATCCCCTTCCCCACTTCCTAGACCCTTCCCCTATCGGTATCTCCCCACTCTAATTTCCCCATTTGGGGAAAATGGGGATGAGGAATTTTTGGGGGGCCTATATCCATCCCCATCCCCAATTCCCCATTTTCCATGTTTCCCATATTTCCCCATTTGACTAAAAATTACAAATTAAACTAAAAAAAAAAAAACAAAAATTCCATTACAAATACAAAAATAAAATCTATTAGTGCATTTTATATAAAATGTGTATATACAATTAGGGAGTTAGGATTTTCAAATAATTAAAAAATATATATATATTATAATTATATTTATATATGTTTGGGGGAAATGAGGATCTCCATTTCAATTTGGGGATGATTTTCATCCCCATCTCCAACCAAGCGGGGAATTGGGACCTCGGGGAAAAATGTGCATGTCTAGGTATGAATACTAAAAAACCTTTTGCTTGATTTTAACTTGGACTTAAAAATATATACTACATGTTCTAGTAACCTTAATATACGATAATATTAGGGATGGTAAAATAACACGTGGTTACGAGGCCCCCCAGGAACCCGCACTTATGGGGTGGGGATAGGTTTCAATTTGGTGGGAATGAGGATATATAGTAAAACCCGCAATTGGTATTGGGCGAGGATGGGTTTTATAATCTTCGCCCGCCCCCAGCCGTTTAAAATATAATCATTATTTTATTATTATATAGTTTTTATCTTTAAGTGTTGTGTTTAAAAATTATTGAATTTATTTGTTTAGTTTTGAGAATTATGTTTATTTTTAATGTTTATGAGATGATTTTCAATAATTTTTTGGAATTACTTTATATATTATATCATATTTATTATTTTATATATTTATTATTTTAATAAATAATTTTGATAAATGTGTTAAATAGGGCAAATGGGGTAAATGAGGTAAATGGGTGGGGATGGATAAAGCATACCCCGCCCCGCTTCATATATTGTGGGGTTTTATATTGGGACAGGGTTTCAAAAAATAAATGGGGCGGGGCGTGAGGAGGGCCACCCCACCCCAAACCGACCCCATTGTCATCCCTAGATAATATGGACAGATTTTAATTTAGACATTTTCAATCAGGATTACAATAATTTTAGAAAGAACCGGTGGAAAAACCACCATGTGTTGAGTGTGCCCACATTAGGATTGTCCAAGGTATAATGTTGATTGCACAGTAATATATCAAAGTCAAGGTAGTTGAATCCAACAACTCACATTCAATGCACTAATATAAAATCCTAAGTGCGCACTTATGTGAACACCATCGATATATATATATAATAACTTTCAAGTGCAAGATCCTATTGAATTTCATGCGGTTTTACTAATCATCATTAAATGTAAAAAGAAAAAAAAATTAGTGAAACCGCTCGAAAATTTTGTTTGAATAAAATATTGTTGCAGTTGTAGTTTTGTATAACTTTTTTTCTTTTAAAGAAAAAAAAAATTGTCGTAGAACTCTATTAAGTCTACATGGATCTCAAACACAACTCAGTCACTCACTTTACTTTAATTTAACTACAAATTATTATTGATTTAATTGGTTTGTAAACCAAAAAACTTGGTGGGTGGATTTAAAAAAAAAAATTATATGAAAAAAATGCAAACGAAGAGAAATAGTGCAGCCAATATAAAGGATTAACTTCAATTGTGAATGTATTTGGAAGAGTTCGTACAGGACCTAGAAGCCAAAAAGGTTTTGTAGCAACGAACTTGCTTCTACAACTAGCAACTTACAAGGCCTCTCCATTTCTCTTAAAAATTAAAAGCACCTTTTTTTTTTTTTTTTCTTTGGTACAAAGGAGGGCCAAGCCTAGAAAAAAAAAAAAAAAAAAAAAAAAAAGGAGGAATGGGCAGAGGTCTATCTAAAACAGACTAAACCTCTGCAGTCAGCTTCAAAAATCGGAATGATCTCATGAGGAGGATTGTCGAAGAAGACAATGCCAGTAGTCATGCTATGACCCATACGAGCCAGCCCATCAGCAAGCTTGTTACCTTCTCTGTAAATATGCTTCAAAGTCCCACTCAGCTAATAAAAGGTTCTTACAACTCTGAATGATACTGAACAGAGGATGATTTTGGTTGGTAGCCTTGCACATCAACTGAATTGTAGTGAGAGAATCAGACTCAATTATAATTTTTTTAAACCTAGAATTCCATGCCATCTTCAGACCTTCATATAAGCTCCATAGCTTAGCTTCAATCACACTACCACAGCCTCTATTCATCACTAAACCCCTCACCCAGTTTTTCAAATGGTTATGCAGAACACCACCGGCAGATATGCTCCCTGAAGCAAGGTTTCTACTCCCATTAATATTGATTTTAACCCAGTTCATATTCGGTTCTATCCATTTAACCGGAAGCAAATCCACATCTCTGCAAGCAGCAGAATAATTCACATTCCACCAATCCTTGGCAAACAAATTAATAACCAGCTTGGGAGATTGAGGAATAGAAAAATTAGGATCAAAAACCTTACTACACCTCCATTTCCACAAATACCACAACACACACGCAAACTGCAAATAGTTGGGGATACCATCAATAGACATCTTACCATTTTGGAGATTACCAAAAATCCACCCATCAAAATCACCTCGAAAATCAACAGCAACAGTGCTGTCTTTGGATACTTTTTCCCAAATGCCAATAGACTCTCTACAACCACGAAGAAGATGATTAATGGACTCAATGTCGACGATGCACCTAGGATAAAAAGAATATGAAACCATACCACGCACGGATCTCTCCAGGTTAGTTAGAATCTTACCATGAAGAAGAGACCAAAGGAAGTAGAGCACTCTAGGAGGGATTCTAAGGTTCCATATGAACCTCCAATGCCACAGAGAGGACCTCTCCAGATCATAGAGACCATGATAAGCCGATTTCACAGAAAAATCCCCATTATTGTTCCACCCCCAAATAACTCTGTCAGGCCCACTGTAAGACTTACCAGCATGAATAACGACAATTTTATGGACTACGTTCCATGGAAGCACCATTTTTAAATGAGACACATTCCACTCACCATCAGTCATGAATGAGGCAACCCGTTGCTTCATATCATCTTCCGTAAGATTAATAGTTGCATGAGACTTAAGAGGTCCCACATCTGGAACCCAATTGTCAGCCTAGAAACTAACATGACAGCCACTACCAACTCTCCACTTCAGCCCCTTCGCAATGAGTTTAGCACCAAACGAAATGGCCTTCCAGGTACTCGAACAGACCTTGTTCTTGTTGAGATTCGGGTCAATGAGCAGCCGATTGTTAAGGTACTTATGATTCAACATTTGACTCTAAATGTCATTATCCTTTTGGAGGATACGCCAACCCGCTTTAGCAAGCAAAGCATGATTCATGCCCTTAGACTCCTTAATACCAAGGCAACCACCATTTTTTAGAAGGCAAACTTTATCCCATTTAACAAGATGGACAGTACTTTTAGCAGAAGTATGACCCCAAAGAAAATCTCTATTAAGTTTATCAAGTTTGTTCCAAATCTCCGCAGGTAGTTTCACAGATTGCATAACATAGATAGGTAAGGCAGAAGTCACTGTCTTGATGAGAGTAGCTCTACCAGCAATAGAGAGAGCGTCAGCTTTCCAGGCCGCCAATCTCTTCTGCGTTTTCTAAACGATCTCACCATAGGTATTAGCACCAATCCTACCATGAATGAAAGGAACACCCAAGTACTTGCCAAGATCTTTAGTGAGAGGAGAATCACAGACCCTAGCAATACTTCTAGCGTCACCTTCCATAACATTGGTAGCACAAAAAAACTCTAGACTTAGGAAAACTAACTTTCTGACCAAGATGATCATAGAAAGTATCCAAACAATCCTTCATATTCAAGGCTTGGGAATCAGTGGCTTGACCAAATAAAATCATATCGTCAACAAAGAATAAATGAGAAATATTCGGACCCCCCACCCCCTAGAAACCCTAACACACTTCCACAAACCAAGGCTAACCTTCTGGGTGATCAGATGTGAGAGCTTTTCCATGCACAAAATAAAAATGTAAGGGGAAAGAGGGTCCCCTTACCTGATGCCACATCCCTGCTTAAACGAATCAGAAGTCTCCGCATTAAGCAACACTTTGTAATGAACACTAGAGATGCACCACATAATAAGCTCCAGAAAAGACCCCCCAATACCAACTTCCAAAAGGACATGTCTGATGAAACCCCATTGAATTCTATCATAAGCTTTTGTAAGATCGATTTTCCAGGCAAATAGGCCTTTCTTACCCTTTATAGTTTTAAATTTATGGAGGAGCTCCTAAGCAACCACAATGTTTTCTTGGATTTGTCTCTCAGAGATAAACGCAACTTGGTTGGGACTAACAAGGTCAGGGAGAAGGTTCCTGAGTCTCTGCACAATAACTTTACTGATGACTTTATAAGAGGTGTTGCAAAGACTAATAGGCCTAAATTGTGTCATGTCAAAAGGACTAGGAACTTTAGGCACAAGGGCAATGAGAGTTTGGTTAAGCTCAATCGGGAAAGCACCATCCCTAAAACTAGTTCTCACAAGATTGGTCAAGTCTTTACCACACACATCCCACTGATTATGGAAACAAGCTGCAAGTAAACCATCTGAGCCTGGGGCTTTTAATCCTCCAATACCAAAAATCCCCACATTTACCTCCTCATCACTAACATCTCTACTAAGATCAGCAACCTTGGAATCATCCAAAACAGGGAAAAGCCGCGGCAACCTATTAAAATTACCCATACAAGAATGATTAGAAAACAGGTTCCGAAAACAGGAAATGACAATGTTTTTCATGCTATCTTTGTCGCAATGCCAAGTACCATCATCACCCTTAAGACCCTCCAACTTGTTATATCTTCTTCTTATCAGGGTAGAAAGATGGAAAAATTTTGTATTTTTGTCACCATCTTTCAACCAATCACATCTAGACTTTTGTAACCAGAAAATCTCCTCCTGCTCAATGATACAATTGTATTCCTCTTTCCCCTAAGCTTCTTTGGATACCCTATAATCTAGCAAATAACCTTCTTTTATTTCTGAAGATGCACCCAAAAGTGTCTTCATTCCAGGCCTTTAACGAGCCTACTAAAGACCGAATTTTGTCAACCAGAGCCGTATCCTGAGTCTCCCAGATCTGCTTCACCAGCTTATTAAAATCCACATGTTTCAACCACATAGCTTGGAACCGAAAGGGTTTGAATTGGCTGCGAGGAATATGTAAACTACGAAGATTCAGAAGAATGGGACAATGATCTGAAGAAACTCTGGGCAAATGTCTAAGATGAGCTTCCTCAAACATAATTCTCCATTCCATTGAGCAGAGGGCTCTGTTAAGTCTTACCCAGATATCCTCTCTAAACCCTCTCTTTGTCATCCAAGTAATTTCTGACCAATAAACCCTAAATCAACCAATATGTTGTCATTAATCCATTCCACAAAACCCGATTTGGAGAAACAATTACGACCTCCTCTTTTCTCAGAATTGTTAGTGATCTCATTAAAGTCACCGAGAACCATCCAGGGACCCCTAAAACAACTCTTAGCAGCACTAAGATAGCTCCACATCTGTCTCCGTAACATAACGTTAGGATTAGCATACACCATAGTGAGCACCCAGAATTTATTCCCTTCAGCAACGATAATAGTAATAGTATATTTATTCTTGGCCACCACCCGAAGCTTTACTTTGGTTTCATCCCATAGAAGCCAAATACCCCCTGAGAAACCTGAAGCTTCAACAATAAAACTATTAGGAAAGCCTAATCTATCAATCACTTTGGAAGCTCTAGCTCCGCTGATTCTAGGGTCAAAGATTGCAAGCACATCAAAATGGCACATTTTTCTAAGGTCAGTAATAATTCTACTAAACCCCTTTTTACCTGCTCCCTTGACATTCCACGAACAAATCATCAAAACTAAAATGTGAAAAGGGGACATGGTAGAACAACACTATACCAAAACTATATCCATTGCCTCTTTAAGATTAGAGGCAACCACTTCAAAATCAGTAGCATCAGTTACATTCACCTGCACAGGGGCCGAATGATTAACATCATTACTAATACAAATATTGTCAGAACTGTTTCCTTGCTGCAAAATATCCTTATGTAGGGATTGGAGAACCTCAGCATCTTCAATTTCCTCATCCATGTCTAAAGCTGTTTCACTAACTGCAAGTTGCTTATCTTTATTATGGCCTTTATCAGTGCTAACAGTCTTCTCACATTCATTTTCCTTAAAAGGTTTGTTAAAGAAAGGTTGCTCTATGGGAATTTTGGCCAGATATTTATTAGTAACAGTATTTTGTTGAATCTTACCAGGAGTCCTGTTGGAAATTTCAGCAAGAACCTTTTTTGAGTGATTTTTGCCCCGCTTACCAACACGGCTTTGGGTGGTCGTCACATTGATTATATGATTTATTTTTTTTTAATGTTGAATTAAATGTTTAAATAATGTTGAATCAAAATAAGAGTAAGAATATCCTACCAAATCTAAAACTTGTACTTAAAAATTCTGAAACTATGGATATAATGAGAAACTTGGGTAAAATGAGAAAATATGTGTAATAAGAAAAAAAAATGTTAATATATATATATCTAAAAAAAATTAAAGAATAGTTTTGGTATTTTAAAGGGTGTATGAAGTAAAATTAATAATTTTAATTTTTTAATGGTGGAATTTCTCTAAAGTCCCTACTTTTTTCATGAAATGTCATATTTTTAAACGTCATTATCATATTAGCAATTTGAATCCCTCATTTTTTGAAAATACGTCACTTTAGTCCATTTGTTAGTCAACAGTTAATTTTGACTAACGGTGTTAGGGGTATTTTTGACTTAAAGTATATCATTTCTTAAAAAATGTGCCACATTAAAAAAAGGACAATGCTTGGGTACTGACTACCCAAGGTACTGATCAACTAATAGGGTTTTGCCATATAGTCAATTTGTGATAAATGCAAAGAGATAAAAGTAAAAAATTAAAAGAAAAAAGCCACGTGGCAACATCCCATTGGTGGGGTCAGTACATTGGGTACTATCCCAAGCAATTTCCTTAAAAAAAAAAAAAGAATCAAAATTTAATTGTTTTTAAAATGTTAAAAAATAAAATAAAATAAAATAAAAAATTAATAATAAAAATCTAAATAAGCATGGCTGGTGCGATCTCCCAGTCTCCCACAAGCTTCAAGCTTCCATCTTCATCTCCAATGGAGATTTTTTACACCCCCTTTTTTTTTACTTCATGTATCCCAAATCTCTTCACTTTCGTGGATTCAAAATCTCCTTTTTTCTATGGATTCAAAATATCTTTTCGTCTATGGATTCAAAATCCCTTTCCCTTTTATGGTTTCTAAATCTCCAAATCAACATTTTATTTTATTTTTTGCAATTATTATTTTATTCTACTTTGTTAGGTTGATGTTCTTGATTTTTATGATGAATTTGGAGATGGGATGAAGTTGGAAATGAAGATTGAGTTGGAGATATGGTTGTTGATGGTGTTAGAGATGGGCAGGGAATTGGTGGTGGTGTGTGGGCGGGTGGAGATCTCTGATTTTTTGTTTATTTTGTTTCATTTTTTTACTTTGTCTTCTTTTTTTCTGTTATTATTTAATTGTAAAATGTATTTAAAATTATATATAATTATAAAATATATAAACTAAAAATGTAAATTTAAAAAACTAAGGAAAAAAAAAAGTAAAAACAGGAGGAGGAGGCGCTGCCTCTTCCAGTTTTCTAATATGTTTTTAATACCTTTTTTAAATTCAATTTAATATTTTTAATTAATTTATTTAACATTTATTATAAAAATAGTTTGGACAATAAGATTAGTTGAGTAGTGCATTACAGTAGAACCCCTGTAAATTAATCTCTTATAAATTAATCCTCCCTAAATTAATAAAAAATCCCGGTCCTAACTCGGGCCAGTGTAAAAAATTAATAAACCCCTCTATCGTAATAATTAATAATTTATTTTTGAAACCCAGTATAAAATTTCGGTCTCGACTGTTGTATAAATTAATAATTTCATAAAAGTATAAAATATATTACATAATAATCAAGAACTAGAAAATTGTTTCAAGATGCTAGTTTGTACAAGGCCACCATGTCTGATATTTTTGAATTGTCCTATTGTTATAGCAAAGAAGATAGAAAAGAGAGAATTTTTAGAAACTGTTAGGAATAGAATTTTTAGGTATATGTTGAGATCTTCTTTTGATATACAACCAAAGAATAAGCCTCATTGTTTATAGGGCGAGTATGCTTAGTCTCTATGTAATCACATTCCTAAAAGGAATTGGAAATTTTCTTAATAAATCTTTCTTAAACAAGGAATCCTAAAATAATTATAAATAAATAAATAAATTTCCCTGAAGAAGAAAACTGACTAAACAAAGGATCTCGAAAATGAACCTTCTCTAAATAAGAAAGCGACTTCCACACATTTTCTAAGACAAAATAACACTTTACAATGTAAAACCCTTCAAATTAAGAGGAAATAGAGAGAAATAGCACCAAATTGGATTGGTTTTGTGGTAATATCACCAACTTAATAAGTTTTGTAGAAATAGCACCAATTAAGGTGATCTACCAAAATTGCCCCTAATCTCTCTTTGTCTCTCTCTTTCTTCCTTTCTCTCTTTCTTCCTCTCTCCTCTTTTTTTTTTTTCAAAAACCTCCATTGATGGTCCATCAATGGAGGTTGGATAGACCTCAAATGGAGGTTGAATGGAGGGCAAAAGGCCTTCATTGGAGTCGAAATGACCTCGACCTCCATTGGTGGTCGATGAAGAAGAAGATTAAAAAAAAAATTCTGGAAATAAGTCTCGGATATTTTGAAATAAGTCTCGGGTAGTTGAAATAAGTCTCGGGTAGGTCACCCGAGACTTATTTCAAGCTATTTCCAGCTACCCGACACTTATTTCAACTACCCGAGACTTATTTCAAAATACCCGAGACTTATTTCCAGAATTTTTTTTTTTTTTTAATCTTCTTCTTCATCGACCACCAATGGAGGTCGAGGTCATTTCGACTCCAATGGAGGTCTTTCGCCCTCCATTCGACCTCCATTTGAGGTCTGTCCGACCTCCATTGATGGATCAATGGAGGTTTTTGAAAAAAAAAAAGAGGAGAGAGGAAGAAAGAGAGAGACAAAGAGAGATTAGGGGCAATTTTGGTAGATCACCTTAATTGGTGCTATTTCTACAAAACTTATTAAATGGGTGACTTTTTCATAAATGGCTTTGGAAAAAGTGCTAGAAATTTTAAGAACTCTCAAATTAATAGCCCCTCTAAATTAATAGTCAAGGGTAGGTCCCAAGAATATTAATTTAGAGGGGTTCTACCTACAATTGTTATTGTTTAGTTATATATATATATATATATACATATATATATATTAAGAATTGTTTTTGTTTAGTTAATAATAATTTTTATATTTTAAAGGATAAAATCATCATTTTAGCTTAATTAAATTATATAGGGGTAAAATTGTACTTTAATAAGTTCTTTCACAATTGACCGTTAGTAAATTAGCCAAAATGACTAAAGTGATGAATTTCCAAAAAAAAATAAAAAAAATGAGGGACCGAAGTTACTAATATGGTAAAGACGTTTAAAAAAGTGATATCTCTTGAAAAAATAAAGACTTTAATGATATTACCCTTTTTTTAATATGAGTGTAAGGAGATATTTTATGGGTGGTAATAAAGACTCCCGTAATATAATATGATATGATGATTTCAGCGCCCAAGTTGGCAGTGAGGAGAGGCCGAGAGAGGGAGATCCAATGCGATTTGGAGAGATCCCACATGTGCGTTCTTTTTTTCCTGCCGCAGAACCTCTGCATTGAGTTAAGTTCTGGAGAAGCAACCATTCCCGCCCTTTCCCAGTAGCCATTCTGAAGGGGGTCATCTTCATTTATGGCCTTCTTTGTTTTGTCTTTTGCCGTAAATTGCAGATAGTCATAGTTCGTGTGCCGCGCGGGAATATTAATTATATTTATAGTAAGGCCCTGCTGCTTTTGATGGAATGACAAAATGTCAAGTAAACTCTATTGCATTCTTTTCTTTCCTCTGGCTATCACATCTGGAATCCAATTTTGTTAAAATGAAAATATCTTATCTTATATATATATAAGTTCTGATGTGTACAAGGATGTAATCCAACAATTAGGCGTGAAGATTTCTCTACCGAAATATCTCGTGTCTGATATTGGTGGTCTAGAGTTTGCAAAGAAATTTCGAATTCTAGATCGGGATTTGTCTTCGATCTCTGTTAAAATGATTAGGTCAGCTAGACATTCCATTGCTTGGATGCCAGTGCTTGAGCAGTTTTATTTTACATCTCTCCAAATTTCATTAAGAATTCGGGGAGCTGATTTCAGAAGATATTCTATGAAACCATAGCATGTCAATCCTAAGTATAATAGGCATGGGTATCGACATATCATTGTCACATTTTCACCCGGGAGGATAATACCACTCCTGTTTCAAGTTTGGTTGGGATTTCCAAAGGGAATCTTAATCACTTGTTACCATAAGGAAATGATACGTAAAATGCTCGTCGACGCGTGTGCGTTCACGTTTTTTGGCTTAAGGGGTGCTATTGAACGTTTCACGATAGACCTTGAAAGGGTCCTCTCGGAAGACGCTCATTTTCTCAGTGAGAAACTCGAACTAAAGTTCTTAGTTCATTCTCGGTTTAGCAACCTCTGAAACGAAAGGACTGACCTGCACCTGGGGCTTGTTCATGAGATTTTGAGGTTTTGACCGAAGAATCGACTAATCCTGCAATCGGGGATCGTTCTTGCTCTGGCTTGTTCCTGTTTCCTGGGTTTCTGTGTACCTTCGGGTTAAGGAAATATACCGATTTCCCGGTTTATCCGAGGAAGAAGAGCTATTTTCTTAAACTCAACCATACACACGCCCCTTCGGATAAACGGAACAGCAAAACACTTGACGTGATGTTAAGCACTTTACCTTTGCGATAGGCTTGTTCGTTAAGTCCAAGTGATTAGAGTTTCCTCACCTAACTGAGCTCAGGCTTGAGCTCAGGCTCAGGAAGAAGTGAAATCATCATTTGCATATTATTTGAACTAGCTTACGAGTCCACAAACCTCATCAAATTCCATATTTCACGAAAGGAAATACTAATCAATTCAAATAGCTCTCTATACAGAAGGGAGGTAGAGCAAAGCTGATTGCCTGCCCTCGCTCCAACGTCCTTTGTCCTGTTTGTTCTCGTGTCAAGCGGGCAGTCAGAATATCCTAAGACTAAGAAGTACTCTTTCTGTTGTATTGAACGTAAATTGCCATACAAAGAGGATTCTCATTTATAGTGTATCACATTACGCTGTTGACAAAACAAGATTACTCACTAATAAACATGGCCATAGAATTGGTTTAGAGGATCTCACCGTAAACTACTGGATTGGATATTCATATCTGAGGATCCCGTACGAACAATCAAGATAATCTCCTCGATACCCTAGTTTGAGGAGTTCTAAAATTACATAAGATAATACGATCTCATTTTTTTTCTAATTAATTGGAGATCCAGAGCTTGGATCGGTGGAGATCAAATATCCTCGCCCATCATTTTTTTTTTTCAGTTTTCTTGTAATTGTTTTTCAATTTTTTTCATTAATTTTTTTTTTCTTGTAACATTTAACTAACAGAGAGACAAAATAGATGTTTGTATGAAACTTAGGGACCACGAGCATTAAAAAAGTAAATACGGTTAAAAAAAACAGATAATTCACTAAAACCACAGGTGGCTCAAGGGTATCCAGCCATAGGTGAAAACTTAAAATAGTCCTTGGATTATATATATATATATATATAGTTTTTCTATTATCAATTCGAATATGGACATTATATTTAAATGCTTTGACTTGGCTGCATGCACTTATCAAAGCATATTTTAAATCTAATGGCCCACATACAAAATCTTCTTAAACTTAATCAATGACTCACAAGTGTCATCCTAATTTTAAAAGTTCAGTTCGGTATATATAATAGAAATTATCAAGTGAGGATCCCGCACAAAAAAAATTCATGCAGTTTCATTAATTCCAACCGGTTGGAATCAGTGGAAAACAAAATTACATTGATTCTAGTCAATTAAAATCATTGAAATCGTACAAAAAATTTGTGCGGGACCCAGGACTAAAAAGTTTCTATATATATAAAGAAATTTTCCAATGAAAGATCCTTTAATGCAATTTAATGAAATATATTGAATCTTAATGTGATTTTTTGTATAGAAGATAAAAACAATGAAATACATTTGTGGAAAAACATTGGAAAAATTTTAGGGTACAAGGACTAATTTTTTCCCACTTTTTTGTAGATAAAACATTTAAAAATGGGGAAATATAAAAAAAATAAAAAAATAAAAAAAATAGTTCTCAAATCCAAAAAAAATTCCAAACTTTTACCAAATGTGTATTTTATTTTCTTATAATGCATACAAAAAATCTCATCAAAAACCATTAAATTTCATCAAAGGTGCTCATTATAGTTCTCTCTCTCTCTCTCTCTCTCTCTCTCTCTCTAGTGCAAGATCATGTACTTGATAATATATATATATATATATATATAGTGAGTCTCTCATAAGGGATCTTTTATATTAATTTCGATAAAGATCTTGATAAAATCATATCGATTTTTATGAATTTTGATCCGAATTTTTTTGTCGATGATAAGTTCAATGAAATGTATCTATGAATAAAATTTGAAATTTTTGTAAGCCCAAGAACTATTTATCCCGATTTTGTTAAATACGAAGGCATTGGAAAAGAGTCGAAATATAGAAAAATTCAAGAAAAAATAGTTATAGTGTTTGAAAAATTATTAGATTTTATTAATATGTAGATTTCAATAAACTTATTGTCTTTAAAAAAATTCAAATCAAAATTTATAAAAATCGATGTGATTTCATCAAATTCCTTACCGAAAATAAAATAAAAAGGGAAAATCCCTTTTGAAAGACTCAATATATATATATATATATTATTATTAAGTACAGGATCCCGCACAAAAATCCGTACGATTTCACTGATTCCAACCGGTTGAAATTAATGAAAAAAAAATTACACAAAAAAATTAAGATCAAAATTCATAAAACTGATGCGATTTCATCAAGGTCCTTACCGAGATTAAAATAAATGATCTTTTATGAGAGACTCACTCGATATATATAGTAAACTTTCTAATGTGGGATCCCACACAAATTAGTGAAACCGTATGAATTTTTTGTACAGGATCCTGCACTTGAAATTTATATAAAAATATTTTGAGAGAATTCTCAATATCTTCCAACTTGGTTGTAAAATCACAAAATTCCAACACCAATCATATTAAATTAAGGCATTCTACTTATTCATCCATTCTCATCAGCTGTTACAATTAATCAACATTTCTATATCCTGTCCAACCATATATGGTTCTTTCTACTAGCACTTTAAATTGTAGGGTTTATAAAAATAATTGATTTGCATTCTCTTTAAATTATTCTCCTGAACTTTAGAAGCCATTCCAGTAGCAACCCATTAAAACTTTTGCTTGGAAAGACATGTATCCCCATGAAATTCATGGGTTCTACTTGTAAACAACAAATATGCATGATTCTGTGTTACAAGCCCACAGCGACCGATTTCAGGTATGCTATGTCATGTAAAGTTCGTGTATTAGTTTCACAGCTCTGACTTAGATTCCGAGTCTTCTTCAGATGAACTATCACTATTCGAAGTTTGAGGCTGATTAGGAGATGATGGTGTCTCTTGGACTTCTACTTCATCCCCTAAAATTTTTGCAGTGAACTGTCTAGCCTCTAAGTCAAGATCTGGCCATTCTGAAACTATCCTTCTAGCCCCCTGAGGCAATGTCAACAAATTAGGAGAGAGAGAGAGAGAGAGAGAGAGAGGGGAGTAATGAACTCTGGTGCAGCTTTCTATAGAAGAAAAAAAAAATGCAGCTCATGCAGATTTTTGTAGAAGAGAGTGGGGCTCGAGCAGGTTTCTCTAAAACTAGAAAATGTGTCTCATGCAGGTTACATAGAACTGAAAGTGCAGCTCATTATACGACAAAAGTGTGGCTCATGCAGGATTCTGTAAAAACTAGAATATGAAGCTCGTGCAAGTTTCATATAAGAGAAAATATCACTCAAATATAAACACACAAATCCTCGGGTTGAGGTATCCTAATTTTAACAAATCAAACTTTGTACTCTCAAATGTTAGATGTATCTAATGGATGAGATTCAATCTACCAAGAGGGTAGAAAAGGCAATAATTATGATGTCAAATCTTATGTTGAGAGGAAAGACAACCAAATTGAGAAAATATATATATCTCTACCTGAAGTTTGGGTTCCTTAGTCATAGGATTATTGCAAAGATCAATGGTTTTCGCCTTAGACTTAGTGGCATTACCACACCATGACTCACACCACAGCCATTCCTGTGGAAGCGAATAAATAGGTACTGCGTGCTGGGCATAGTTCGGAAGATCCTGAAATAATAAAAATAGAACACAAATTTGGAACAAAATATAACTAAACTATTGATTCAATTTGTGATTAGGTATCGGTGTCCCTGCATTGTGTGTTGCATGACAGACCTATTTAGTCAATCAGTCCTCTTTTACACAATAGATCAATAGACGTTTGCAGTTCAAAACTTCATAATATGTCCGGTTTGTTGTATACTTAAACTTATAGGCTTATCATTTGCAACTTATGACAAGAACACAGTTGTCGGTTCAACTCAACTTTATAATTAAGTTTAGTTTATGTAAAAAAATAATTCTTAAATTATATTAAAAATTATTAGACTGAATGGGTTTATAATTTATAACTTAAGCCCTAGTAGTCTAGATAACTCCTTTAATAATTAAATGGGCATAAACCTATCATTTATCAAAAACAAATTACAACCAAAGCCCAAAGGGTTCGATAAATATAAATTTGTGCATCTTGCTAAGTATTATCTGAAAGAATTTTCTCTAGTGGAACTTTTGGCAATTGAAGTTTAGCTTCAGACTTGTATTACAAATATGAGCTTCAGCATTGAGTTTTCAGGGTTGAAAGGAATTAATTTATTTGTTGTTGGCACTGGCATTGATTCTACCGGTTGCTATTGCCACGGTAGAGAGAGCGTTTTCAACGATCGAATGGGAGATCAATGGTTGAAAGATAGCTTAGTAATGTACTACCAGTTATAAATGAATGTCGAAGTTTTAGTAATTGTTCTTATTATTATTGTTTTACATTTTTATATTTCAGTATGTTTGAACCAAGCCCCCATTGAATAAAATTTCTGCCTCCACCACTAGTTTCATCCATAGGCGGGAAATACTAAAAGAACAATAAACTGGATAGTACAGGCACAAATCTAAGTGCAATTGCGGAAAAGGCATCAAAATCACTAAAAAAACAATTTAGTGAATTACCTGATCCAGATTGGCAAGACTGTTTGGATCCTTGCTAAGAGTTTCATAAACAACCCTTAAATTATCTCCTGCTGCAGTCTGGCGAAACTTCTTCAAGTCAACAACATATAAAGCACTGCAGGAGATACAGTACAAGTCAAGCCCAGAGATCTTAAGAAAGTACAACAAATACATTGCAAAGCAATTAATAGAAGTCGCCTACCTTATATGGTATGGTTTACCACGTAAATGCTCTTTCCAGAAACCCTGTTCAATAACATAAAATTAAGTGAAAAGAGGAGCAAGCAAAGCTGTATTCATGAAGAAGAAATGTAAACTTGATCAGGATGTGATCCAATAAGAAACTTCAACAAAAGAAAACCCAACAAGTGGAGAACGATTTGTATTTACTTGTCTCCAAAATCGATATCCATCCATATCCTTGTTGTTGTCACAAAATGGGGTATATGCAAGAGGTCTTCCTTTTATATCCATGTCATAGAGTTCTCCCATGTCTGCCCTGACGATTTGATCCGCATCAACAAATATAACCTGCAGATACGTAGAAGTGGTACATTTTAAAAAGTAAAAACACTTGCCATATATGAGAGTTGCCAGCAGTGTAGAAAAATAAATGAGAAAAAGGGTATAGCCAAGAAACACAATAATACCTTTTCCAATGAAAGAGGAAAGATGACATCAAGGAATAAGATTTTATAAGCCCAGATTATTCGTTGCTTTTCTTTCTGCTTATGCAACCACGTAGGCCATTTGTAGGTGATTAGTTCATACTCAAAACCATAATCTTGTGCCATATGCGGAATCATATCCTGATGAAGGGTCAATAACCGGAGTATATTCATGTTACATAATCTAGTTTCATATTCTTAAGTCCAATAATAAAAATAAAGTTGAAAAGAGAACAGACAAGACAACTATTACTACCTTAAACTGAGGTGATAAATAGTTCTTTATAAACCAAAATTTCACTGGACGATGAGTGTTCTTTAAGACACTTAGAATCATGATCTTGAGGAAGCGCTCATATCTGCCAACATATTATTAAATAACAGTCTTTTAGAATAACTCATCCAGAAAAAGAAACAAAAGCATTAGAAAGAAAAGAAAATTACGGACATAAACAATGCATGTTAGTCTACATTCTAAATGTCGTCTAAAAGTTACTTGGCTGTGTTCATTTTGCAACACTTTAGTCATTATAAATCTTTTTCCAATACTCTCAAATTTAAATAATAATAAGAAAGAAAAATAATGAATGTTGATGTCTACATTTAGAGGGGTCAGTATATGTGACATGAGGATGAGTGCAATGACCCCACCTATAAAGTTGCCCACATTCAAAAGTTGCAAAACTGACAACATCAGCCAATTATTCCAATAATATAACATATTTGTAAAATAATAACTGCCATTTTGCTTTTTCCACATTTCCACCATTATGAGGACTTGATAGTAAAAACAAGGCACAAATTGCAAATAAGAATACTACTTTATGAGAAAGGCAGAAAGAAAAATATAACTTCCTAAGAAGTTTGAGTAATTCATTCGACTCTTTTGAGGTGTATTCCTATTAAAGTGCTTAAATACTGTTATTGGGTCCTTTCCTAAAATGGTTACCGAAATGATATCAAAGCTTAATGTTACCAAAAGTGCATAGATTTGACTCCCCATGTAATTATTGTTGTATGTTATTTAAATTTGTTGTGCCAGTATATGGGATTGAGTCATGTAGCATGGAATCATGGCCTTCATTTACCAAGACTTTCTGGATTCAAATCCCCACCACGTGGTTATTATTATCTACTATTATGTGTTTGTATATGGGATTGAGCCATGTGACGGAGCAGCCATTAGACTTGCAAGTATTGTAACAACCTAGGCCCACCAAGTAAATACTGTCCGCTTTGGACTTCATGCATGCATCCTTCACCCTCAAGGATTTTCTTTGGACCGCTTTGGATCATGGGCTTCACCCAAACGGCCTTCACCCATGGCCAAAAACACATTTACTTAGTTAAGGGAGATAGAGGATTTTAAACAATTCCTAGTCCTAGACCTCACTTGCTAGCAATGAGGGATGTGACAACGGATGGGTCCGGGTTGTTATATAGTCATAGATGGTATCATATCGGGCATGCTACCCTATATGGATGTGGAGCTTTTCTTGTGTTTGAGCCCTCACGGGGACTCGAGTTAAGGGTGGAAGATTGTCACATCCCACATTGCTAGTGAGTGAGGTCCAAAACTTGTATATAAGTCTCAGTGTCCCTTAAGTAAGTAGAGGTGTTTTGCGCTATGGGTGAAGGACGCTTACATAAAGCCCATGTTCCAAAGCAAATCTGTGACAGTGAAGGACGCGTGCATGAAGCCCAAAGTGACAATAACTACTTGGTGGGCAAGAGTTGTCATACGTATGGTGTGTTAAAAGTGTTTAAATACTATTGTTGGACCCATTCTTTATAGCTTAACCATTTTAATCTAGCGAGTACTAAAAATTCCATAAGATGGGTGAACTTCTAATGAAAATCAAGAAAATCATAAATCATATATGAACCATCTCAAGACAAAAATGACATCCAAGGCATAAAAGGTATGTTGAGATACTGAAGAAATAGAATGCAAACAAAGATAATAATAGAGTAGGATATAACAAAGGACTTACAAGTGTCCAGAAGCAATTGAAAATATGTTAATTGTTTTTCCATGTCGCTCACCCTTCCCATGGCCCTGATAGACAATAAAGAATCAAGCATATCACTATCCAGATGATGACATCAAGTTTTTTAAAATTTCAGATACACCAATCTGTAAAATACTAAAATCATGTGTCAAAAGTACAAAATAGAAATCCCAAAAAGATGATTACTGTTACATACAAAATAGAGCTTCATTACAATATCTTCTCATCTCCAAGTGCTCAGGTGAGGCAATTCACAATTGACATTATAAACAAAAGAAAAAAAAATTATACAGCTAAAGAACATCGAACTGACAGAAAAGCACACTGGCGCCACTAGTCAGATGGAAAACTAAATATATTTGAATAGGAAGTCGAGCAAATATGCAATATCCAGAAAGCCATAGCTAGACACTAGATGAATTGTTTATTCTTAAGCTGTCACATGTCAGAGCAAATGAATATTATGATTTTAAACAAAACCATTATAGGGGATTTCAGTTTAAGCAAATATGATTTTGCATGTCGAATAGGGAAAAATGAAAGAAAACATGGGGAAAAAGGAGGAAACTTACCACTAAAGTTTTTTCCATTCTCGATTGCTCAGTACCACCTATAAAGCCAGAAGCCCATTTCAAAAAGTTTGAATTCCAGTTATTTGGATTTCCCTGTAAAGTTCGGCAAAAAGCATTCTAAGGCTACAGATCTCATCATATATCCATCAAATCTCTTTCACTAACATTTAACTGAGAAACCATTACAGTCAACATAAAGCACTAACTTTGGTTTCTTGTGATTGCTTATCATCATCGGCAGAAACCAGCAGCTTTTCTTGCTCCTTGCCCTTTTTCTTCAATACCTCCAAATGAACTACTTTACCCCGCAAATCATTCATAGTGATACGTTTTGATAAAGACTTTCTCTGACTTGCATCATCATCTTCCTTCAGAACATAAAGTTCAGAACTTCTACCTGGCGCAAGTTGCAGATACCAAACACCAGGAGAGACTTTCATTTGCCAATAACCCAAATTTGCCATAACAAGAGTATCAACCAAATGAGGCGTACTCTCGGTTCCAAGAATCAGCTGAAGGCCTCGAGGAGGTTCATGATCTTTCTCTGAACAATGACCTGAATAAGATGTCTAATTAATGAAAATCGCAACAGAATGGGAATGTTATATGTTTTAGCTCATTATCTAGTTACTTAGAATAGTAATACCACCATATTGAAACAACAATCTTGCTGGTAAAGAGAAGTAAATGCCCCAACCCCCAAATATCGTATTACTATTACGAAACAAAAACTCACCAGTAAGGACAAGAGCTTCAAGCTCAAAAACTGCTTGTAATGTCTTTGTGTCACCTAGGTTCTCAAGCAAAATATTATCCAGATCATGACTGAGTCATCAGAACCAGAGAAAAATACATTAATATTTTAGTAAACAAAAATGATTTTCCACAAAAATGAGATAAAACTCCAATCTTTGCAAAATGGGGAGAGAAAAAAAAAAACTGTCGCTTATCAGAAGAAAACATACATGGCAATAACAGGCTCCACAAGCCATGGCTCAGGTACATCAAGATTCATGGTGAGGGTTTTGGATAATGGCATGTTTGCAAAAAAAGCTTTAGGACCATTCACCCTGTAATCACTACTGCTGAAATCATCCTGCAAAGTAACAGCAAAACTAAGAAACAAAGCATGGAAACCTGAATCCTCAGTTTCTCAAAATTAGACATATACCATGGTTGGTAAAACATATCTGTAGTAATTCTTCAGAGGAAGATCGACAAGGGAACTCTGCCAGAAAAGCAAAAGCATATTATTAACAAATACAAGGAATTTATTGAACAAGGTTAATGAAGGTGAGCAACAGAACCACAAAAAACTAAATCAAATAAGCATATACATTCATGATAGCAGTTACAGAGAAACAGATGATATAGACAATTAAAGGGCCATCTACCAGAAAGTGGAGATGTAAAAACATTCACAAGGCCTGAGAATTTGTTGCTCTATTTCCTAAATGTTTTAATTATAGTATAATTTTAGGGTTTAATATTATGATGCTTTATTTTTCTCTCAATGGAGGTATATATAGATATACAAGAGTAGTGAACAAGAAAACCTAAGTAAATAAATATAATATTTACATTCCAAATCTCCCCCTCAAGTCGGTGCATAGATATCACACATGCCCAACTTGGATAGGAATGTATAGAAAGGAACACCGGTAACAACATGAGTAATCACATCAGCTAGTTGATCCGCGCTCTTAATATAAGGAACCTTTATTACACCAGAATTTAGATTATCCTTGATGTAATTCCTGTCAAGTTCAACATGCTTGGTTCGATCGTGCTACACGGATTATTAGCTATCTCAATGGCAGCCGTTTTATCACAAAAGAGTACCATAGGTTTCTAGGGGCCATAACTGAGTTCTCCCAAGAGAATACGTAACCAAGTAACCAATTCAACTTCCGCACTGACAAAGAAACCACATTCTGTTTCTTACTTCTCCAAGTCACCAAATTACCTCCCACAAATGACACATACCCTGAAGAAGAGTTTCTTTCCAATTTGGATCAAGCAAAGTCCATGCCTGGAGAACAGAATACCTTTACCAGAAGAGGAATTCAGATACGCTAAAATATGATTCACAGCACCCATGTGTCGGTCACTCAGATTATGCGTGAATTGACTCACAGAACTAACTAGATATGATATGTCAGGTCTAGTATGAGTTAGATAGATCAACTTCCCTACTAACCTTTGATATCTCTCCTTGTTCATTGGAATTTGATCGGGATAGATAGTCAGACCATGGTTCACTTCAACAGAAGTATCCGCAGGTTCGCAGGCCGAGTTACCAGTTTCAGCCAAGTGGTCTACGACATACTTCCGTTGAGAGAGAAAAATTCCTTGCTAGTATCGAGATACTTCAATGCCCAAGAAGTATTTTAGAGCCCCCAAATCCTTCATCTCGAACTCCTTAGCCAAAGGACACTGAAGCTTTTCTATCTCACTTATGTTACTACCTGTAACAATCATGTCATCAACATAATCAATAAGCAAGGTAATATCATCACCATATCTCTTATAGAACAGAGTGTGATTGACCAAAGCCTGCTTAAAACCATACTCTTTCATTGAGTAGCTCAACCTACCGAATCAAGCTCTCGCAATTGCTTCAAACCATATAACCTACCGAATCAAGCTCTCGCAATTGCTTCAAACCATATAACGCCTTCTTCAGCTTGCATACCTTTTCTTCCTTTGGTGTAAATCCTGGAGGAGATTCCATACACACTTCCTCTATCAAATCACCATGAAGAAAGACATTATTCATATCAAACTATCATAATGGCCAGTCTAGATTAACTGTAAGAGAAAGTATAACTCTAACAGTATTCATATTGGCCACAGAAGCAAGGGTCTCTTGATAGTTAATCCCATACGTATGAGTGCAACCTTTGGCAACCAGTATGGCCTTGTATCTATTAATTGTCCCATCCGACTTGTACTTTACTACAAATACCCATTTACATCCCACTGTCTTCTTATTCAGATGTAACTCAACCATTTCCCAAGTAGAACTCTTCTCAAGAGCTTTCATTTCCTCTACCAAAGCAGACTTCCATTTGGGGTTTCCAAGAGCTTCTTGAAAATGACTAGGAATAGACACAGAAGATAACTGAAGGGCAAAAGCTAGGTGAGACTTAGACAAGCGATGATAAGAGATAAAGTTATAAATGGGATAAACAACATTAGAAGATGATTTGGAAAAACCCAACCTATCAAGCTCTTTACAATCATGAAGAGGATATCTCATTCTCGTAGTATTTTCTAAATCTATAGGATTAGAATCCAAAATATCATCTGAAGTGGGACCTATAGGTGAAGAAAGATGTACCTATAGGTGAAGAAAGATGTACCTCAGTAGAAGTCTGTACCACAGTGTCATTCGCGGAAGAGTCATCCGATGGCATGGTAGTATCATCAAGTGGAGTAATGGAGTCAACAGTAACACCTTTGTTCGTCTTGTGTAACATTTTTTAAACGAACGACCTGGCCTCTCCCTTTCAGTAGATTCAGCCTCCACAGGATTAGAAGCATCTACAGACTTCCCCTCACCTATAATAGCCGAATCCTCCCCCTTACCCGAAATTCACACTTTTTTCTTCCAACCATAGTTGTTCCTCTTCCTTACTACTAATGTCCCCTTGATGAGGAACAAGAGATACATCCCCAGAAAAATAGGACACCTGCTCACAAAACAAAACATCCATGGACACATAGTATTTACCCGTAGGAAGATGAAAACATTTATAGCCTTTTTGAGAATTTGAATAACCTAAAAACACACATTTTAAAGCACGAGAATCAAGTTTATCCCAATGAAGTGGGTGCACATAAGCATAACACAACCAAAAACCTTGGGGCAAATGTTAAGAGCTGCAGGGATATGGTGAAAACGTGACAACATCCTTAAAGGAGTTTGATAGTCAATGACACAGCTAGATATTCGGTTGATAAGATAGACAGCAGTCATGACAACATCAACCCAAAAACGTTTAGGAACAAACATAGTAAAATATAAAACCTGAGCCACCTCGAGGAGATATCGGTTTTTACATTCCGCTATGCCATTCTGTTCTAGTGTATAGACACATTGTCTGATGGATGGTGTCGTGTTGTTTGAAGAAATCAACCAGAGGCCGATTTACAAACTCAAGACCATTGTCAGAATGAAAAACCTGAACTGGAGTATGAAATTGTGTGACAATCATTTGGTAAAATTAAGGAATAACATGTATAACATCACTTTTAGATTTCAATAAATATATTTAAAGAGAAGACATTAGAGAAGTAATTACAGAGAAGTTACTAACCATGTGATCAGTAGCTCCTAAATCAATAACCCAAGTGTTGTTAGTAGAAGAAAGTAACACCAAACTAGGATTACCTTCATGATGGGACACTCGAGAGACATGAGAAGCAGAAGATGGAGAAGCCTCGATTAGAGCAACATGAGGAGGTTTCCTGTTGCTTTTCCTCTCAGCTTGCTTGAGTTTATACCACTCCGGGTAGCCGTGCTTCTTCCAACAAGCATCAACCATATGTGTGATACTATTGCAATGAGTGCAGAGGCGAGTGAGAGGACCAGTAGGAAGGGTTGGCTGAAAATTGCCCTTCTGGACAAGTGCTAACGATCCTCAATACCCATGGTAACTTGTCTCTACACTTCACGACGGACCAATGAATATGCTTCTTCTAGGCTTGGTAAAGGCGAGGTAGCCAGAACACGACTACTGACTTGATCCAGGTTGTAATCAAGACCTACAAGAAACATGTAAACCCAATCCTCTGTTATACGCTTCATGTACTTCTCAGAATCTACGGTACACTCTATATCATTGGGTCATCGATAATCTAACTCCATGAAAACAGAGTTCAGCTCATTGTAGTATTCTATGAGAGGTCGGTCATCCTGACGCAATTGAAACGTTTCTTCATTAGTTCATAGACCTGAGAAGAATCAGAGGCATCAATATAACTCCTCTTAAACATTTAGCCGTTCCACACTGCACAAAATGTGACATCAGATTGGTAGTCATGGAATTGATAAGCCAAGACTTAACAAGTGCATCTTCAACTTCCCATTCATCATAGCTTGGGTCACTCTCTAAGATTGCAATCTTTCTTCCTGTGATATATCCCCTCTTCTTTCCACCAACAATGTGCATCCCCAAAACCTTAGACCAAATACGGTAATTTGTACCATCCAATTTAATATGGATAGGAGTATTTTGTCTATTGAATGGTGACAGTGGGTTGCATCTTGCTATCAGGAACAATAGGGACCTTAGTATTAGACCAAAAAGTAATTTCGGTAAAAGGAATTTCGGCAGGGTTTAGCTAGAAAATTGATGGTTTTGGTAGAGAAGAGAGGCTGTCCGGCCACACGAAGAGAGCGCAAGTTGCTCTTGCAAGGTGTGGCAGCGGCGGCAGCAGGTCTTTTAATTAGGTTTAGGGCAAAGAAAAGAAAAAAGCAACGGAAAAAATTCTCTTCTTTTTTGCTTTAATACCAAGTAGAATTTTAGGGTTTAATATTATGAAGTTTTATTCTTCTCTCAATAGAGATATATCTATATAGAAGAGCAGTGAACAAGAAAATTAGTATGTGGACCACATAAGAGTGGAGACCAAGTAAAAGAATTCATAACTAAATAAGTAAATGAAAACATAGAAAATGTGGATTCCCATCAAACATAGAAAATATGGATTCCCAACTATTATCAATATAAAACATAGAAAATGAAATGATCCAGAAGGCTAAAATGTGGATTATCAGTGTGATGGAAATCTGAAATATCCCCATCAAAGGTTAAACGCATTGTAAAGCTGAGCAACAGCTCAGCCAGTAGCCAACATGCAAAAGTAAACACTTATGCAGTTATCTAAAATAAATGTGATTCACAAAAATCTTACACGGTGGTCAGTGGTGCACCTAAAAACAATAATTGCTAAATCAGTAAAGTACAACCAAATTCTAAGTACTGTTAAATGTTATGATGAATCACGTATAACAAAAGTTTTGAACAAATGTGAACCAAAAAAAAAAAAAACACTAAAATTTAATCTAAATAAAAGCACCAGTAAGTTAATTACCATTATTCTCTATAATTAATACTGAGAAGACAAACCATGCATTGATAAATATCTTAATTAAACTTTATTTTGTTAAAAAGATATATATACATATACTAAACCCTTGTGACTGCAGAAGATTGTAATATCCCGCATCAACTGGGAACAAAAAGGTCATAGACCATAAAAATGGGTATGCCTCCTAACTGACCCTTTAGACGTGTTTTAAACCCATGCAAATCAAAGGGTGGATCGTCGCTAAATCCTGGCAGGAAATGTGAGAATGTACAAAATAGCCTCCAAGGACAGAATGCCAACAAGGCCTATGAGTTCAAGGGTGGTGATTGTGACATCCAACTTTGCCCAAGAAGGAGACAGTCATGGGCCATATAAAAGGAGATGTCTCCTAACCTATTAGACATGTTTTAAAACTTTGAGGCAAGAGCTCTCCAAAATGAATGATATCTAATAGGAAGGGGTGGGACATGACACGGATGATCAAATGATCTTCATAAGCAGCACTAGCTAGCATCTTGTTCTAGTAAAACAGACATTGTGTTTAGCAAACCAAGCATTAGTGTCTAATTAAAAAAGTTATTTTCAATTGCAGAGAATTATATGGCTACAAGGAAAAAAGAAAGAATTTGAAGATTTGAGAAAGAATGAAATTCTGTATATTTCTTAATAATAAAAATAATACAGGCACTAGGTTCCTTTTATATATTACAATAGCTAACTTGTAGGAGTAGGACTAATTAAACTACCAAATCTCTAATTTATGAAAGTACAATAAAACATAATATGTACAGAATAAAAAGCATGATTTATTTCCTAAACAAGTCTCATTGACCGAATCAGTAGAGATCACAACTGATTCGGTCATAATTTAGCTTTCCTTTCCAACACTCCCCCTCAAGCTGGTTTGAAAATGTCCTCCATACCCAGCTTGCACACCAATTTGTCAAATTGTCCTCTTTGTAGTCCCTTGGTGAGAAGATCAGCTACTTGTTCAGATGTAGGTAGATAGGGCATACAAACCAGTCCACTATCCACCTTTTCCTTGATGAAAAACTTGTCTATCTCTACATGTTTAGTTCTATCATGTAGAATTGGGTTATGAGCTATTGCAATTGCAGATTTGTTGTCGCAATAGAGTTTCAGAGGTAATGTAACTTGGAATTTTAGATCTTCAAGAATTCTCTTAATCCAAATCACTTCACAAATCCCAAGAGCAGTTGCTCTAAATTTTGCTTCAGCACTGCTTCTTGCAACTACACTTTGTTTTTTACTTCGCCAAGTCACAAGATTCCCTCCAACAAATGTACAGTAACCAGAAGTCGATCTCCGATCTGTTACACTTCCAGCCCAATCTGCATCTGTATATACTTCAACCTGCAAATGACCCTTGTTAGAAAATAACAGCCCCTTTCCAGGAGTTCCCTTTAAGTACCTCAAGATTCTCATAACTGCATCAAAATGCTCTTGTCCTGGTGAGTGCATAAACTGGCTCACCATGCTTACTGCAAAAGAAATATCAGGCCGAGTGTGTGCCAAGTAAATTAACTTGCCCACTAGTTTTTGGTATTGTTCTCGGTTCAACATATTTTTAGGATCAGCGGCTTCAAGTTTCAGATTTGACTCCATTGGAGTTTTGGCTGCTCTACAACCCAACATCCCGGTCTCTCCCAACAAATCCAACACATATTTCCTTTGAGACACAAAAATGCCTTCCTTGGATCTAGCAAACTCCATGCCTAGAAAATATTTCAATTCCCCTAGGTCTTTAATCTCGAATTCACTAGCCAACAACTCTTTCAATCTCCTAAGTTCTTTTTCATCATCTCCGGTCAAAATAATATCATCTACATAGACGATTAAAATAGCCTTCTTCCCTTCACTAGAGTGTTTAAAGAACAAAGTATGGTCCCCTTGGCTTTGATAATACCCAAATTTCTTCACAACCCTACCAAACCTCTCAAACCATGCCCTAGGAGATTGTTTAAGTCCGTATAGGGACTTCACCAGCCTGCATACTTTCTTATAGCCAAATTCACTCTCAAACCCGGGCGAAGGATCCATGAAAACTTCCTCTTCAAGATTGCCATTTAAAAAGGCATTCTTGACATCAAGTTGGTGAAGAGGCCAATTAAAAATTGCTGCCATAGACAATAGGATCCGAATTGAATTAACCTTCGCTACTGGTGCAAAAGTCTCCTGATAATCAAGGCCATAAGTCTGAGTGAACCCCTTAGCTACAAGTCTGGCTATGTGTCTATCTATAGAACCGTCAGCCCTACACTTAACAGTAAACACCCATTTACACCCAACAGTTTTTTTCCCTACTGGTAGATCAACAATTTCCCAAGTTTTATTTTTATTGAGAGCATTTATCTCTTCCATAACAGCTGGTTTCCAGTCTGGGTGTTCAAGGGCTTCATGTATAGTTCTAGGGATAAATAGGTGAGAGATTTTTGAAGTGAAAGCTTTGTAGTTGTCTGGCAATCTATGATAGGATAGATATTTGGCTATTGGATGTGTGGTACAGGACCGGACTCCTTTTCTAACAGCTATGGGGACATCAAGGTCTGTAATTTCATTAGCTGCAGGTATGGTAAGATTTTTTTCAACTTTAGAAGGCTTAGGAATATGAACAGAGGTCTTACCTGGTTGGTTAAGATTTGGTTCTAGTCTAGGATCATATAACAGCTCCGGAGTTGCAACTGGATCAGGAATAGGACCTGGAAACAGCAATTGGGCCTGTGTCAAATCTGGCAGTCCTTTATTACCATGAGGTTTTCTTCTTGAATACACCTTAATCTCGGTTGTGGGATATTTCTCCAGATTTGGATCTTTATCCTGTAATGTTTCTTCCCTGAAATTAGAAGCAGATAGATTTGGCATTTTATTAGGCTCTAATTCTACATTATTTTCAACCTCCTCTTGTAACACATCAGTTTCTTTGGCCTCTAAAGAGTTGGTAGCATAATTAGGAGAGGAAAAATTGGAACCAGCAACATCATTTGGGACAAACACATTTGGTAAAACACAATTGTTAGTTTCCCAAAAAATATCAAGCCCATCTTCCTTTTGATGCTCCCCCTGAAGAGGAGTTTTAGTAAAAAAAGGAGTTTGTTCCACAAAAAACACATCCATACTAATATGGATTTTCTTTGTAACGAGATTAAAACACTTATATCCCCTTGTGTTAGGTGCATAGCCAATGAAAACGCATTTTTCAGCTCTAGCATCTAACTTTGACCGAGATATATTAGGAACATGAACAAACACAGTACAACCAAAAACTTTTAGAGGCAAATTTGAAGTAAGCCGATTTTCAGGAAACCAATTTTTAAAAAAATTCAAAGGTGTTTGATGAATTAAAACACGAGATGGAACTCTATTTATCAAATATGCTGCCGTTAAAACTGCCTCTCCCCATAAATACTTGGGCACATTCATAGAAAGCATAAGAGCTCTACTAACTTCTAAAAGATGGCGATTTTTCCTTTCAGAAACACCGTTTTGTTGCGGTGTATAAGGACATGTAGATTGATGTTGGATTCCTTTTTCAATCAAAAAATTTCCAAGATATTGGTTAAAAAATTCTTTACCATTATCGGTACGTAGAATACTGATTTTGGTTTGAAATTGATTTTCAATCAAAGTATAGAAATCCTTGAATAATTTTTCAACATCAGATTTTTTATTCATCAAGTAAATCCAACATAATCTAGTGTGATCATCTATAAATGTCACAAACCATCTTTTATCAGTTAGAGTAGGCACTTTACAAGGTCCCCAAACATCACTATGAATCAAATAGAAGGGTTTTGAGGACTAGTAAGTTTTTGAATGGTATGGACTGCGATGACTCTTTGAAAAACAGCACACATCACATTGGAAATTCTCATGAGATAATTTATTAAATAGATTAGGAAATAAATGTTTTAAATAAGCAAAACTAGGGTGTCCTAATCGATAATGCCAAATCATAATCTGTTCTCTGACAGGAAGAGAACTAACATTACATTTTAACCCCAAAGCAGGTGTATTGACCGAAGAAGAGTCCTCCAAGTAGTAAAGTCCATCCTTCATTTTAGCACTGCCAATCATCGTTCCCAAAGTCCTGTCCTGAAATTCACAGATTGTAGGAGAAAAAATTACATAAAAATTAGAGTCTTGGGATAGTTTACTGACTGATAAGAGATTACAAGACAGGTGAGGAACATGTAAAACAGACTTCAAAACAATATTTGATGAAATTTGAATGGAACCTTTTCCAGCAATTGGGGACAGACTGCCATCCGCTATTCTTACTTTCTCATTACCAGGACATGGAGAATAGGTTTTGAACAAGGAAGAGTTGCTTGTCATATGATCAGATGCACCAGAATCAATGATCCATGGTGCAGGGACAAGTTTGCTTGATAAACCAGTAGAAAATATACTTGATTGAGCAAGAGATCCACTGGGTGTAAGGCTGCTGGTTCCTGGACCAGATTTGATGAGTTTCAGAAGTTGATCCAGCTGCTCCTTGCTGAAATAATTCTGCTCAGCTACATTGGCAGTAGGTGGTGTTGTCTGCCTCTTGTCTTTGGGCTTCCAATTAGCCGGCTTGCCATGAATTCTCCAACAGGTTTCTCGAGTGTGGTGAGGTCGTTTACAATGGTCACACCAGAGTTTCGGTTTGTTCTCATATTTGGGGAAAGAAACTTTATTGGCTGAGGCATCCTGTGTAATCAAAGCTGATGTTTCTACAGGAGACCCAACTGCCTTTTTTCCCAACATCACCATCCGCCTGCTTTCTTCCCTTTGTACCTCTGCAAACACTTCATTAATAGAGGGAAGAGGCTGCCGACCAATTATTCTCCTCCTAACTTCATCAAACTCGACATTCAACCCCGCTAGAAACCGGAAAACTCGGTTATTGTCAAGTAACTTTTGATAGTGAGCACCATCCTCTGGATCTTTCCACTTGTACTCATTAAACATGTCAAGATCCTGCCATAATCGTTTCAAAGTGGCAAAGTATTTGGTAACGTTGTCCGTACCTTGTTTAATCTCTCCGAGTTTGAGTTGTAATTCATAGACTTGAGACTGGTTGCCCAGATCAGAGTACATCTGATTTAAATTGTCCCACATGTCCTTGGCATTTGAATAACCAAGATAATTCGCACTGATATCCTCCTCCATAGCGTTGACAAGCCAAGCCATAACCATGGAATTTTCCGCATCCCAAGTTGCATGCGTGCTGTCCTTTGCATCTGGTTCAGCCTTCTCGCCTGTCAAGTACCCTATTTTTCCACGCCCACGTATATACATCTTAACAGAAAGTGACCAGCGGATAAAGTTGTCGCCATTCAGCTTTATATTAGTAATTCGTATTGAATGCTGATCGGATGGGGGTTGTAAGGGTGGTTGATTGTTTGTGGACATTGGCATGGGGTTGGAAGTAGAAGAATCTTCAGACATAATGTTTGGAAAGAAAGAAATCGAGAAATAATTTCAAGATTTCTGAATGTATAGAATAACCTAGTTCTCAGAGTTGGAACCAGGCTCTGATACCATGAAGATTTGAGAAAGAATGAAATTCTGTATATTTCTTAATAATAAAAATAATACAGCACTAGGTTCCTTTTATATATTACAATAGCTAACTTGTAGGAGTAGGACTAATTAAACTACCAAATCTCTAATTTAGGAAAGTACAATAAAACATAATATGTACAGAATAAAAAGCATGATTTATTTCCTAAACAAGTCTCATTGACCGAATCAGTAGAGATCACAACTGATTCGGTCATAATTTAGCTTTCCTTTCCAACAGAATTCAACTGTCACTGAACTAGGGCTGTGCCTCACAGAACTTTCCACATAAAGCAATTCAGCTTTTTCTCCATATAGATATAAATTGCAACATACATATAGAAATATAATTCATTAAAATCAAACTCCTCAGTCCTTAACTCCCACCACTGTTTGAAAAAGTTCATAAATGAGTCTCCACTTTTTCTTTTCTCTGTTTCCAATTTCAAAAGCAAAGATACTTGGGACCACATGAAAAAATACCTATTCATTTTCTTCAATGAGCTTAACATGAATGGCTCATCCATGAAAATCAGTTCAGTGAACAACATGTAAATATACAAGATTTTCTATCTGTTTATACTTCGGACCACATGCAGAAATGTCCATTTGTTTTCTTCTTTAAGCTTAATTGAATGGCTCCTCCATGAAGATCAATTCTAATTTAATCACGTAAAATAAATAAGTGAAACAAGATTTTCTCTCTTTAAACTCTTGTTTCTGTTTCCACAAACCACATAATATGCATATATTAATCAGCATTGTCAAATTGAAATGTAATGTATATATTGCAAATATTAACTCACCAATGGATTTAGAACAATCCGCATGCTTGGCTGGGCATATTTCTGAAGAACTCGAAGAAGTGGAGAAAGCTTTTGGCCAGATGGAGTTAAAGGATCGATAACCGCATCAATGTGAATAGTAGCATTTGCATTGTTCAAAATAACGGCACTGCAACAAAAGCAATTTAAGCGAGAAAAGACATTAAGATCTTAAGACTGAAAGATTTACACATAATACACTTGACAACCAATAGGAAAGCTTCAAGTGAAAGTGTAATCAACAGAAAGAAGCCTTATGAGAGAAATGAGACAACCAATAACTAAATTAACCCATAAGTAAACAATACACCTACGATAAGAGATGTACATGGTGAAAATAATATTAGAGCAAATCAGCATTTTTTTTCTGATAGATACACTGATAACTCAGCCTTTACCAGCACAGCAACCATGAAAAAACAAAAATCCAATAACATCTAAACATGGGGGTAGTCAACCTCAGTGCAGAAAATAGTTGCATAGAAACAGATCACAAATTTTTTCACAAGCATCATTATGCATGATTTATGATTATGCCTCATCTCCATATTTTTTGTTTATTTGCAAAAAGAAATGAGAGTTTAAAAGATGCAATATGAAATTTTTCTGATGATGCTTAATATAGTTTTTGCGTTTCCTATAAAAAGGTTAAAATAAAATAAAATAAATCTACAATGGCCTTATTTTATTTTTCAAGTTGTTGGGTTACCATTTATCCCAAAATCAAATCTTAAGTTTAAAGGAAAGAGAATAACAATAGTTAAGTTCACACCTCCCAGATACAAAACTGATACGAGCGACAGGTTGGTCACAGCAAACACCAAATCTGTTTTTCTCATTGCTATTATTTACTTAATAGAAAGAGGGGCTTTTTATTATTTTAGGATTCAAACACAGGACCTCTCAGTCAAATAAGATCCAATACCATGTTGAATTACTAATAATCCTTATTTTTATTAGTAGTCATTCTAAAAACCTAAGCTCATAAGTAAATGACATTACAATAGTACTTAAATTCTAGCAGTTGCAAATTAAATTAGATTTTATAACATGCAAGATGGAAACTCATGATAACACATTATTCCCATTTATTCTCTTAGGTACAAAATCGAATAACATTATATATATGAACTATGAAGCATCAACATTAATGACTTGCTTTAAAAACTGATTTCCAAGTTTTAATTTGATCTCACGCCAGGAACTTGTGATATGCTCCCTGTCGGTTGCACCTTGCTTCTCTTGACTCTGCGTTCCCTAGGGCAAAATATAAGTAAACTACATCCTTTTTTTTATTCCTTGCATTGCCTTCTTTTTCTATTTTTTTTTTTTTTTTTTTTTTTTTTTGAAAGTAGAGTAGAAATCATATGATTAGTAGTTTCAAAACTATCTTCTTTTTTATAGAAAACAAAAACACGTTATTAACAAAGAAATACAATTGAACAGGCAGTCCATAAGGCCATCGAAAAAAGGCCAACTGAAAGAGTTCCAAAACTATCAGAAGCATGCAGAGTACCAATAAGCCTTTACTAACACTTTCAATGAAATGTGTCTAGAAAAATTTACCAACCCATAATAGCGAGTAAAGTAGAGTAACTCTTAGTTAAAAATGTTTGATAGTTGATAAACAACTTCTTGAGTATTATAGATCAAAAGACACTTTCTACTTTACTTTTGAAGTGAATAGAGAGTGGCAACAATAATACAACAATTTATTAAATCATATTAAAACTAAAATTGAAATGGCAATAAAATGTTATTGAATGTTTTATATATTCTAATAACATTTCATGTTACTAAACCCAAAAAAACAATCTTCTCGTTAGTAGATTAATAAGAAGAAATTAACATTATATTCTAAAAGGCACATATTCAAAATGGTAAAAAGAGAAGACATGAGATGAAATTTAAGTTTAGCATAAGTAATTTATATAAAAGCCCTACCTATATTCTGCACTCAAAATCTCAAAACGTGCACTTTCAGAATTTCGATCCCGCGTGGCCAAAGAAGATGACACAACCATAATGATATCACTGAAAAATTTGCTGCAAGTTGCACTTATAAAAATCAGCTTAACCTCCTGTCTCAAAGGATAATGAGACATTATATAATACAATCATAAGGAATACCATAAACATATGCTTCATAATCAAATTACTAAATGAAAAATCTATCTTTTAGTATAAAAAGGATTATTTAAGAACAAAAATCAACAATAATCAATATTGTGTAGCCAGTGAGGAGCAAGTGAGCAACTAGACCTAAGACACAAGGCGAAAACAACAGAAGACAAAAGCTTGAATTACTAATTACAGTGAGCATCTGTATGGGATCCTCCTAGAGGGTACTGAAGAAGAGGTCAGGAAATTAGTAAGTCCAAATGAAAGAAAGATTCAGAAGACAAACAGCAACTTCAAAAGCAATATAAGCAAGTTTGTGATTCAAGACATTTGTGAAGCTTAATTGACTCCCAAATTTGCACGTCAACATCTAATGATAGTATAAGACTTTTGTAGCTGCAAAATCATTAACAAGGAGCAGAAAGGCAATAAACCTTGTTAGCATGTCAGGATCCACATCTGGATATATGTCCTGCCAATTCACTTCTTCAATAATTTCCCATATATGCTTTATTCTGTGCTTCAACTCCACTGACTCCAAAAGATTTAGATCATGGCTCAAAAAAGTGTTTTCATCAATAGGAAAAATCACCTATCAAACATCACAAGACATCGAAGTGATTAACAGGACTCCAAAGTTACTTTGAAATAAGAGCAAATAAGACAAAAACATTGTTTAATTAGGAAATAAAAAATGAATATAATAAAGTTTTTTATTAAAATTCAAATTGTGTTAGATATTATTTTATGTGTCCTAATCCAGCAGTTAAACATTTGGATCTAGCAGTTCCTAATATGATATAAAAACCAATTTTACTAAGAGTGTCTCGGTTCGAATCCCCTCACATGAATTTGTTATGTGTTTGTGTTTGTGTTAAGACTCGGTCCACATGGCAATCCCGTTGGTCTTGCACTAGAGAATGTTTTAGAGTGTTTAATACCCACATTATTTGGGCCTTTAATTAATAACTTAAAGCTTTTGGGTCTAGTCTAGCGCTTCTTAACACAAATAAAAAGGAGAAAAGAATAAATATAAATTTCCACAACACAAAAAAAGAACAAGTCTCACCCTCCCATTGGTAATGACAGCATTAACATCAGATTCCACCCCAAGTTGCCGATACAAAAATTGTGCTACCTGAATATATCACAAAAACTTTTCATTAAAGAAAAATGTCAATACTGGTCAAATACATGAATTTATCAGAACCTTCAACAAACATGACAAGTAAAACAGATTATAAAGAAATCAAAAGTTGAAGATTTTAAAAAGTTAACGAAAAGTTCAATCCATTTATAGAAAAGCTCTTATTGTCTTTTTTGTTGATGCAAATATTTTCTCAGAATATCTCAAGGCTAAAGGACAACTAACAATTATATACCTCATTCAAATGTTTTCTCACTTCCCCAGCAGAATATTCATGAGGAAGAGAGGATCTGTAGGCCTCGGATGATAAGCCATTTGCCTTAGCAAACCAACAGATACTATCAATAAATGCTGGTATGCTTTCTGAAGTAAATGGAGACGCAAGGAAAAACACATGCTCATAAAATGTGCACAGTTGATCCAAGAAATCTAGCACCTTTTTCTTATGACTGCATGAAACCGTAAAGGAAAGCAATCAAATGATCACAATAAAAAAATGTATTCACATCACGCTTTCAGAAAGCATGAATGAATAAGTACAAAAGTACATCTACTATAACTTAAAGATAATGCATGAAATTCCTTCAAGAACTTAACAAACCTATACGTTGATACAGTGATTTCAAAAGCCTTTACAAAGAGAAGACTAGATAAATCAGCATCGTTACTGCCACTAAATAGAACACCTAAACGTGCACTTTTAGAGCCTCCAATCTGCATCACAACAAAAGTAATGACATCAATATTGATGTCTATACTGACAACAGTGGTGATAACAAAAGCAATAGCATTAGAATTATGAATGCAAACTGAGAGGTTGAATAACCAGAAAACGGATTCCTTCACGAAGCAACTTTATCCCTTTCTTTGATGTGATATTAACAACAAGAAGATGTGTCACAGGCTTCAAGTCATCAATAGCTGGCATTGTTGGATTAAAGAAACCACAAATCATTATATACATAAACTCAAAAAAATTGTAATAATGAAGCTAGTTCAGCATATAGTCTGCTTACTCTCTGGTGAATGCAAATAGTTAACGTCTTTTAGCACAGACTCCCCACCAAAAATTGATGAAGCCAGAGATATAAACCTAGGTTTAACCTTATCATTGACAACAATCTACATCCAACCCAGTTACATGAGTAATGAGTTATTTTTGTGTCTGAGTGTGTATGTGCTTGTAAGAGAAAGTGAGAGAACAAAACTGCAAACATGTGCCAAAATATTATCTAATTGAAGAAGAAAAGAATCTAGTAATGAAATTTTTACCTGTGGATTATAGCGATTAATACCACTTTCTGATAGGAATTTGTCCAGAATATCAGTATGGGAACTTATTTGCCCATAATAAACTTGTTCTTGGATTCTTGGAAGCTCCTCATTCATGGCATTCATAAGCACCTCCTGAAAAAAGTAAACAATACAGGTCCACCACAATGACCTTTTAGAATGAAGATTGGAAATAATACGGCCAACTCAATACAAAGAAGTAATACATACGCTAAATGTAATGGAAGCGAACATGGTGTATGTAGTCCTCAAATGAAAAATGGAAAACAAGTCATGATCACATTACATGTTAAATTTGAACTCCTGGAACATACATTGGGAAACCTTATATTATGCCTAGTTATCTGTCCAGCTATGACAATTGTAATAGTTCTCTGCTGGTAAGAGACTCCAATCAAACAGAATTCACATGGTTTGGAAACCAATAAAAGTACCAAGCAAGGAAATATTTTAGTTTCCCATAAATTAACCATGCAGGATGGATGAGTAGGATGTTTCTCAGCAGTACCTCGCTAGAATCATATACGAGACCGTTCATCAAAAGGCAGCATTGCATCTTAGCCAAACCCAGCTTAAAAACAAATATGGAACTGTCCTGAGCATGTTCCTTAAAAGTTTGCTCCTTTTCAAGCTTTAATAACAAGTTTTGGGGAGGAGAATTTGCCTTTGGTCTAGAAAATATATAGGAAATCATCTGTAAGTCATACCGGTTTAATAAAACTATCTTAAACCACATTAAATAATGCAAAAATACCATTGGGGCAGGGTATAACAAGAAAACATAACATGGCTTTAAAACTTACAGTACGGTTTCTACAAATGCTCCCTCAACATGATGCATTTCTAGAGCGTCATCTGCAGAATTTGCTGACTCCATCCGTAATCTATTTATCTATCATGTGTAAGATAAATTGAAAATAATTAAATCAAATGGTTTCTGCAAATGAAAACAAGCTAGGAAAGACCACAACTCAAAGTCATTCAGATTATTAAAACATACAAATTAAGAAAGAATATGAGACAGCTTATCACATAAAAATTTCTTAAAACTCTTACACTCTAACTAAATAGATTATGTAAACTTGTATAAGTACTATCTTGTGATATATGAAAATCAAGCAATTCTGCTCAATTATCAATTATAATTAATTTTACACCTCAATTATTTCAGTTAACATATAACCAAGGAGTATAATAGAATACCCAGCACATACATTGCTCAAGAACCGGAAAGCTGATTGAGTCTCGTGGTTTTCCTTAATATAAAAGAAAAGACGTATAATCTGCAAACCAAGTGATGAATATACTCTGTTAGGACCATAATTAGCAAAGCAGAAGTTTTAGAAGTACAAGCAAACATCAAAGGAATTGGTAATTGTAAATGAACAAAAAGCTCATCTAATGAATAGACAGCCCAAACAATAATACGGCTGTCAACATCATTACTCCAAAACTAAACTAAAGACTAGTAGAAAAGGTTAAAAACTATATGAAGCAAATACCAAGCTGGATACATCCTCCTTGACTTGACTATCATCCTTCGTAGCAGAGGCTTGAAGGTCACCACCGCTTATTTCAATCTTCTCAATGAAATTTGCAGAATAGAGTATTATGCCAAATCTCATAGGAAAACTATTCTCATACATCGATGTAATCATCTCAATAACCTGCACTAGTCCAATGACAGATTACTCATTATTGTGAAAAATCTCATTAGAAAGCAAAGAAAAAATGAGCTCTGACATAGAAAACATGCCTCGAGACCACAGCTGGTGGCTGGATCAAGAACATAAACTGCATGAAACAGGTTCTTCCGGATATAACGTAGTTGTCCAGGAAAAACAGGCATCAAAATCTACAAAAAAATATATATATATTTGAAACTGTATTCACCACAACCATGCACATTGAAAACATCCAAGACCCTTATGTAAGAAACACAACAAATTATTAAAAACTCATCTAAGTTAACGAAAAGATAATAAGATACCTCATTTAAATTGCTACGCCAACGCTTATACATAGCATCTTCTTCCAAGTTATTGAGATAATGAACATGAGTTGAACGAAAATCAATACGGATCATATCGGACTCGGAAGGAGGCACGGTTGATAGGAGTTTCCGTATCACGCTAGGTGGAACCTGATATTAAAAAATGTCAATTAATTCAACATGGTTCTGACTTCTGACTAAATAAGAAGTCTTCTTTAAAATGTAATTAGGCATATATATTTGAACAAATCAGAATACATATACCAGCAGAAATGTTCATGTAAGGGGGTGCTCATTTTAATAACTTAAGAATTTTTATCTTTTGGATTAAAAGAAAACAATTTTAAATTGTTTTCCCTTTTAGCCCAAAAACAAAAGGTTCTCAAGATTTTATTAAAGGGGTTGCTCACCAAATAACTACTCAATATACCAGAATGAACATATTGACAGCTCTTTTTCTTTTGTTTTTGATATAACATATTGACAGCTAAGAATAAAAAGAAAATCAATAAAAGTATAATTAAGTAGAAGTGGCGTAATTGACACCAGAAACATATATAATCATCATATTCAAATGATAAACGTTTAAATACGACCATTTCTTCTTTTTACATACTTAACAACAAATTAACAGCTCCGGCAAGCAAGAAGAATGTCATACGTACTAGTTAGCATGTTTCAAATTAGCAAAATTTTATTTATTGAAGTTGAAATAAACTCTTGATGTAAACAAGATGATCATACAAAGCTGCAACTTCATCAAAGATGCACCTCCAATATTTTCTCAAGATTAAGAGCAAAACATTGAAGAAACGTTGTCAAATGAATCCACCACCCTTGCCCTATTTCTCTTAAAATTTAATGCATCACATATTCGGAGCCACAAACAATCTCTCATATACATTAATAAAAAAAAATTAAAAATAAAAAAAAAGGATACCACCCGATACTAACCCCCAGTCATGTTACTGACTAAACTATGACATCAAACATTGAAATATTATAAGACTTTGGTAGCCAGACAAATCGAGATCCATTTTCTGGCTGAGGACAAATGGAAAAAGCTTTCTAGTTGATATTGGGTTAACATGCACATTCAAAATCCACTTTTGTTTGGCAACACCATAGGGCAAACTCATATAGTCTTGAAAGTAGATCACCACATCAAGATAAAATAGTTTCATATGTGGTTCACCAAACTTAGCAAACTAAAATTTTACACCCTGCCTCCTATCAACTATTATCACATTGTAAATTGACTTGAATAAGTTGTTTCTTAGAGAGTTCAGATCATCTATTTCTTCACTGCCCTTTATCATCTCAGATTTGGGATAAGCTGTTTTTGTCAGCAGACCTTAGCTAATCAATGCCGGCATCCTGTAGGAGCTTATTGGAAGAAAACACTCTAGCTTTTGGTGGTGGAAAAAAGGCGTTGGCTTTATGCAAATGTGTTGTAATGCCTTTCTTCTGGGATGATTTGGAATGAGAGGAATAGAAGTTCTTTTGAGATTATAAATGGGGATCATGCTGAATCCATCTGGGCGAGGATAAAATTTTGGGGCTCCGTGGGTATCTGTTTCTTTTGAATTTAAACATACTCAACATTTTTATTTTTATTTTCATTTAACAGAATTAGGAAGCTGAGGGGGACTTCTTTTAGCATGCTAACTCTGTTGGGATTTTGGCTTCTATTTTAAGGGGTTTTTCTTATGTATATTTCAGGGTTCTTTTGTATCTATAGACTATAGCTTTTAGACTTAATTTTTGGTGTGCCCTATAGCTTTTAGAGGATAATTTTCTTGTTTTCCCTTTTCATTATTTCAATCTTTTTGTTGAACAAACACTAAATGTAAATACAAAGAGACCTATAAAAGAACGTCCCCAAAGGAGTCAAGAGTAAAAATGATGAGGGCATACAAAAGACAGCCTTTGGAGAAACAAAAAGAACCCCACTCCTTCCCGTTTAGGACACTACTCCTTCCCAGTTGAGAAAAAAAAAGGTGTAATATGTTTAAATTCTGAAATTAAAAAGCCGAAAATCTAAGGTTGGGTATGGTAATGTTTTTCAAATAACAGTTTCTGAAACCATTTAGAAAACAAAAATGGTGTTTTTGATTTGTTACTATCGGAATTCGAGAGCATCTTGTAGCTATTCGTAATATTTATTTTCCAAAAAGAAAAGTTGAAAATTTTCTGGAAGAAGTTAAAATGACAGGCTAATGAATATTTTTAATTAATTTTTAACTAATTACAATCATATATTCCCAAAGAAACACAATTGTACTTCCTTTTTAGGATTTAGAATTTAGTAATTTCTTTAGCATAAATTCCAATACGTGACCCCAATTCTCTAGGATTCTAACAAGAAGAGGATGCAACCCCATCTAAGATTAGCAGCCTGAAATAGTTTACACCGTAAGTGTGAGGTCCCTAGCAAAGAAAAATTACTTAAATTCTATCTGCCTAAGTTAACCTTTATAAAATTTGGAATAAATTCTGCTGTTTGATTATTAATTTGGAAGGATAACAAGAATAACATTCTTTCCATGTTACAACAAATTGAGTATCTTCCACATGATTATCCTAAATTTAAAACAGAAAAGAAAATGAATGAGTGAGAGAAAAAGAAATTTGTTGAGCTCAATCTGTGACTTCAAGAAAATTACTTATTTCTTTTTGTTCATTCAAAACAAGAACAATCATTAAAAACAATATACAAGAGATGAACAGGCAACCCCAGCTTATGAAATTTGCTAGGATTATAGCTCTATTATTTTTTTAATTTCCAATTTCCATTGATTTCTTCAATCCAAAAAAGTACACTCGTGCATTATCAAATTCCAGAATTGTGTACTATCCATTAAAACTAGAAGGGTGGAACAGACAATACAGCTCTTTACCTCAATTTTCTTCAGTTATTTACTATTCAGAAGAATATAGTAAGTTGGTGGAAAAGTTGTCTCATCTATAATGACAACATTAGTTTTTATGATGAGCCATAAGTATTTTAAGGGGAGTTAGGACTCAGGAGTACTCTAACAAGCCATATCAAATTCAACCCCATCATGAAAAAAATTTCCACCAGAATTGAACATTAAATTAGCATCCTTAACCTGAATAATAATAATAATAATAATAATAATAATAATAATAAAGAATGAATTAGCAATTTTAACCTTCAATTTTGAAAATTGATCAGCCAATGATAATTCCTGATGAATCAAGTCAAGCAACCTATAACAAAAATGGAGAACAGCAACAACAAAAATAGTCAGAAAAAAATAATAATAAATGCGTGTCAATATTCAGGCATCAGATATCCAAATTAATTAAGAATTAAAAATAATGTTCATATCAACTAAACAAATAGTCTATTACAAAAGGTGTATGGAAACTGAAGCACCTCAGGCGGTGAAAAATTCAAAGATGAATTGGCCTTAATTTAATGTGATTCTTTAGTTTAAATAAGTAACATCATTCAAGAGAATATCAATTGGCAATGAAAACAATACAAAGATCCATGTAGGATTTTGAAGCTAAAAAACTTCTGTTATTCTTAAGCCATATTATAAACCATTACTTAGTACATTATTTAGTTTTAAAGTGTAAATTATAAACCATATTAACCTAGGCAGGTAACCTTTACCATTGTTTCTCCAAGAGCAGAAGTTGGAGCACTACAGATATCATCAGGTCTACCTAGGGGCAAGAAATTAAAATAAACTAAAGAAAAAAGGAATTGAGAGTGTAAAGGAACATGGGAATAGACCATGTAACATGTAAGTAATATATATGTTGAATTTTTATCAGAAACCAGGAAAATATATATATATTCACTGGAAAAAGTGAATTATATAAAAGAGGATAATAAAACAAACGAGAACTGATGCCTTACTAACAGAGAAACAAAGAATATACAATTCAACAGTCGAGGGTTGAAAAGGCTCCTAAGAACCTCCAAAATGGGAACAAAATAGACTCAAAAAAAAAAAATGGTATCACCACATCCCAAATTCCCAATTTTGCTGGATGAAGGAAAAATGAAACATCTTTCAAAGCCAGGGAAGTCTATTTCCCAAAACTGAGTTTTATCCCATAGAGAGGGAATTTCTACTTGACGGTCTTAAAAAATCCTTCTATTCCATTCTAACCAAATAACACAAAAAATGGGCAACACACCTCATCTCTATAGATACTGCTAAAGAAGTATCTACAAGCATAAGTAGGTTAGACTACAGCTTCAAAATAAATAATTTTTAATTTCCACTTCAGGTTTTCCCACTCCAAAATTTTCCAACAATTCTTACTTCATAACATGTTGAAATCAATAGAACATAACACGATATCATATAATAAGATGGTGTCTGCCCACATAAATATATGACATTATTTTCCAGTCTAGATGGGTAAAAATAAAGACATGCAGAAATTTAAAATATGTAAAATGTTCAGCAACATTTAGAACTTAGAAGAAAGAGATTTGCATAGCAAAAGCATTACTGGTAAAGGTCAATGTCTTCAATATTGATTAAAGCACCATTCAGAGCCATCAAAGACTTCCCAGGAGGGATCATTCGCTGGTTTGCAATTATTTCATCTTTAATTGAATCATTGAGCTGCACAGTGTAAACAGCATAATTCAAATTACTTCAATATTCAACTACCAACTATTCCATGTTCAAACATAACTTGTGAATATCAATAAAAAGATTTACCTTCATACGAGATAAAGAAGAAACTACACTTGGAAAATTTTGATTGATTTCTTGCATTGACTGAATAGGGTCGGAGGCATGAACTATTCTCTGAGCCGTTTGATGTCCTAAATCTGTTGAAACAAAAGCATTTAGACAAATTATAGCTTAATAAAATTGGCAACAAAAAAAAATTAAGCTTATAAATACCCTTCAGTTCCCAAACATCCAGTGTGTCCGATATTGTGGATGACAATAGATAATCCCTGAAAGCAATTATCTCAGATGTAAGCTCAGGTTTCCGTTCCTACAAAGGCATAAAAACATCATTAGCACTACAGTGATTAGGTGCAAACTTTGTACTGCAGAAAAACCATCTAACCATAATAACAACATCACACCACCATATTGTAGTTACAATGACTGGCATCATTACCAACAAGCAAAACCATTCAGTGAAATAGGGACAAATTACAATCAAGCACAAAAACTCTTTATCCCAATAATTAGTGTCACCTCCTAAGTCCTAATTGTATATTTATTTGTCTTTGTCAGACATGGCCAAACTAAATTAGATTGGCTTCTTATAAATTCGGTCAGTGTCATTACATCTATCCTTGCATCAACACTCATGCATCTTGAGGAATTATGTGAGAAATAGTAATACTTTCTCATACTTTTATTTCTAATGCTCACACTAATAAATACACAATTTGACGTAACGGAAAACACAAAGAATACAACCAACGTCAATATTCTGTAATAAACTTTGGAGCATATTTCCTTGTTGGACAAGAAACGGGATTACATGATAAAAATTACCAAAAATAGCAAAATTGAGATAATTGCGGAAATAAAAACTAATAACGACCCTAAGCAAGCCAGAATTGACGGCAGACGATTCTGACTTGTAAAACTCAACTTATGACCAAAACGGAACTTTCCTAAAATAGCAAAAGCGGTAATTTCGGGGCCTAAACAATGGAATTCGACTAAAAAAAGGTATGCCTCAACAGCGAAGCTGTTGATTATCTCCTCTCTTGCCGAAACGCTTCAACTATCAAAGTTTCACGTCATTCCGAATCCGACGCTCTCTAATTGCCCTTGAATTTAGGATGTTCTCTCATCATGATGTAAACTTCAGACACTTGTTCTACATCAGTCCCCTCCACTTGGAAAGAACTCGACCTCAAGTTATGTTCAGGATAGAGGGACTCCTCCGCATGGTACTGGAACAAGTCTGCAACATTGAAAGTCTTGGAAATCCCCATGGTCTCAGGTAGGTCACATAGGCATTATCATTTATCTTTTTCAAAATCTGGTAAGGACCATACTTCTTGGGCTTCAATTTGTTGTAAGTCCCAACTAGGAACCTCTCTTTGCTCAAGAAAACCATCACTGAATCTCCTTCCTCAAACACCTTGCAACGCCTACACTTGTCTACAGCTGCTTTATACTTAGCATTTGTCTCTTCCAGCTTCTGTCAAACCTCTTCATGCACAGCTTGAGCCTGTGTAGCCATATTTTCTGCAGCAACACTAAATCCCAGACCTTTCGGTAAAACGAACTAAGTCCACAGTATGTCTTGGTGGCAACACATATATCATAGCAAAAAGGGTTTTTCCTGTGACGCTGTGAACAGCACTGTTGTAGGCAAACTCAGCTTGCGCCAATGCATGATCCCACTGTTTCGGCTTGTCTCCACAAATGCAACAAACCAGATTTCCCAAGGTCCTGTTCGTCACTTCTGTTTGCCCATCAGTTTGTGGGTGTGCAGTAGTACTATGGTTCAAAGAGGTTTTAAACATTTTCCACAAGGTCACCCAAAAATGGCTAGCAAACTTCGTGTCACGATCAAAAGTAATTTGACTGCGGTACCCCATGTAGTCGGACCACTTCTCTGAAAAATAGCCGAGCTATGTGTGAAGCATTTGAGGTCTTCCGACAAGGGATGAAGTGAGCCATTTTTGAAAACCTGTCAACCACCACAAAAACTGAATCTCCTCCTCGTTGGGTGCGTAGTAGTCCCAACACAAAGTCCATAGACAGACCCTCCCAAATACTGTTAGGAATAGGTAAAGGTATATAAAGACCAGTATTTTGTGACTAACCTTTGGACACCTGATAGATGTAACACCTTTGCACAAAATTTCCCACATCCCGTTTCAGTTGCGGCCAGAAATACCGCTCCTCCAAGCTAGCCACCGTCTTGTCTCGACCCAAGTGCCCACTCAATCCTCCTCCATGCAAGTCACGAATTAACTTCTCCCTTAAAGACGTCCTAGGAATACACAAACGGTTACCACGAGACAGATACCTATCATTCTCATAAAAATCACTGACAAGCTGTTTATTAATACACTTTGCCCAGATTTCTTTGAAGTCTTCATCCTCCTCATATAACTCCTTCAAACATCCGAATCCCACAATCTCATGAGTCAGTGTCACCAGCAGATTGGCACAATGGCTCAACGCATCAGCAACTCGGTTCAAAACACCTGACTTGTGTCGAATAGCAAAAGGGAATTTCTAAAGAAAAGTGGCCCACCTAACATGCATGTTGTCCAAGTGTTTCTGACTATTAATAAACTTCAATGCTTGATGATCGATGTACAATACGAACTCCCTCTGTACTAGTTAGTGCTCCCAATGCTTCAAGGCTTGAACCACTGCATAGAACTCCTGATTATAAGTACCCCACTTCTGGTAGGCTTCACTCAATTTCTCACTAAAGAAGGCTACTGGTCGCTTTTCTTGGGATAACATAGCTCCAATCCCCACGCCGCTAGCATCACACTCAACCTCAAAAATTTTCTCAAAGTTAGGCAAGGCCAATACTGGTGCGGTGCATAATTTCTCCTTGATCAATGCAAAAGCCATCTCTGCTTCTTCTGCCCACTGAAATCGGCCTTTCTTCATGCATTCTGTGATTGGTGCCATTACAGAACTAAAATTTTGGATAAATCGACGGTAGAAATTGGCTAAACCATGAAAACTCCAAACTTCACTCACGGTCTTTAGCTCCAGCCATTCTAGAATAGCTCGAACCTTCTCTTCGTTCACATGGATTCCTTCCGAACTCACCACATAACTCAGAAATAACAAGCTGCTAGTTATAAAGCTGTACTTCTTGAGATTAAGAAACAATTGATTCTCCTGCAAAACTGTTAGTACGTCTCGCAACTGCTCCACATGCTCTTTCTCAGTCCTACTATAGATAAGAATGTCGTCAAAATAAACAACAACGAATTTCCCCACAAAAGGCCTCAATACTTGATTCATCACCCGCATGAAAGTACTGGGTGCATTTGACAGTCTGAACGGCATGACCAGCCACTCATATACATCATCCTTGCACTTGAATGCTGTCTTTCATTCATCCCTAGGCTTGACCCGAATTTGATGATACCCACTGCGTAAATCAATTTTCAAAAACAACTTCGAACCTCTAATTGATCCAACACGTCGTCTAGGCAGGGAATTGGAAATCGGTACTTGACGGTTATCTTATTGATAGCTCGATTGTCCACACACAAATGCCAACTCCCACCTTTTTTTGGCATCAACAACGTAGTAACCGTACACGGGCTCATGCTCTCTCATATAAAACCCTTCTGCAACAGCTCTTCTATATTCTCCCACAGAATTTCGTTCTCCTTTGGACTCATCCGGTAAGGCGCAAGATTGGGCAAACTCGCCCCATGTATAAGATCTATATGGTGCTGAATGTCTCTCAAGGGAGGTAAGTTGTTTGGTAAATCCTCTGAGGTAATGTCTCTAAATTGTTCTATCAACAGCTTTATTTTCTCAGGAACTACTACTACTAGTGTCTCTTCCTCCTCTACCACAACCACTTTAACCACCAAAGCATAAACCTCATGTGCACCCTTGACATCGGTCACGAATTCTGTGTCGAATCTGGTCACGGTTAAAAAGGACTGCTTCTCCACTTCAAAAGGCTTGTTAGACACCGTTTTTCGCTTGGAAGGAACCATAGCAACTTTATGTGACCCCAGGTAAATAGATAAGTGTATCACGACCCTTATAAGTAATATCAACATCATACTGCTATGGCCGACCCAACAACACATGACTAGCATCCACATCAACCACATCACATATTACCTTATCCTTATATATCTTACCAATGGAAATAGAAACACGACAAATCTCAGTTACCTTTACTGTTGGTCCCTTCACTGTTGGTCCCTTCTTGATCCAGCCAATAGTATACGGATTTGGATGCTTCTCGGTTGGCAATTTTAGGTGTTCCACCAATCTCCTTGTAACGAAGTTCTCACAACTCCCACTGTCCACAATCAAATCACAAACTTTCTGACTGACTGTACAGCAAGACCAAAATATGTTATTACGCTGACCGGAGTCCTCTTGCTTTGGAGCGTACAGTACATATTGCACCACACAATTAACCCGCTCTCCATCCTCTTCTGCGAATTCTGCTCCCTCATACAAATCACCCTCATCTTCTACATCCTGAGCATCTAGATCTTCTTCACCTCCTTCCACCCAATTCACTGGCTTAGGGCGATCAGGACATGCATTCGAATGGTGACTAGATTTTCTACATCTGTAACAAGTCCCTAGTGTAGGTCTAGCATAAGGGTTTGGGTTCAAATTTCTGGGTACATTCCTATTGACTAGAACTGTTGCTTGATTGTTGCTGCTACCCTCTTCTCCCGTAACACCTCTAGGCTGGCTTGATAGACCCGATGATTGAACACCCTTGTCCCTATTAGCAAATGGTGAGTCTGGATTGTTTCTCCGAAATCCCAAATTTCCACCCCTACGTTCCAGCAACTCGGCTTTTAACGCCATGTTATAAGCTTCTTCAAAAGTCCAAATCACTTGCAATCCGATCTTATCTTGAAGAGACGGCTTCAACCCATTCAGATATCTTGCTACGTGCTACCCCTCTGTTTCACTCAAATTATTTCGCTCTGAGAGCCTAGAAAATTCCGCTATGTAATCAAACACCGATTTGGACCCCTACAAACAATTTTGAAACAACTGGAATAAATATTGCTCGTAATCCGGGGGTAGAAACCTACCCATCATAAGCTGCTTCATTCTACGCTAGGTCCTCACAAGCGCCTTTCCTTGTCGCTGACGGTTCTTCTACAACTGATCCCACCAAACTGTAGCCCCCCCTTTCAATCTAAAGGTGACAAATCTCACCATCTTCTATTCTAGAATCTCCATCATCTCAAAGAACCGCTCTACTTTTGTGATCCAATCAAGAAAATCCTCTATACGCAAATTACCATTAAAGCTCAGAAGATCTACTTTCAACCGATAGTCATCATGCTCTATCTATCGTCTTGCCGGCTGTACTACTTTATACTCCTCATCATCTCCATCTTCCAAATCATCCTCGCTATCAGGTTAGCAGGTTGGCCTCGGGCAAATCCTTCGACACATGTTCTGTTAACTGGTGACCTGTTGTTAGCATTAAGGTTCATCTCGGCAAGCATCTCGCGGATTAATGTCACCTGTTGCCGTTGCTCCTCCATCACAGCCCACAAGGCCTCCACCCCACGGTCACCGCCAATAGGGTTTCCATCTCCTGCTCTGTTAGTTGTCATCGAGATCGGCAAATCCATGCTCTAATACCAACTGAAGCAACGAAAAACACAATGAATACGACCAACGTCAATATTCTGTAATGAACTCTGGAATCCACCAGAAAACAAAGAGAAAACTCTTTGAAACGAACTCTGAAATTTTATTAATTGAAAGATTACTCAGCCTCGCGGCTTACAAGCATATTTAAAGTAAAAAACCCTAACCCTAATCCTTGTTGGATAAGAAACAGGATTACATAATAAAAATTACCAAATAATAGCAAAATTGAGATAATTGCGGAAATAAAAACTACTAATGACCCTAAGCAAGCTAGAATTGACGGCAGACGATTCTGACTTGTAAAACTCAACTTATGACCAAAACGGAACTTTCCTAAAATAGCAAAAATGGTAATTTCGGGGCCTAAACAATGGAATTCGACTAAAAAAGGGTATGCCTCAACAGCGAAGCTATTGATTATCTCCTCTCTTGCCGAAACGCTTCAACTATCAAAGTTTCAAGTCATTCCGAATCCGACGCTCTCTATTTTGCCCTTGAATTTAGGATGTTCTCTCATCATGATGTAAGCATCAGCCACTTGTTCTACATCACAATTTAAGACTCAAGATAACTCCTAAACTTTAGTGATAACAACTACCTTTCTAAGTAAATATAGGTATTGCACTATCTTAGGAAACAAGATGAGAGTTTGATAACAAACCTATCAAACCTCCTATTGATAAACACTAAAGAAAACAAGAAACTGACTAAGTCAAAGATAAAATATTTATGGGTCAGATATAACTAATTCCAACACCCCACTTCAAGCTGGGTTGTAGATATTGATAAGACCCAGCTTGGAACTCAGATTATTGAACAAAGTTCTAGGGAGTGCTTTGGTCAGGATACCTGCTGTTTGAGACACTATTGGTGTGTAGATCAAATCAACACTCCCTTCTACTAACTTTTCTTTGATGAAGTGGCGATCTATCTCCACATGTTTTGTTCTATCATGATGAACTGGGTTCTTGGCTATACTTATAGTTACTTGATTGTCACAGAATAATTTCATTGCTCCTTCATTAGAAATTTTTAGCTCAAGTAGCAGTCTTCTTAGCCAAATACCTTCACATATTCCATGAGTCATTGCTCGAAATTCCACCTCTACACTACTCTGAGAGACCACACACTGTTTTTTGCTTTGCCAAGTGACGAGATTCCCCCGCACAAAGGTGCAATAACCTGAAGTTGACCTTCGATCTATGGCTGAACCAGCCCAATCTGCATCTGTGAACATTTCCACATCTCTTCTAGACCCCTTCTTGAAATACAAGCCCTTTCCTGGTGTCATCTTCAAGCACCTCAAGATTCAGTACACAGCCTTCATATGCTCTTCCGTTGGGGAGTTCATAAATTGACTTACAGAGCTGACAGCAAAACTGATATTTGGTCTAGTGTGGGATAGGTAAATTAGTTTTCCCACTAGCCTTTGATATCGACCCTTGTCTACCAGAGCACACCCCTCGACAGTTCCCAGTTTGATGGTATTATCCATCGGTGTCTCTGCTGGTTTGCAACCCAGCATACCAGTCTCTCTCAGCAAATCAAGAGTATATTTGCGTTGAGACACTGAGAGACCCTTCCTTCATCGTGCAATTTCCATTCCCAGAAAATATTTAAGACCTCCAAGGTCTTTGATCTCGAATTCTCTTACTAGAAATCCCTTCAACTTCTGCACTTCATCATCATTCCCTGAAAGAATAATGTCATCTACATACACTATAAGCTCTGTGATTTTACTAGATGAGTGCTTAACAAAAAATGTATGATCTGTCTGGCACTGTGAGTACCCACATTTCTTTACTGCTTTTGTGAATCTATTGAACCATGCTCGTGGCAATTGCTTGAAGCCATATAAGGATTTTCTCAGCCTACAAACTTTGTTGATGTTTTCATGTGTCTCAAGCCCTAGAGGAATATCCATATACACCTCCTCTTCTAGGTCGCCATTGAGGAATGCGTTTTTCACATCTAACTGGTGCAGAGACCAATCCAATTTTGTTGCCAATGACAATAGAACCCGGATTGTATTGAGCTTGGCCACAGGAGCGAAAGTTTCCTGGTAATTTATGCCATAAGATTAGGTAAACCCTTTGGCTACAAGTCGGGTCTCTCAACACTGCCATCTGCTTTGTGCTTCACCGTGAATATCCACATGCACCCTACTGAATTCTTCCCTTCCGGCAGCTTTGAGACTTCCCATGTTTTGTTTTTCTCTAGGGCTTTGACTTCCTCCACTACTACAACCTTCCATTCAGGTATCCTGAGTGCTTCTTGTATGCTGTTAGGTGTCCGTATTTTGGAGATGTTAGCAATGAAGAAATAAAAAACAAGAGATAGGCCTTCATACGATATGAACTTGCATATGGGATAGATGGGATGATTTCGGCATTCCCTCATTCCCTTAATGCAATTGGTTGATCATCATCAGGAAAATTAATCTCATTCTGGGTTGATTCTGAACTGTCATCACCTGAGGAGTTCTCATTCACTGTCTCAATTTCACTTCTCATATTAGCCTTTTGGACTAACAGGTTCGGATTGGATTCTTGAATGTGCTTAAGGGGTGTTTGGTGCTCTGCTTCTATCTACGACTTCTTTCTCCTAGTATAGACAATAAGGTCATTGTTTCCAGCATATTGTGTGGGATTAAGAGTGTGTGTTTTGGTGTTTGTGGGACTATGTGAGTCAGAAATCTGATTTGAATCAGAGTGGTTCGTGGACTCTAAAGGTTGATTAGGATTCAAACATTCTAGATAAGATCTTAGAGTTTCAAACAAACTGCATGAGTCATACACTGTTTGAGTTGGACTAGGATTGTGTGACTCAAGTGTTTCCCAACAGACTCTTTGAGTTGGACTAGGACCGTGTGACTCAAGTGTTTCCCAACAGACAAATTCTTGATTTTTATCTCCCCCCCTGAATTTGTGTTTTGGGATAATATGGCTGACTTTCATGAAAAGTAACATCTATAGAGGTATAAAACCGTTTAGTTGCATGGGAATAACATTTGTATCCCTTCTGCATCGATGAATACCCTATAATCATACATTTCACAGAGTTGGGATCAGGTTTGCTCCTATTTTGTTTGTGAACATGAACAAACGCAGTGCACCCGAATATCTTAGTAGGAAGATGAGAAATGAGTCGGGTATTTGGATAGAATTTTAAAATGGTTTGACATGGAGTTTAGAACTTTAGGACTCTAGATGGCAACCTATTAATGAGATAGGCTGCAGTCAAGACAGCTTCACCCCAGAAATTTTTAGGGACATTAGCTGTGAACATTAGGGACCTAGCTACCTCTAGGAGATGTCTGTTTTTGCGTTCTGATACTCCATTTTGCTGAGGAGTATCCACGCAAGAACTTTGATGAATGATCCCTTCATCCAACAGATAATTACCTAATATAGAATTAAAGTACTCTTTCCCATTGTCTGTTCTTAACACTTGAATCCTAGCTTGAAATTGGGTTTTGATCATACTGTGAAAATTTTAAAAAAATTTCCCAACTTCAGACATTTCTTTCATAAGAAACACCCAAGTAATCCGAGTATGGTCATCTATAAAAGTCACAAACCACTTTGTTCCGATGATGTTATTGACCCTAGAGGGACCCTAAACATCACTGGGAATTATAGAAAACGGATGCGATGATTTGTAAAAGTGATTTGGGAATGGTTGACGAGTGTGTTTTGCTAATTGACAGATTCCACACAAAAAAGAACTTGGATTTTTATTCTTAAATAATGAAGGGAAAATCTTTTCAAGGTACATGAAATTTGGGTGACCTAGACGATAGTGACTGGGTGACCTAGACGATAGTGTCACATCATGATTGAACTATCTTTATTATCATTTGAACAAAGACTAAACTAACTCTTAAGAGACACGTTCGGCTGATTGGAATTGTCTATCTAGGCAATTGTTAGCTTCCAGAATGTAGAGCCCCGAACACACCTTAGCACTGCCAATCGTCTCCTCGAAACCGAGTCCTGAAATTCACAATAACCGGGAAAGAATTAGCAATAGTTTTTAGGTCCTGTGTAAGTTTGCTGATAGACAATAAGTTACAATCTAAATTTGGTACTAGTAGAACTTTATAAAGAGTTATTTCTTCTAAAATCACCACAGATCCAATACCTGCCACCTTAGATAGCGACCCATCAGCAATCTGTACATTAGAGTTACCATAGCATGGATTGTATGTGTTGAAAAGTTTGATGTCTCCTGTCATATGGTCAGATGCACCAGAATCTACAATCCATGAATTAGAATTCTCCTTTTTTACATTTAGGGCATTACAAAAGTTACCTTTCTATGCTAATGACCCAGTCCCAATAGTTGATGCTACGAGACTCTGAGTTGGCTGGTTGAAAAACCTCTATAGAACTTCCATCTGCACCTTGCTAAAAGGACTTGATTCTATAGTTGTTTGATTTTCAGTTCCTGCCACCATGTTCCCACGGCCTTCTCTGTCGTTATAGCAGGTTGGCTTCTAATCTGGTGGTTTTCCATGAATTTTCCAGCATGTCTCCTTGGTGTGTCCAGGTCTTCGACAATGGTCACACCATAGTCTTGCCTTTCTTGGCCGATTATCACTGGAGTAAGTGTGAGTTCCTCGATCAACAAGTGCAGAACTCTCATTGGTTAAGACGTCACTTTCTGGTTTAACCTGAGATCCCATCATTACTTTCTTCCGACTTTCCTCTCTTAGAACTTCGGAAAACACTTCACGGATCTTAGGTAATGGCTTGTTTCCGAGAACTCTTCCTCGAACTTCATCAAGGTTCTGATTCAGGCCAAGCAAGAATTTGAAGATCCTCTTTTGCTCAACAATTTCCTAGTATAAAACCCCATCCTTGGTACATGTCCATTTGTACTTTGCGAACATGTCCAGCTACTGCCAGTGTCGTGAAAGAGTATTATAGTATTGGGTAACTGACAAATCTCCTTGACGAAGATCATATAATGTACTCTCGATTCCAAACAGTTCTGACATGTTGTCAATGCTAGAATAAGTTTCCTTGGTAGCCTCCCAAATCTCTGTTGCAATTTCATACAGTTGGAAACTTTTGCCGATATTGTTATTCATGGAATTAATAAGCCAGGACATCACCATGTTGTTTTCTGTCTTCCATTGCTTATAAGTTGGCTCCTCCTTTGCGGGTGACACTGCAACTCCAGTGAGGTAGTCGTCTTTACCTTTGCCGCAGATGAACATCATCACTGATTGTGACCATTGCTAGTAGTTATGCCCATTTAGTTTAGGACTAGTGATGGGCAAGATGTGGTATATGTGAATTATCCGAGCCTCCACCTCCATTATTGTTGGAGGTAGACGATTCTGAGTTGATATTAGAAGAAGAACTGGGAGTGGCCATCCCATATTTTGTCATTTCTGGATTTTATGATTAAGAGAGTGCTCTGATACCGTGAGGAATTATGTGAGAAATTGTAATACTTTCTCATACTTTTATTTCTGATGCTCACACTAATAAATACACAATTTCAGACTCAAGATAACTCCTAAACTTTAGTGATAACAACTACCTTTCTAGTAAAGATAGGTACTGCACTATCTCAGGAAACAAGATGAGAGTTTGATAACAAACCTATCAAACCTCTTATTGATAAACACTAAAGAAAACAAGAAACTGACTAAGTCAAAGATAAAATATTTGTGGGTAAGATATAACTAATTCCAACACATCTTATTATCTTCATTGAGTTTGATCATCTCTTCTTGCATTGTCCAATAGTGTGGCAGCTGTAGGGTAAATTGTTTTCACTTCAAAACTCTGTTCAGAAGCACCTAACTCTAATTGCTCAATTCTCATAGAAAAAAAGGAGACCGCATAAATGGAGGAAGGAAAGCTAAAGTGCTATGGGATTCTTCAGCCTTACTGCTCTATGGGTGATTTCAGATAAAACTGACAGAATAACTTTTGAAAACCATAGAGGGGATCTTTGGGACAAAATACGAATCTGGACCTCTCTTTGGGTGTCAATATGGGATTTTAGCATTTTCTTTCATTCTCATATACAGGATGTGCCTATTCTGTAATTCGGGAAACTCTTTGTGACTTGGTCTATTTGGATTTTTGGACTACTTTTAACTGTCCAAATTTTTTAAAATTCCTGTACACTCTCTTACTTCAATTTCTTCCTTGCTTAACTTTTCAAAATATATATATATCTTCTTTGCTTATTAAAGAAGATCACAAGTATGTTGCCCAACTTCTTCCATATTTTCAGATCAATGATTTAACACTTTTTCAACAACCAAGCAGGGCACAGAATTTAAATGACAAGGATATAAAAAATATAGTAACAAAAACAAAGCAAAAACAATTTAGTTAAATTCACAATACTCACTCCCTTATGAAAGACCTTGAAGCATGATGTTATTCGTATTTCCAGAGAGAATCTTAATTCTTAAAAACCCTTTAAACATGATTATAATTTATAAGAAATAGTAACTTTCTCATAGATGCTATTCTTCCTCAAAAGAAGATTAAATGTTTTTGCTACAATTTATCTCACTATAAACCTCCCCCTGTTTTCTCTGATTGTTCAACTTTTACACATGTCATGAGACAAGAACTGCATATAAGCTGAAACAGCACATGAGACAAGAGAATCGCATTCAATGGTATGCATATATATACACATTCTGTACACATGTTACAACTAAAGTGTCAGGGTTACCACTCCAGGTTCAATACCACTCAAACCGATGACCAGTTATTATGTACCAGCTTAACATCCGTAAATGCACTAATGTAAATAGTCAGAAAACACATGATAGCATCCACTAACCATCGACGTATATTCTTAATAAGAAAATAGATATTACGATTTGGGTGCATGACTAATGATGTCAAACACTCAAAGCTGTCATAACTCATAATTTGCACCCAAACAAGAAGAAGCCTATTTTAGAAGAAACAGAGAACCAAAGCAAAAACAAATTGAAGCGAAGTACATTGACTTTCAAGAAAAACAAACCAGAATTTTAGAAAATATGAATCCTCTAACTTCTTGGCTAAGATCTTCAGTCCGGGGATCTTCCAGAGTGACACCTGCAACTCAAACCTCACACATTTATGGTGGGAAAAGATTCTTACTAAAAACAAAGTATTAGGGAATGAAAACAAATGCAGCCAAGATCAATTATTCCATGATAGCAGCAAGAAACTTTTCTTTTTATTTTTCTATTTTGCAATCAGAAAGGAGAATTATGTTGATCTAAAAGAGAAAGATACAAAAATCAAAAGAAAGGTGAATCAAATCCTGGCAAGCCAAAAACAATTCTATAAAAAGCAAGCCATTTCTTATATATAAAAAGTTCTACCTAGATAAAAAATAAATAAATAAATAAATTGTTGTTTATAAAAGTCAATGATAATCAGCAACAATTCTTTTCAAAATAATAGAACTCAAGAAACTCCCATAAGGTCATAACCTTATCTAGGATGATTCAAAATATTAATGATGGATATAGTATTTATTAATTATAAAACCCAACTAAGAAATATGAAAATTAACCATGAATGAAGTTTATAGTAAATAGCCGCACAGGATCGACCATTGTTTTAAAAAATGTATTGAGGCGTAGAAAATTTGTATTGAGGCCTCACTACTCGTTATTGAGGCTTACGGGTCAATGTTGTGAGGCGTAGCACAACAAAAATAATTCAATCTTCACAACCCAACATGAAGATACATTGATAATGTTATGAAGTTGGTTTTGTTTGAGTTGGGGATAGCTATAGCCTAGAAACTAATTTGAACATCTTTGTTGTTAGCATGATGATTACATGTTAATTATTTTATGAACTATGTCGTGTTATTGATTGTTTGTAAAGTTCTAAACCTTACATTTGGCTTTGTAACTTGATATTTATAGGATAAAATAGGTTTTTAATGATTATTATTGTGATTATATGATTATTGGTTGATTTATGAAATTTTCTGTGCTTTTTATATATATTTTTATGTGCTTTAACTATCCTTTATGAGACTTACGCCTCGTTACGCCTTGAGGCTTACACCTCGCCTCAGTCGAGGAAAACGCCTCAATACTAAAAACATATTTTAAAACATTGGGATCGACTAATAATAGATAAGTTGTAGGAGTTATGTTATTTATGTATATGTCATGTACAAAGTCATAAACTATACACTATACTACTCTTATAAGTCAGGGTACCGGTATTTACATACATTATTATATACATGTGATTGAGACTGCGTGTGGAAAAACAAACTGATGTTCAGACATTCATGCAGTCCGTCGAGAGAAATATAATGTATCCAACACAACAACATAAAAGATATGAATCAGTTCCAATTAGCCTCAAATGAATTGACTTTCCCTTTGTTAAGGTTTCTGCTTAAATCGGGATAAAGGATGTAGCATGAGTCATGCATTCTAACCTTTTTTAATCATACTGTCATCCATAGCCTTATATTCCATATTCTTCAAAGCAAGTTCAACACCATAGCCACCCAAGTTTAAGGAATCTGTTGCCCCAACAGCACCACAAAGACCAACTTTTGCTTCACAACCTGAGGGTAATACTGGTCTAACAACATACTTAACTTTTCCCTGGAATTTGTTTAAACAATTTAGCAGCAATCCACAGAGTGAGAATTGATCATACCACATAAAATAAACAAAAGTGATTGACAAGTTTCTTAAATCATCCTAGGATTATCCATTCATCTATAATATACATTGCTAGAATACTGAAAGCAATTAAATTTTTGGAGGCCCAAGATATTGGCAGCACTAGCTACTATAAAATTAAATGAACATAGTTATAGGAGATCTTTCTTTTGGGCCATAAGTTCCCACAGTGGACTTCTGCTTCACTTCATTTTCTTTTAATAATATTTTCTTTTTCTGATCAAAACAAGACTGCAACAAAAATCGCCAATTTTTCTCTCATGAGCACACAACTTTGAACATATCTTGACTAATACACATCACCACACTTTTACCATGTCATCAACATAATTTCAATTATAATAATACACATGGCAAAAGAGTAGTGATGTGTATTAGTATGCTCAAGATATGCTCAAAGTGTGAGCTCATGAGAGAAAAATTGCAAAAATCCCCGGACATCAAAATGTCATAAATCATAATAGCTATAACGACAGAATTTTGGTCTGTAGAGTACTTTTTCCCTTTCATACAATAAAGATGCATCTCAGATTTTGTGGCTAAACTATATGTTTTCCATGAATTTATAAAAGAGATTTACTTATGTTTCATAAGGCAAGAGAAGCAAAACATAAAAATCAATTACAATCATAAAATAAAACTGTAAGGAAATTTGTTATAGAGGTCAAGTGATGACCTCTTTGGCAGCTTGAACTAAATTGACATGAAACTCCTTAAAGCAGTCAGTTCCAAGTGCTCCATAAAGAATAGCAACTGGACTTGCAATATTTGAATTAAAGTGGATGTGATCAAAATCAAATAATTCAGGTTGCTGAAATGAGTCTTCAGCACTGGCATCCAAGAATATAACAAATACAGTTAGAGAATGGTTAAATATATTATATATATGATGATTAGAAAATGATAGAGCAGTTACTACCGTTCAGTAGGGCCGTGAAGCCACAATAACAGTTCAGCAGCATCAAAGAACAGTGCTCCGCCAGTATCCACCCAACAACATTTTCCAGCAGGGCCTTTTGGATTTGCACCAACGAGCAAATGATCGAACTTTTTGGTTTCCAAGTTTTCATTTGTTTCCAAGGTTTCCTTGACTTCAAGGTTTGAGTTACTCTCATCAACCAGAGGAAAAGAAGAAAGTGACTCCTCTGCTAATTGACGGTAAAGCACCACTCTTGGGGATGCTGATCTTAGTGTAAGGGAGAATTGAAAAAGTGATGCCAGTTGTTCACTTAAAAGAGAGCTAGCATGTTTCAATATTATTTTAGTACACCCTTTGGCTGTACAAGAATCAAGATCATCCTTCTCAGCATGATGCCAGACCTCAATGAACTCCCAAAAGAGGTCTTTTTGTTCTTTAGATAGCAATTCACTGTACCAATAATTAATAATTAATTCTATTAAAAAATTCACTGTACCAGAAAATAAAAATAAAAAAATAAAAAAACAAATTACAACAGTCTTGGACAGTTGGTTTAAAGAATAATTTTCAAAAACATATAAAGGCCATAAAATGCCAACAATTTGTATCAAATCATAGGTATAATAACGAATAGATACTCAAATTCTCAAGAAAGTTTCTAACCACGAGAATCATTCCAGACAATGTAACCAAAAATAAAAATAACAAGTATACAACTAAATTTATCTTTTTTCCATAAAAGTTTCATCCATAACATAAAGGTTGCACAAATGCTAAACTGTTTTCTCAAACAGAGACAGAAATTAACTTCTAATTCCAAACTAATATTATATCCTCAAAGAACAAATTAGCAGTCTTTTCTATAAGAAACTGAAAACTTTTATTAATGAGTGAAAAAAACAGGAATTACAAATGTGAATCAGAGGTCCACAAGACAACTCTTCTTAGAGGTTCAAAAACCTATTAAAATAAATAAATAAATAACCCTGTAAAATTCTGTCCTGCCCTATAGTGTACCCACCTAAAAATCGTATAGAAAAATAGGTTATGGAACCCAAAAAAGTACAAAATTATTCCTATAATCTCTTCCAATTAGAGATAGATAAAGAAGAATGAAACATCTTGAAAATCTCATATGATGGATGCCCAAAGTGAAGCCAATAGTCGTGTTTTATCCAACAAACTATTAATCTTCCTTATTTGTTATTATCAAAGATGCAAGCATTCCTTCATTGCCAAATCATCCACATAAAAGCTAGAACAGTGCACTTCCATAAGCTCCATTATGTTTGTTAATTTTCCTTTCCACAACACAAAAGTATCCTCAATGAGAAAAGAACTACAAGATTCCAGCACAATCCACAAGATTTTAGCTTCTTTGCATAGTGTAGCACATAAGTTAAAAAAACATGACAATGTAGGAATGAACGGTTAAGAGTCTCACCGTTATTCTAACACATAATACCCCAAGACTGGGATAGTGTCATCTAAGAATACCTACGCTGGATTACGCCTCCAATATTTATCTTCCCTTGCACAGTTGACCATGCATAAAATTGGACTTTGGAAGGAACTTTAGCCAAATAATTTTACATTGTTTAAAACACTTACAAGTTTCAAGTCTTTCATCTACCAACCACAAGTACAATTTTAAGTTATAGCTACCCGTTGGGTCAAATTCTATCTTCCTCCATCTCATTAAAATTAACAAACAACAGTCATCCAGTCAAGTTGAATAAAAAAACCTAGTAGCACCTTTGATAAACAAGCCCGGAAAGAAGCTAGATAATAAACTTTATCTCCAAGAAAGTTATTGTCCTCTTCTAAAAAATAACTATATTATTTTACACTGTGATGTCTTCCCAAATGTGGCTCTATAAATTACATTCTTGCCTTGAATAAGACGGATAAATTTAATAAGAAGAATAAGAACAACTTGACAAATACTTTTCAATAACAAATTTTACTACTCCTTCATCATTGAGTGGCTCCTTCCTAGAAAAAACTAGTTAAAAACCAAGAATACCAGTTGCAATCTCCTAAAAAATTGTAGTTCACTGATTTTAAGGTCCAGGGTTTTCATCTTCCAAAAGAAATAAATCATATGCACTAAAAAATTAACACACAGTGAATGCCTATTTCAAAATATCATCAAAAAAAAAAAAAAAGCTAGCATAACATCTAAACGAATAACCAAAAACAATAAACTTTTAACTAAATGAAGTCAACAAACAACAAATATCATTTGAGAGCTCATTAAACACCAATTCAAACAACCCATTTCAACCATTAAATAAAAATAATAAAACCAGACTTACATATATATATATATATATATATGTATGTATGTATATTATACACACATATGTATACACATGAAAGCAACATACCCAGCTTCTAGAAGCAATGGAGTGCCGGACCACTTGGCCCGAATAGCGACCTGAACGTTCTTGGGTCTGCGATTCTCTCCAGTCACTGAACCGATTTCACCGATGCATACATAAACGAATAGCACCAAAACGCAGAACCCGGATCTAAAACAACTCTCCATTTGCGAATTATGACCATACAAACCAAAACGTCTCGAAATTTTCAGGCTTCGACGGGTTCAAGTAGATCCGCCATTGATTACAAAACACAAGTCTTTCTGTGTCAGAGAAAAATAGAGAAAGGTTTTTGAGCTGGGTTTATGCTTGGGTTAATTGCAAAGAAGTCTGAGGTTTGACAAAATGACACGCACACAATTTGAAAAATGTCAAAGAGACATCCTACCATTGATTGGGATCTGTTAACTCCTAACACCAAGGGCCGTTTGATATGGGGAAATGTTTGCTTGAGAATGGAAATGTGACAACATTTTCATGTTTGTTAATAGTTTTACGTTTTTAGATTCGTGGAAAAGTGAATCCATAGAATAACAATATTCTCATGGTTGTTACTAGGTTTGCATTTTTAGATTCATGGGAAAATGAATCCCATGAAATCACATTACCCTCTTCCATCTTAATAGGTGGGTTTTAGATTACCATCTATCTGATTCCTACCGTGGGACCCACCCTCATTAAAAAAAATTATTATTATTTATTTTCTTCTTCGTTTTTCACGAGTTCACGTAGCTTCTCAACACCAAAAATCCCCAATTTCTTTTCACTAAATCCCTAATCCTTAACCTCTTCTTCTTCTTCAATTTTCAATCACGCAAACCCTAGATCAAATCTGGAAATTTAGCTAATGCAATCCAGTTAAAGGGAGAGAGAGACTATGGACATGCCAAATATCGAACAAACCTCACAGCTCTTTTCGTCCTCTCTTCCAGTGGTGGCTTCATGGTCCTCTAACTCCGATTCATCCTCCTTGGACACGTCATCGCCCTCTCATCGCTGTCACCACCGCTATAGCCGCCAAGAAAGAGATAGACTCTCAAGATCCGTAAAAAAATCCCGGTCCACAAGAAAAGTCACCGCAGACACAACAAAAACCATTCTTCTGATTCCCACTCCTCCCCATTTGATTCCTCCAGGAGGGTTTTCTGTTTTAACTCGAAATTTTGGTGGGTGCTAAATAATTTTTGAAGTTGATAATAAGGTTTTTATTTCTCTTTAATTTTTATTTATTTGGTGTTTTTTTAAATTTGAAAACTTTAAATTGTTTTGTGATGTAAATTAATGATCTTTTGACTTCCTAGATTGATTTATGCATTGCATATTAAGCTTATAGGATAATTTTGACTATGAGTTATGTAAAAATTGTGTTTTTTTTTTCATTGTAGCTGCAGAATTTAACGAGATGGGGTGGAGCTCTACTGAAGTTGTCTCAATTTCAAAATGTTCTAGATTCAAAGAAGATGATTTCGGGTTCTTATTTTCCTAAAATTAAGCATGATTAATTGGATTGTGTTAGTTAAATCTATTGTTTTTTTAATCGAAAGAGATGAAAGATGGCAAAGACAAGGAGATGAATGAAACCCAGATCAGGACTTTGAAATTGTTTTTTTTTTTTTTTTAATTTTATAGTTTTTAATAAATAAAAACAAATTTCCATGTACAACCAAACACTAGTAGTTGATTTTCCCAGAAATCCAACATAATATTCTCATACACAACCAAACATATGTATATAGGTTTCCCATGACTCACATTACTGGGTTTCAATTTTCCAAGAATCACATTATTTTGATTATCTTATACCAAATGGGCTCTGAATGTTAAAATATACAAAAAGTCTAAAATATCCTTATTTAAAAAAAATAAAAAATATGAAAATATGAGATAAATAAATAAAGATAAAATATTTAAAATATATATATTAACTCTATTTTTTTAAATATCAATCAATGCTGCTATGCCACATGTCTTGTAGCTATATTAATTGAGTCAAATGACAAAAATATCCATAAGTTTATTAACTTTGGCTAATGCCCTATTTGATTTTTCAACTTAGCACTGAATGGCGTTTAATGTGTTTTATTAAGTTATTTTGTTTGATTTTTTAAGTGTTAAAATCACTTAATAAACCCTTAAAACCACTTGTTTTGAAAAGTGAAAATTCACTTAACAAAAATCTAGTAGGATTTAATACAAAGTTTTACTTCTAAAACTATCTTTACTAATTTAATATATTTCCAATTTTGTCTTTTGTAAAATATCCAATCTTAATTATTAAAAAAATTAACAGCTGGATTTTATAAAAAGCCAAAAAGAGGCCTAACAAGGGACACAAAAACCAGACCACAAGACACTACAAAGAGTTCATTTTTTGCTCACCCCCTACAAAGGGGGGTGAGTATTATCCCCCCTGGCCCTCTCAATATCTTGCAAAGTGTCCAAAAAATTAACCAGAGTTAACAAACAAACTATTACATATTATATATGATGTTATACAAATTTTACCCATATTTCTCTAGATTCAATTTTAAAAATAATAAAAAACATCATCATCAGCAATATCATCTCCAGATTCAATAAATAATAAATAAATAAATAAGTAAAAAACAAACAAACAAACCATCATCAGAAATATCATCTCCAGATTCGATCAAGCAAACCAAAAACACACCATCACCAACAGCCACACCATCCCCAACATCAAGACTAAACTACAAATCAAAGGTGCAATAGTTGCAATCTCACTCATTAATTTTTTGAATGTCATTAAACCATCAAAAAATAATATCACTCTCTCATATACGAAATTGAAATCTCTCACACACAACCACCACCGAACAAACATCTCTCGCACACTCTCGCACACAATTGGGTTCGACCCATAATTGGAATCGACTAGATCTGGGTTTGAACCTGAACATGGACCGAGTTTAACCCGATGTGAGAGAGAGAGAGAGAGAGAGAGAGAGAGAGAGAGAGAGAGAGAGAGAGAGAGAGTGAAGATAGAAAGGAGATGATGCGGTTGGGAAGAGATCGAGTGTAAGGTGGTGATTGGTGGCTAGGGTTTTATGTTTGAGTGGTGGTGGGGTTTGGGTGTTGGAGATACAATGGAGAAGATGACAATTAGTTTATAAATTTTTAATTTTTTTTTTTTATTATTTTCATAATATTAGTCATGCATGCATGGTGTAGGCGCCGCGCGCCACATGCATGCATTTGAACCATGCCTTTCATGTTGGCGCATGGTCTGCACCGTGCGTGCGCCACCCAAGAGGGGTTTGGCACACCATAGCCTTCGCAAAGGCATTTCCTCCCACTTGGGTTGCAACCATGTTTTGGCGCTGCCTAAACCTCACCAAGGCCATTTTGCCCACGCCAAGGCCATTTTCACTCGAAAATGTTTGGAAGCCAATTCCGATCAACCAGTATCTCAAAAAACAAATCTGGTCTTTGAACTACACTCGGAATGTTTTAAATTCTCAAAATACCCCCAAATCATAAAATAACCTGGAAAAGTTTGGAAACATTCGAAACCACATAGACAAGTCACCGAATCGCTCGGAACTCATCTAAGAACAAATTCACACACATAGACAAGTCACCGAATCGCTTGGAACTCATCTAAGAACAAATTTAGTTGGACCTGTAAAATATGAAAAATGTCAATAATATAATTTCCATAATGAGATTACCAAACAACAAATAAAAACACATAAAATCATAAAAATCAAGTATCATGGAAACCACACAATAAAATGCACAAACACATTCAAGTATGCCGTTCCTTAATTCTAATTCCTAGAACATGTTTCTAAATGTATGAACATGCAAAGTAAATGTGTGTGCTACGTAGAATTTTGCACAATGATGCAGAGATACAAATGTATGATATGTGTGTGTGCACCTATGCCTTGCAAGAGGATGTGTCATTTTTACCTTAACTTAACGATGAAACACCAACTCTTGAAGACTTGTTTGCACGATAAGTTGCCTTTCATCTTTAAAGCTCGAACCATTACGAACAAACCTAGCAACTAATCATTACAAACACATGATGCTTTGATGTGGAATAATGCCAACACAAAAACTAAACCTAACAGAAAAGTGTGGACACATTAGTTCTGGCAGAATAATGCAAGAAACTGAAAAACCAAGGTAGAGAGAAGCAGAGATAAGGTGCCGGCAACAAGAGATGATGCATAACCGATGTCAGATATCCTGTCTCTGGCCAAACATTTCACCTTATGGCCTAGTTCACAATGTGTGGCGATGCTGTAGAGGTAATAATGGATGCCATTTTCATTAAACTGGACCTTTACTCAAGGAATTGTTAGCATTGTTCCTGATTTTGTGCAGTTATCATAATTTATTAATTTTCCTTTGTTACTTCTATGGCCGTATTTGTCCCGGTCCAATTGAATACTAAGAAAAGTAAAATCAGATACTTATTAATCAAAAGCTATAATCATGTGAAGTATAATGTTATAATATTAATTTTTAAAAGCCTGTAAATGAATTTATTTATACTAAATTACAAAGAGACTTACAGATAGATCAAATCTCTAGCCTGAAATGCCTTGTTGTTGATCCAATCATCATAGAAATTGGTAGAGTTATTGGGAGGAACAGCCTAATCATAGCCATCTCCAACTATGTATTGAGTTGCACCTTCTAGTAAAAGCCATTATAAAAACCGAGCATCCAGTCAAACCAATAAGCCTCGCCATTTTTTTATTACTGTATTGCTCAAGTCGTCCTTGGAATTATTCTTCTCTATTTATGATCAATAAACAAATGAAAATGGATACAGATAATTTGGTATTAGCTAGGGAGGGTACTTGATAGATATATAAAAAAGTTGTAATTTAATATATATGAAATTAAACCTGAGGCATAATTGTGTTAAATCAAAGGGGAGTCCTCCCACCAACTTGTTACAATTGATGCCAAATCAACCTAGATTCTCAAATAATCACTTTGCAAAAGTAACCCCCACCTACTTGTTACAATTGCCTCCAAATCAACCTAGATTCTCAAATAATCACTTTTGAAAATTTTACTAAACATCTTTTTTCTTCCAAAATTATTAAATAATCATATGCTTAATAATATATTGTTTGTATCATATCAAATTAAAATGGCTAACAATTAACAGTAATAAGAGTATAGATGTCAAATTATTTGTTTTCAAACAATTTTATCTTTAAAAACAAACAAGTTGATATTTTATTCGGATGTGAGAAAAATAAAAAACAAACATATCATTCAGTTTCAGCTTTTAGTCTCTATTTAACCTTTAGAAAAATTTAGAATTGTTCAGTCTTTGTTTTAATCGGTTCGATTCGGTTTAATTTGGTTTTGGACCTAATGAGTTTTTTTTTTTTTTTTTTCTTTTTTTACTGATTTTGGTCTTTGGGCTGTTAGAACCCAGAATTTTCCTTTCAACAGTTAACCAGTAAATCAATGTCTGTGGTGGAAAACCCTTAAAATTAACACAAATCAAAGTAAAGACTTTATGAAATAATCTAAGTTAGAATACCCAAAACTGAAAAGGCAAAAAATAAAATAAAAAACACATAACCCAAGCCCAACAGAGAGTGCGGTCGGAGAGAGAAGAAAAGAAGAAGATGCTGAGAAGACACAAAAGTATGAAGAACAATGACACGGCCAGGTGTAAGAGGAAAGCTGCTGTGAAAGTGAGTCTACGAGAATGGGAGATTAGAAAGTAAAAACTGATAGTTAGGGTTTTTTATTTTCCCTTATATATGACCGGTTTTCGGTTCAAACTGATTTTGTTAAAACCAAAACCTGTTCAAAACTTCGGTTTCACAAATTTAAACTGGTTTGAACTGAAATTATATGGCTAACCAGACTGAGCTACACTTTTTTGGTTCGGTTCCAGTTTTGGTGCCCACCCTTAGCCTACATAGTAGTCGATCCGTAAGAAACACACTTCTATTATTTTCATGTATATATATCATCACTACTACATCCACAGAGAACTGGAGTAAGAATATACTCATCAATACAATACTATTCCCCAGCTACAAAAACATCAATATACCACCTTTGTTCTGTATAAAAGTTGATGTAGGAAAAAAGGTAAAATCCCCTAAAAACCAAAAAAGAAAACAACAAATTCCGTTTTCACATTTGAACCTTTAATTCTCTGTGATAGCAGCTTCTATGAAACTTCTGATATATCAAAAACTCTACCTTTAGTACTAATTTTCATCATCTTCAGAAGAGATTATTCTTGAATGCTAGTATCATTCTAGGCGAGAAAAGCAAAACAAACGCTAAGATCGAACCAAAGAACAACTTGATAGCGTATCTCACAGGGTCAAGATCATCTTCTTCTGAGACGCTCCTTGGGGTAGACATGGCTGTTGCTGAAGCTGTAGGTAGGGCTTCTATTACTGCATCTGCCAAGTCTGTGATGAAAGAAGAGGTACAATTTAGAGCAGGTACACGTCCCCAGTTTTCGATGCCGGATTCAAGGGCCAACTCTTTGTACTCCATGTCAATTTCTTCAAGAGTCTCTATGTGCTCGCTCACAAAACTGGAATTTAGGAGAAAATTAATTTAATCTGTGGAATACCATTTTTTTTGCACTGTGGAATACCATTTTAAATTTTAATGCTCAAATCAATAGCAATAAACAAATCAAATTGCAACTTCAGTAACTTGTCATGTTACCTTACTGGAACAGCTAGGAGACTCTTCACACCTTTCTGCCCGAGCTCAACAAGAACTTTATCGGTGTATGGCTTCAGCCATTCCACAGGCCCAACTCGACTCTGATCAAAAGAAGAGAACGAAAAAGACAAGTCAAATTGCAAGGAATTTGGACAAAACTAAAGCGGCCCCAATTGCCAAGGACAACAAAAACAAGCACTCAATAGACAGTAGACAATAGCTGCGAAGTGTTCATAATCAAAGCCTAAAGGAAAGTGGAACCTAAGATTTATGGAAATTAGGCTTTACAAACAAACCTGGTATGCCAGTGTATGATCATTGTTAATTCCTCTGTCTTTCAACTTCTGCATGATAAGATAGATGCACTCTTCCATCTGATCTTTGTAGGGATCACCGGCATCCTCAATATAACTGACTGGTACTCCGTGGGCACTGAAGAATATCATGACCTAGAGTTCCATACAAGAGTAAAGTTGTTAGGAGATAATCTCATAAAACAACCACAATTCGGAGATGTCAAAATTCAAAATAATTTCTTTCTTCTTAAAAAAAAAAAAAAAAAAACAAGTAGAAAAAATGTATACAGTAAATAAACGTACTTCCTCAGGCTTTGTGAATTTCTCCATCTCCTTCTTAATCAAGTCAGCCATAGAAATAACATAACCTTCTCGCTTATACCAGGACCGTATGATGGAAACCGGCAGCCGCGATAGATATGCATCTTCCCTGATATATTACCCTCATTCAGAATGGCCTATGAAATAGGAAAAATTGGTCTACTGCAATTAATGAACTGAAGAATAGAAGCTGATAAAAAACACCACCTAAATATACTCTGAAGAACACGGATGCTTGACCCGGTTGTAGATATAGAGAACTGAGGATAAAGTGGCAGCACAACAAGCTTTGTAATTCTGTCCCTCTTAATCTGTCGCATTTGATAAAAATACATAAACTTTAGCCGACAGGGACTTAACAATTTAAACATAGACGGGACACATTTTAATGTTACTTAGCAGTAAAAACACAATGGCAATTCTACATCATTATTTAACTGCTAAAATGTCAAAATTTTCAGAAAATGATAATTAAATTCCTGCAGTAGTTCTTAATAAGAAACAATTGCACAGACAACAAAAATAGTGCAACACCTACCTGCTGAACTGCCTCTTCAGTGAATGGGTACCAATACCGCATTCCAACATAGACATTTGCAGTCAAGTTCTTTGCTTTAAGAGCTGTTTTAAGTGCATCAGCCTGCAACAATTTTTCACCAGCAGAAAGCATTCATATTACAATGAAACCAGACCAAAATAAACATTCTTGAAAAAGAAGAGCACAGGTTCAAAAAGACAGTTCAATATTTGCAGAACACGTAGGTTAAATGGCCAAGCACAAAAGAAATATTTTTGACCTGCTCATTTGTTATTTTACGCAAAGGTGAGCCACCTCCTATGGAGGCATATCCTTCTTTACTTTTGGGAGCCCGCAACACCGAGATTAACTTCGCCAGGGGCCACTGGAGACACTGAAACAGCCGGGGGAGACGTATAATGTCCTGTATCAAAATAAAACAATCTTTAGTATAACACTAATAAATTACAGATGTGAGCTAAAACAAAAGACAGGAAGGTGGGAAGGAAAACGAAAGAAACTAACATACCGGATCTGCAAATAAATTGAACAAAAAGGGCTGAACATCATTAAGCGTATCTGGCCCTCCAAGATTGAGAAGCAACACCCCGACCTTATCTTCCGTGGCATGAGAGTGAGTTTGATGTTCGATAACATTTTCCCCATATACGCCTAGTCCCACAGCACAAAATGCTTTTCCTATGCCATTTCTCTTTTGAACGGGGCCACAAACATTTGATCCACCAAGAAGGCTATTTCTTTTACTAGTTTTGTTGGAACTTAAAAAGGCAAGAGCTTGAGGTGATGGTCTATGCTCTTGCAACAAATGGCAAGACACGGAGGTGAGAGGTGCGCCTTGAGCATAGGACCTATGAATCCAAGACTTAGATTAAATCCTAAACTTGGTATATTCAACATCCAACTAGATTCCCATAAACAAATTATAGTAAACTCAAATTCATTGAGCATACCCCAGTGTCATCTGTTTGGGAAATTAAGTCAATAATACAATTAAACAATCTAATTATGCCAAAAATCGCAAGCATTGTAATAGTGGAATATTTTCTTACAAAACCAAATTTGTAGAATATTATTATGTAAACAAGACAATAAAGTATTTACATTAATAATAAAAAAAATAGAAAATACATCCGGGGCAATAGCAGCACATCACCGGGATTTACCAATCATGTTCCTCTGGACATCATCCAAACCAAACCAAACCAAACCAAACCAACAGGCTTGACATCCTTGGTGATAATTTATTTTCTGGGTAGAGATATATATATATATATATCTATATTATGTAATAACCCAATTACCCAAGTACTGTCTCAAATCAGAATATTTGATAAAATGATAAACAAAATTCACAATGTGTATTACCCAAATACTGTCTCAAATCAGAATATTTGATAAAATGATAAACAAAATTCACAATGTGTAATAATATAATAGAAAAGAAAAGAAAAGAAAAGAAAAGAAAAAAGGCCTACCTTGCGAAATTTGGATTGAGGTCGGTGTGGGGAAGAAGGCCGGAGAATGAAGTTGCATCCATTGGAGTCAGACCCCAACAAAATTAAAATTAAAAATAATAAAAAAAAGGGATGATTCCGATCAAGAAGGAGAAGGAGAAGAGAAGGAGAAGGAAACTATAAAATAAGATTGTGAGAAGGAGGTGGTGGGCGTTTAATATATGATGAATTGAAATACCTACAGTACTTTAGACGTCTCTCCTCTCTTTCTTTGACTCTCTCCACCTAACTCCTACGTGTTCAAACAATACTCACACTTCTCACCGCTTTCTGCTTTCGAATTCCAAATATGCCCTTAATTAAGACCTTTTTCTTAATATGCATATCATTTCCTGGTCAACATTTTCATACTAAAATTTACAATTTTTTATTTATAAAATTGGACTGATTTAGGGAAAAAAAAACATCACAAACATTCATATACTAAAAATTTAAATTTAGAAGCTGAAATTTTGTTATCATCTCTATAAATTCTGAATTGATATTTTCATATGATTATGAGGTGACATTCTAAATTTAGATTTTTAAGTGCATATTAAGTCTAAACTTAAAAATTTTAACCTACAAGTAAATTAAAAATTAAATTCAGAAATAAATTTAAAAGTTATAATTTTTTAATTTTTTTTCAGATTTTTGTTTGAAATAACGAAGGCATGTTGATGAATTAATCTTCCAGCAAATCCACCCATGGAATGTGTTGTCAAGTAACAAACTACAAGTAGCAGAGATGACAAAAATAAAATGATCTGTCTCACATTGTTGACAAATTCAAAGAATCTATGTATTAACATAATTATTTCCTCCCAATAGCCGAACCCAGCTCAGTATCCAACAGGATCGGACGATGATCCGACCTCCAAAACTCGAGGTGCTTCACAATGACCCCAGCAAACAAATTCTGCCACTGGGAATCACACACAAATCTATCCAGACAGCAAACAAATTCTGCCACTGGGAATCACACACAAATCTATTCGACATAAGACAGCTAAGCGTAGATTTTTGTTTGAGGAGTGCTGGCTGGAGGACGAAAGGTGTGCTAGTATTGTTCATCAGGTTTGGAATAATCAGGCTGCTGGTAGGAGTATGAGTGATTTATTGGGTCGAATAAGGGACTGCACAGGTCAGCTAGCTGTTGTTTATGCCCAGAATCGGAAGTTTATGAGGGAGGGGATTGCGCTGAAACAGGAGGTGCTTCGGTTGGCTACCTCGGATATGGCTGGTTCTTCTTGGATAACAATTCGGTCGATTGAAAAGGAGTTGGATGATTTGTTAGCGGTGGAGGAAGTCTTCTGGAGACAGCGGTCTCGGGAGCAGTGGCTTAAATGTGGGGATAAAAATACTAAGTATTTTCACGGGCAAGCCTCCTCTAGGAGATCAAGGAATCTGATTTCGGGGCTGTTTGATGATCATGACGTGTGGATTGATACACAGCAGGGAATTTCGGAGGTGGTGGGGAAATATTTCTCTGATCTCTTTTGTTCTACTAAGCCTAGGCTGGCTGCCATGTCTAAGATTTTTAATACTTTCCAGCCTTGTCTTAGCTCTGCTAATAGCTCTTATTTGGATGCGATTTTTTCCCCGGATGAGGTGAAGAAAGCAATTTTTGATATGGCTCCTACGAAAGCTCCCGGTTTAGATGGGCTTCCGGCCATTTTTTATCAAAAGCATTGGTCGATTGTTGGGCCTTCGGTGGTGGCTGCATGCCTTGGGGTTCTGAATGGTGGTGCGGGGTTGGAGGAGGTTAATGAGACCTTGATAGTGTTGATTCCTAAGACTAAAAGAGCTCAGCGAATGTCGGATTTTCGGCCTATAAGTCTTTGCAATGTTGTTTACAAGATTGTGGCTAAGGCGCTCGCTAATCGGTTTAGAAATGTTCTAAATGAGGTTATTTCGGACACCCAGAGCGCCTTTATCCCGGGTCGTCTGATCTCTGATAATGCCATTTTGGGCTTCGAATGCATGCATGCTCTTAAGAGAAGGAAAAAAGGGAAGAAAGGCGCTATGGCTTTAAAATTGGATATGTCCAAGGCCTATGATTGGGTTGAATGGGACTTTATTGAGGGCATGATGCTCCGTCTTGGTTTCTCAGGTGCTTGGGTTGATAGGATTATGCGCTGCATAAGGTCTGTGTCCTTCTCTTTTTTGGTTAATGGTAATGTCTGTGGTTCTATTAAACCGACCCGTGGGTTACGCCAAGGTGATCCCCTTTCCCCTTACTTATTCCTTATTTGTGCGGAAGGTTTATCTCGTCTTTTTTCTGATGCGGAGAGGAAAAAAGCTATTTCCGGGTTTCGGTGCAGTAGGGGGGGGGGGGCCTAAGCTCACTCACTTATTTTTTGCGGATGATAGTATGGTGTTTTCCAATACGTCAGTTAAGGATTGTAGGTGTATTCATGATATCCTGGATTGTTATGCTGAGGCTTCGGGTCAAGTGGTTAATTTTCAAAAGTCGGATTTATGTGTTAGTAGCAAGGTTTCTAGACGGCGTGCGGTTTTGTTGGCTAGTACTATGGGGGTCCGTTTGGTGGAGTGTCATGCGAAATATTTGGGCTTGCCATGTTTCGCGGAGAGGAATAAGACAGAGTTGTTTGATAGTATTTGTAACAGGGTCTGGAATAAGGTTAAAGGTTGGCAGAGTAAAAATTTTTTGACGGGTGGTAAGGAAATTCTCCTGAAGGCAGTTATTCAAGCTATTCCTACTTACTCCATGTCTCTTTTCCGATTGCCTAAGATTCTTATAAATAGGCTTCATAGCCTTTGCGCTAGGTTCTGGTGGGGCTCGGATGAGGAGTGGAGGAAAATTCACTGGCTTAGGTGGAACAAACTGTGTATCGGTAAGGATTTTGGGGGGTTGGGTTTCCGTGACTTGGAAATTTTTAATCAGGCGCTTCTAGCTAAGCAAGTTTGGAAACTTCATCACCATCCAGATACTCTTGCAGCTAGAGTTCTGAAGCATTGCTATTTTAGTGATTCTTCTGTTTTGGTGGCTGACGCTAGGTCTTCATGCTCTTTTATTTGGAAGAGTTTTGTTTGGGGTCGGGAGCTTCTTGTTAGAGGATCCAGATGGAGAGTGGGTGTGGGGAATACTATCCTTGTTTATCACGATAGGTGGCTGCCTAGGCCCTCTTCCTTTAAGGTTTTCTCTCCTGTAACTCTGAATGCTAACTTAAGAGTTTCTGAGCTAAAGCTTCCTTCGGGCTGTTGGGATGAGCAGTTGGTGCGCAGTTCTTTCTTACCTGAGGATGCCGAGTGTATTCTTCGGATCCCTTGTCCTCTTCGAGCTGGTGATGATAAGCTTGTGTGGCATTTTGAGAAGTTGGGGTCTTTCTCGGTGAAGAGTGCCTATCATCTGGGTGTTCGCTGGCAGTCGCTTCTTTGGCATCGGGGTCTGGTTTGGATCCTTCGATTTCTTGGTGGAAGTATTTATGGCGTCTTAAAATTCCTTCTAAGATTAAACTTCATGTTTGGAAGGCTTGTAAGGGGTGTCTTCCTAGTCGTCTTAATCTGTGCTTGCGTGGGCTGCGGGTGGACCGATGGTGTCCTTTCTGTTATGGTAAGGAGGAGTCCATCTTCCATGCCCTGTGGAGTTGTCCATCCTTAAAAGGCATTAGGAAAGAATTCTCCAAGGTGAAGGGTTTAGCGGTGCTTGACCATCTGTCCTTCTTAGAATTCATGATCTCCTGCAAGGACCAGCTGCTCCAGCCTGAGATGGAGCGTTTGTGTGTGGTTGTGTGGAGGATTTGGTTCAGGAGAAATGCTTTGATTCATCATTCCCCCCATATTGCTGCTAATGAGGTTGTGGCGTGGGCTGATATGTATCTTTCTGATTTTAGGAGAGCTAATGGTCTTGTGGAGAAGGGTTCTGGTGATGTTTCTCAGCTGGGTCAGTCTTGGCGCCCGCCTGATATGGGGGTGTATAAAATAAACACTGATGCTGCTGTCAATGTCTCTGCTAACAGAACCGGTACAGGGGCTATCATTCGGGATTATAAAGGTATGGTTCTTGGCTCTTGCGCTCAGATGATTTCGGTGAGCCTGGATCCCCTGTTGGCTGAAGCCTTGGCCATTCTTCATGGGTTGAGATTTGCTGCGGAGGCTGGGATTGGTCCTTGTGTTGTTGAATCCGACTCCCACCTGGTGGTTAACATGATCATTTCTGGCAGTGGTGTGCTCTCTGATGCTGGGCCTATTATTGATGACATTTTATCTTTTGTTTTTGGTCCTGCTAAGCATTGTGTGTGTTTTGTTTCCAGAAAAGCTAATATGGCGGCTCATTGCCTTGCCAAGCTTGGTATTTCTTTAGGTTGCGATAATTTTTGGTTGGAGGAGGTGCCCCCTTGTGTGGCTCCGCTGGTGTTAGAGGATACACCTATTTCCTTGTAACCTGGTTTTTGTCTTAATAAAGCTTTACCTTCTCAAAAAAAAAAAAAAAAAAAAAAATCATTTCCTCCCAAGTATTATGTTGAAACAAGAAAACATTCAACACCAGAACCCAAACCCCTCTCCTGTTACCTCCCTCTTCTATTCTTTTTAAATGTGATTATGTCTCAAAATCAAGGGATGAAAGAGCACTTGTTGCTTACTTGTTAGGCAACCAAGAGATAAGATGGGAGAATTGACAATCGACAGAAATAATTTTTATGTTCCTTAGTTACGAAATCTAGTGACACCTAAATATAAAACAAAATATATGTACCTTTTTCCTTTGATTTAATTTATTATTATTTAATAAAGGCATGAAACTCGTGCTCGTCCCTCAAGGGCTTTGGATTTGAATGAGAAAATTTAGAAATATTAGGTTGCATTCCATTGCATGTAGCAGCACTCAGATGAGAGCCCAAGCTCCAAGTAAATAACCTCAACATCAGTTTGTTGGAGGTTGGCCTTGACCTCGTCGTATTTTAATTCGAGGGAGGAAATGTTCCAATAAACATCACAAACATCAAAATTATATTTAGGTAAAGTATCATTTTACTCCATGACGTTTGCCCTATTGTTAAGACGAGAACAGAGTTTGACCATATTGGCCGTTTTTCCCCCTAAAATCAAAGTAACGTTAAAAACATCCCTTCTGTTACCTTTCCCATCCATTTGGGCTGTTGACTATTAAATGGGAAGGGCATTAACATCATTGACCATTTGAAATTCTGAAGAAAATAATTTACAATTAAAATAAAAAACAATTTAAAAAAAGATAGATCTCCACCGTCCATCTCAAAGATGGACGGACAGTGGAGATATCTCTTTTTTATTTTTATTTTTTAAAATTTAATAATAATAATATCATTAATAAAATCTTTATTCAATATTATATATATATTTATTACCTCACAAAAAAAGATTTATTAAAAAAAGAAATTAATGAAATAAAAAAAATTACAATTTCTTCAACCTAAATTCATCTCTTCCAAATCACACCAAATCCAACACATTAATCATCTAAGGTTTCAACAGAGAAATAGCTCAAAATTCTTACTTTGTATGCATCAAAACAAGCCCTTTACAATTGTCATAACATGAACTGTTTATATAACAAAATTTGAGAGACAACAACATAATCAACAATTAGAAACAAGCTCTGAAACACTAAACAAATAAATTCACAAGAACATGCACATAAAACTTAACGTCGCCGACCCAAAAGTCCTCCACACGCCCACGCGCCTCCTTCACGTGCCACCAACGGCAATCTCTAGCCACCACATGTGACCGCCATCGACCACACCACCAGAACCTGAAACCACTGGCCATCAACTTTCCCCTTCATCACCGACCTATAGTTTTGCCTCTATCACCGTAGATCTAAACTATAACAACCAGCAGCCACCTCCTATTGCAGCACTGAACACCGGCGATTGATGCCTCATCGCCAGCTTCACGACACTTAAAAGACACCGGTGACCAACACCCACAAGAGATTCCAGAAGAGAGAGATGGGTGGTTCGATTCAAGAGAGAAATCGAGAGAGAGAGAGAGAGAGAGAGAGAGAGAGAGAGAGAGAGAGAGAATGGAGATTAGGGTTTTGTGCTTGGTGAAGATGAATAAGATCTGGAGATCCACTATCCTTGTTACCATCAACGTTCCGAGCTAGCAAGGAGACCTAATGGATCTAAAGTCTTGAGCTCCAATAATCCTTAGAAAAATTAATTAAACTCTTTAATTAATATTTCATGATTATTAACCTCGAAGTTACTCCACCAAAAACCCGAGACTGTACTCTCGTAACTGTATATGTTTTTACACAAATCTAAATTCAGTGTCCATCGATATAGCTATCACATATGGTATGATCATCTACAAGTAGTTCATAATTAGAGCTGAGTCATAAAGTCTGTTATACCTTTTTAATTATATCTTTTTCATTAAGTACCATTAATTCTCTAATGAACAATTAAATCCCTCATTCCTTTACGGAAGAAGGAGAGCACTCTTATTGTTTAAGCCCCACATCAACCCTTAAGTAAACTACTTTTTTATTTCTCACAAGAATGAGTAGATTCCAATATTGTGTACAGACCTTCCAAACACAAGCTAAACCGCGATTTCAAGATACAGAGATATTGACTAAGAATACTATTCTGATCTCATCTATGGTAAATCAAAAACCACGATCTAACCTGAAGGAGTTAGTAAGACATTCAGGATTAAGATCAGCCATATATAACCATCATTTGTCGATATATATGAATCTCCCCATGTAATAGAAATTGGAGAGAGATTCATATAGATCATGACTCAATCCTATATGATCATATCATATAAGGTGCCTACATTCTCATATCACCATATGAGTAGTCTATAATAAGACCACCGTATATTACGGAATGGACCGCAACTGTAGATCAACCACAAATAAAGTACCCAACTTCATTTGCTCTCTACGGACTCTTTAGATTATACATCTCAAACAGAATTCATCTGTATATGACACTCATATACTCAGTTCAAGATTACATCCGACAATTTTGGATGTTAAGCACATATGATATGAAAGTATAAGACATATAAATAGAATGAAAAGAAGCTTTAGGGAAAAAATCCCAACAAAAGTTTCAAGGCAGGTAATTAATTTCTCTAAATCTACTTTGTGTGTTAGCAATTCGGTGAGTAAAGTGGAAGGGGTACGTTTGATGAAGATTTTAGGTGTGCAATGGGTTAAATTCCATGAGAAATATCTAGGGTTACCTATTTTTGCTAGTAGGAATAAGAAGAAGCTTTTTGTGGAAATTAAGGATCGGGTGTAGGATAAGGTTAAAGGGCGGAGGGATAAATTATTGTCTGTTGGTGGTAAAGAGGTCTTTCTCAAAGCCGTGATTCAGGCTATCCCAACATATGCAATTAGTCTGTTTCAGCTTCCGAAAAGGATCATTGCATATATTCATAAGATGTGTGCTCGGTACTGGTGGGGCACTTCAGATACCAAAAGGAAGATTCACTGGGCTTCGTGGGAAAAATTGTGTATGGGAAAACATAATGGAGGAATGGGGTTTTGTGACCTATCCGTGTTTAATCGAGCTTTTTTGGCTAAGTAGGGTTGGCGCCCGGTGACGAACCCTCATTCTTTGGTTGCAAGGATTCTAAAACACTGTTATTTTCCAGAATCTTCTTTCTTGGAGACAAATGTGGTATTGTAGATTCTTTACTTTGGAAGAGTATTTTGTGGGGTCGAGGTATTCTTATAGCGGGGTCTCGGTGGCGGCTACACAATTTATGTCTCGTTATAACTGCATTTACATCTAAGGGTGTTCATCTTCTTGCTGACAATACAACAAAAAGGTTCATTGGAATTTATCCCTCTATTGATAGCTCATCACTTAATAGGAAGCCTCTTGATGTAAATGAAGTGATGGATTTGTGGCCAAAACTTCCACATGGAATCCTTGAATGTCGTCTAGATTGGTGTTTTCCTGAATCTATCAAGTAAGTTTAAGATTCTATTTTGATTATCAAGTGCAAAGCTTTAAATCTTATATAATTTACTTAATTGAAAGAATGAAGTCATGACAGATGAAGAGCGGGTGCTAGTGGGTTTTTTACATGGATCAAGGATATAATTTTGTGTATCGATTCAATTTTTTAAGGAGTTTTTCTCACTGAAATGGCATATTGATGAATTTTAATGGTTGAATCATCCCAAAATTGCTAGTGTTTAGATGTTATTTTTAGCATCGAGTTTTAAATTATCGAGGTAAATTTTGTGTACATGATCACTATCAACGCCCATAATTGTATATCTAAGCAAAGACGGCGTTTCATGGTTAGTGTCGTCATTTTAGCAAACTATTTTGAAACTGAAATCTAGTAAGATTCTGTAAACCTATAGATAAATTCATATGATTTTTAGATGCTTCTCTTCTTGGATTCTACAAGCTTAAGTTTTTTGTGCAGAAATTTAGGCTATTTAGATGTCTTGACATAGAAGGATCAAAACTGGAATCTCAGACTCAAAGATTCTGTAAACATATGGATAAATTGATAGAATTCTTGTTAGTGTAATAGTTTCTTTTTTGTTTTTGTTTTTGTTGTTGTTGTTATTATTATTATTATTATAGGGGAGTTTGACCGGGTAGGATCATCTGGCATCATGGAAAGGCAGTCTCGGGCAAGAAGTTCATCCTCAGACACAAGTAGCTTTCCTCCACAATGTAAGAGCATCTCCAATGCAATCGTTGCTTGCATTTTAAAAAATAGTGGCATATCATCACCATTAAGACAATTGCTTCCTATGTGGTAAAAAAAAAAAAAAAAAAAAAAAAAAAAAAACTTGACAGACTACCAAATCAAAATTTGGTCTCTAATGGTTCCCTTGTGAAACACTTATTTTTAATGACATGTCAATTTATTTAATTATTTTAAATTTTACAAAACAATTTCTTTTACAGTGGTGCTATTGGCACATCCCCTACTAATCTATTTATGCCCCACTTTTTTAATTATTTAGTATTATTTTTTTTAATCTAATAAAACCCCATATTCCTTTTTTTTTTTTAAATAAAAAATAAAAAAAAATAAAACCAATGTTCTTTTAATCCTTTTCTTGAAATATTTTTTTCTTCATAACTCTCAAACTCTAAAAATACTTGTACTAGATTCTATTTAAACAATAAATCAAACACTTTGAGTGCATTAGACAGATGGTATATTGATTATTATTTAATCTCATTACTCTTTTAGAATCTGAAAGTGAAATGATGATAATCAAAACAAATACTTGCTCTTTGCTTCTTGTTTCGTTTTGTTTGTGAGCTATTTCGTTTTTTTCTGTGTGTTTGTCTTAGGTTGTTCTGTTCTTTGTTCTTTGCTTTTTTCTTAGGGTTGTTTGCTTGTTCTTGGTCATGTGACTTCCTGGTCTTTTCTAAAAAACTTGATGTTAAAAAAAAAAAAACAACTAAAAAAGAAAAAAAAGAAAAAAAATGCATTCATGGGAGGTGAGAGAAAGATGAGACCAGAGATAAAGAGATCTGATATAGATAGAGATATTAGAGATAGAGTTTATTAAGTTTGAAAATAAGTAAAAAGATAGTTTTAAAAATAAATAAAATAAATTAATAAAAATATTTAACTAAATCAAAATTTAAACAAGTGGGACATAAATAGATCAGTAGAGGGTGTGCCAATAGTACCACTCTTTCTCTTAACAGTTAAAATTAACTGACACTCTCAATTACAACAAACAAATAATTCGACTACCTCTACTACTTTATTGGTAAGTTTATTTTTTATAGTTTTTTATTTTCATTTGTTGACTCAATCTTGCTTTGTGTATGTATATATATATATATATTTGGTATTATCTTCTTGGGTTTTTTATATCGTAAGTTAAAATTTATTTCTTCAAATATTTCTTCTACTTTGTTTCTTTGATTGTTTGTGGGTAATTTTGTCATGGTTCATTAAATATAAATTCAATTAATATATATGGATGGACTTGCATACCAATTGTTTAACAAAATTTCTCAATGAAACTTGCACATAGATTGATGATTTTTGCTATTATTACCGTTTTATATAAGAACATTTTAGGCTTCTTGTTAGACATATGAATTTGTTTTAAGTCGGCTAGAATACAAAGAATGAGACCTAATATTGCATCATTTTTGCTACTCATATATTTAGTCAAACGATTGGTATGCTGACCATCCAATCCAATTCAAAAAGAATAAGTTTGAGTGTTAAATGGAAGTTTGGGAGCATTCCATAGACTTTGGAACGAGAATTTAGATCCAAACTGTTGGTGAACATAAGAAGGATATGAAGCATTCATTGAATTAAAGGCAAAATTGGGTTGAAGCGGTATGTTTAATGAACCAAATTGGTTAGCTTGTGGCATAGAGGTTTGTGGGTGGATTTGAGAGGAGTTAAAGATATATTGAGTATTGAGCGGGTCACTAGCATTTATATGTCCAGTGTCATTGGTAAAGTGTTGAAATTGAGAGAAATGTTGAGACTCTTGTAAATCCATTCAAAAATAATGCCTACACAAAAACAACACCAAATGATTAGTTCAAAGTTAGGAGAATTGGAAATGACTATTCAATCAAATGTAATGCAAATCAAAGTTCGAAGTTCAAAAAAAAAAAAAATCCCTTTAAAATCAAATGTGTAACTAAGCAAAGCCAACACACAAACAAAGAAAATAGAGCCAAAAACAGGGAAAGTTGCACTAGAGCAAGATAAGACAAAGCAAAAGCAAACAAGCTAGACAAAATTGAAGCACAAACACCCATCACAAGAGCCAACACAACCAAGAACCGAAAAAGAGAAGGCTAATACGATATTAGTTCTATGGAAAGAACTTCATGTAAAATTAAGGAATCACTTGTTCACCATTCACAAAGGAGGAGATAATATGCAAAACATATAAATCAAATCTTGGAGTCAAACTATACAGTAAAATAGCATGGGTGCATAAGCTGCCTACTAAATGAGAGCTTTCATTCCTATGTTAATGCACCATTTATAAATAGTTGTTGACAGTAAAGGTGTTTTACCCATGCATCCTCCACCCCAAATCATGATGGAAGAGTACCACTACCTATCATTTGTTAACACAAACTGTTTAATAACAACAATTAACCTACTCACAACAAAAATTTTCAAACTCTACATGGAAAAAAAAAATTATCAATCACTCAGAAGACCTTTAATTAGGTTATTATAGGATCTTCTTGCCTTGGCAATTGGCAATCAAGGAACAATAATTCACTAAGTCAGTAAGTTGAAACAAAATAAAGTAGAAGAGATAAAACTTGTAAATTGATTTAATAAAAACAAAGAAGATGGAAACAAGCACCTTGTATTAATAAAAATTCTACTAAAATCATTAAAATTATAAGAGAAATATTCTTTAAAGATACTTCTCTCAAATCACTATCATCTTAAGAAAGAACTACACTGCAATGAATGCTAAGAATTCTTGAATTACATATAACTCTAGGTTAAAAGCTTAAAAGGGCTAAAACCAAATTACATCTTTCCACATAAGCATAGAACTAGTGAACTACAAGTCAACAACCACTAGCTCCCCCACCACCACCCAAAATTAGATTTTGAGAGTAAACAATGGTATTTAAAATGGAGAGAAAATTAATAGAGTGATTTACTTAATGGATCATACCGTTAGTGCAATTTCTTTGTCGTCTTTCTTGGAGATCTTGTATACAATTCCCCACTGTGACCTCGCAAAACCAAAGAACTATATGCTTCACATGTGATCTCATTTGACAGAACTTATACCTTACATAACAATATTGATTATATATATATATATAAATGTTGATAAGCTTCATATAGAGAGCCTCAAGTTCAAATTCATTAAATTATGATTTATGAGTAACTTTGATGTTGCAAAGAGATTTTTTTGTTCAATCACAAATTCACAATGTAAGAACTCTCAACTTGCAAATTATATGCCTCAGTTGTTAACTATCACATAAAATTGCAGTAACACAAACTATAGCCATAAATTCATAAATCAATTTTATTAATTGATAAATTCAATAGATAAATATTAAATCTTAATTCAATCTCCATTGCACATATAAATTTTCCTATGAATCTTTGATAAAGTAACTAGTACTCCACACTCCAAACTCAGAGCAATTCATTGTAAGTTATTTTGTACGGTTGGAATATATATACATATAAAAGGTAGATGTGTTAATGATATTGCCAAAATGATAACTTTACTTACACAGACTTCATCCTCAATAGGTTCTAATATGACTGTTCTTCCTGAATACTCTAGTGTGCCTCTGTGGTCTCTGTGCTACATATTCACAATAAAGAACATGAAAACACAAATTCAACAACAAAACACAAGATTCATACTAGTCTCAAAACACCAAATTCAAATTCACACCGCTCCAATTACGTGAAAACAAACAAAACACAATCAAACTTTCCAAACTTATGAAGAATTGCAACATCATAATATCTTTTTTTTTTTTTTTTTTTTTTTTTTTTTTTGGAAAGGTAATATTATTGCAAGCCCATAAAAGGCACCAAGGAGAAACTACTATCACACAATAGCGAAAAGGAGACAACAACAAAACACAATAGTGACAGGGCAAACAGAAACCATACAACAGACAAGGCAAAACAGAGCAAACCCCAAACAACAACAGAATCCCAAACCCTACATAATAACATATAGAAATAAACACCAACACATAAATATCCAAAAATAAAAATAAAAATTGAAGAACAAAAACAAAATCACAACTTCTATAAAACAACATGTTAGAAAAAGTTTGGTGTAAATTGCTATATAAATAAATAAACAAAAAATAAGATTAAAAACAGAGTGAATAAGTTGATAGAAAAACCTTCACAATTTACAGTAGTTTTGTCAATAATTCCTTTGAAGTCGAGGCTAGTGTTTAACACCATGTCTTTAAGACGATTTACGCCCGCCTACTGGTGCTATTGCTCAATCGGCGCTCTCCTTCTAGGATACAACAACTTCTCTGTCTTGTGGTAGTAGCACTTCAAATCCACAAGCACACAACAAACTGAATATGCAGAATTCTCTCTCAATTGCCAAAGGACTCAATACTTAATGCAGTAATTTTATGAAATTTTCTTGATGTTTAGAATGAATGAATGACTTCTAATTTATAGACATAAAGTGCCTTTTGGAAAAGTCATGATTCAAAGGAATAGTTGCATCTATTCATGGTTGTGTCTTTCTATTTTAAAAGACATTTCCTTCTGTAATTTGGTGTCTATTAAATTGAATAACAACCTTTCATGCACCTTTCCAAATCTATTTCATTTTTCATATGGTTTTAATTACTTTGAATAATATCTCATTCATACAAAATATGATTCTCCAAGCAAATAAATATTTTTAAATATTTATTGCTTTTAAAACCATATTTCCAACACAACATAACAACAAATTAATTACCGAAATAAAGTACAGAATCAGCGAACCCTACAGCTAAAACCACTAATTGACACAAGTCAAAGTTTTCATAGAGAGATACTTTGAATGAGAACTGTTTTTTTTTTTTTCCCACTAAGTTATAAAACTAAATTGCTGAAAAACTTGGAGAGGAAGAAGATTTTACAGTATCTTTCAAAATGGAAGAAGAAATCGACCTAAAATAAATTTGAGGAGAATACGTGAGATTGAGTGATTTTTTTATGTGGGTCTTTCAGCTTCAACGCCAAAAGAGAAAGAGCGGAGAGATGAAAAGTTAATGAAAAGATAGAGCGGGATTGCAGACTAAGTCTACAAAATAACTGTTCAATAAATCCTCTGAAAGTAGATAGTCAAGTTGACAGTGTCTATTATTTTTTTTGCCATGTCAGCTTGAGGTTGTATCTGCACAGCTGTACTGGAGATACAAATTTTAACACATCGTCTATTAATCATATGTGGCATCTATTTTTTTCACAAGTCACTGCTGCTTTGGAGATACTCTAATACTTGCTTTGAACTAGCTTCAAATTTGGTGTTTAAGATAATTTTTAGTTTTGACTACCTTTAAGTGCTCTTGAACTTCCTTAAACTTTGGTTTGTTTAGTTTGAAGTTCAATATTTAAATTCATGTATGTAAAATATTTGAAAAATGCTGTCATATCACGGATGATTGCATTCATTACTTTTTTTTTTTTTTTTTCAATTATGCTACAATTTATTTTTGACACTTTGTACTTTTAGTTGACAGACAATTCTTGAGTCAAACATGCCAGCCACCACCTCCGCCTCTGCAGCCCCTTGACTGCCGCCCCTTCCTCTAGATCGACCTCTAAAGCCATTTCCTTGCATTCCACCAGAATTACCAAAGTTATGAGAAGAAAATTTTGCACAGGCATTACCTATTTCAATGGAAGCTGATACATAGTGCTGTACTAGCCTACTTTCAAAATTCGACAAGTAAAACTGAACTTCTTGCAAGGTATTCAGCACCAAGTCCTCCTAAATTAAAATTCTCATTAACAATTTCTTCCGGACAAGAAAATCTTCATTAACAGTTTCTTCAATTTTATTACTACTTACAATAAACTTGAACATATTTCGGAGGACACGGTTTAGGAAACGAAAAAGCAGCCATATATACCTCTATCAATAAATTTGTCAATGCATCTTTTAAATCCAATGACCCATATGAAAGGAATTGATATATTTTATATCAGTTTGAACTGATAATGGAAAAACTTTATATATATATTATCACTAGATCATCTTAAATTCCATCACAACCACCGGTAATAAAAACAAAATTACTTACATAGTTTAAGACATGATTTTTTTTTTTTTTTTTTTTTTTGATAACAGTTTAAGACATGATTAAGAACTTAGTAAAAAGTACATGAACCATCATCGTCTTTTTACATTGTCCTCCATGTAATGAATTAACATGTATCACATTTCACATAGATTATAAGTGCATTGAACTCTATAAAAGATAGTCATATGTCTCATTAATACCTAAATATATATATATATATTAAATTAAATAAAAAAAGAAGATGGGTAGATGGAGGGTAGAGATCTTACTTTTTTTTTTTTTTTTACTTTTTCTTTTCAATATTGTTTAATTGCACATCACCTCCTAGCAAACCTCCCTTCCACATATGTGGTGAGGGTTCAAATCCCACCATACACATTTTACAAGCATGTGTGGGAAGTTTTCTTTCCCGCTTGTGGGAATAGTTATCTTCCGTTATGAGAGTAAATATCCGGGCTACATATGTATTTTTTGATCTAAGCAGATCCCATAAGTCCTATTGTAATAGTTCTTAATACTTAAAAAAAAATATTGTTTATAATTTTTTTTTTTACATTGAAGGGTAAAAAGTCTTTTTATTCAAAATCTTTAATGAAATTAAGTTAATTAACCGTATTTTTTTGGCTATAAATAAAATTAGAAATTAACTGCATGTTTAATAATATATTTACTCATTTTTACATGCTATGCACTACTCACGTAAGGTATCAAAGGAGTATTGTAACTCCATCCCACAAAATTTCTCATATGTTTCTTCATCGAAATCCTTCTCTGATGGGTCTTTGATTCAGCAAGGTAGACAAGTCCATGCACAGATCATTTTTTGTGTTTTGTGGGAGCTTCAAAGATGTCATGAACATGTTTATTTGGCTTTTTAATTGAACACAACTATGCCTTGGAATAGAATTATTAGAGTGTTTGCTAAACTGGGTTGGTTTCAATATGCTTTATTGTTTTATTTTAAGATGTTGAGTTTTGGTTAATTTCCTGATAAATATAGAATAGTTTTCCTTGTTTGGTAAGGCTAGCTTTGTGGTGCTTTTAACAATGTAAGATTAGGTAGGCATTTTCATGATACGATTTGGTTGTTGGGCTTCGAGTTTGATGTTTTTGTTGGGAGTTCTTTGGTTAAGTTCCATGTGGAGAATGGTTGTATTGGCAATGCACATTGTCTGTTTGATAAATTGTTCCATAGAGATTGTGTTTCGTGCAATGTGATGCTTAATGGTTATGTGATATGTGGGGAATCAGAATATAGTGAAAGAAAACACAATTCTTTGACATTTTCTTGTATATTGTCTGTGTGTGCCTCGGAAACCATGATTGATTTGGGAACCCAACTTCATGGCTCTGTTGTACATTTTGGATTGGAGTTTGACTCTCCGGTGGTAAACACATTATTGGCTTTGTATTCAAAATGGGTTTATGGATGAGGCATCAGATTTGTTTCATATGATGACATCTTCTGGTGTCCAAACTTGACTCAATCACGTTTTCAAGTTTTCTTCCTTTGGCTACTGGCAGTCTCAGACGAGGTAAGGAAATTCATGGTTATATAGTATGAAATGGTGTGCCTTTGGATGCATTTCTGAAGAGTGCACTTATTGACTTATACTTCTTCAAGTGTAGGAAGGTGGAGATGGCATACAAGATTTCTAGCCAGAGTATCACGATTGATCTTGTAATGTGCACGACTGTGATTTCAGGATATGTGCTTAACGGGATGAACAATGATGCTTTAGAAATGTTTAGGTGGTTACTTCATGAGAAAATCAGTCCAAATGATGTGACCCTGGCAAGTGTATTACCAGCTGGTTCTAGTTTGGCTGCTTTGAAATTGGGTAAGGAATTGCATGGTAACATCCTCAAGAATGGGCTAGAAAAAAAATGTCATGTTGAAACTGCAATTAGACAAGTATTCAAAGTGCGAAAGATTGGATCTTCCTCTTAAAACTTTTGGAAGAGTGTCTAAAAAGGATGTTGTTTGTTGGAACAAGTGATTATAAGTTGTTCCTATAATGGCAAACCAGAGGAGGCCATTAATAATTTTTCGTCAAATGGCAATGGAAGGAATAAAACATGAACGTGTGAGTATATCAAATGCACTTTCTGCTTGTGCAAGCTTACCTGCACTCAGTTATGGGAAAGAGATTCACTGTTGCATGATCAGAGGTGGTTGCATCTCCGACCGGAGAGTGGCCTTTTACTCTAAATGTGGAAGTTTGGAACTTGCTCAGATTGTGTTTGGGGAAGAATGAGGTTGCATGGAATAGTATCATTGCTGCATATGGAAGCCATGGTTACCTTAATGACTCTAGCTTTTTTTTTTCTTCATAAAATTTAGCATCGTTGATGCAGGGTAGATTTGTATTGTAGTGTTGGTCATTTGAATGAAGCATTTGAGATCATAAATAGTATGCGTTGCTTTGAAGCATATGAGCTGATACAGGAGACTAGGGAAATGCGCTTAAGATTCAGAAAATGATGAAAGAAAGAGGGGTTCAAAAGGTACCCGGATATAGCTGGATTGAGATTCGTAAGACCACCCATATGTTTGTTGCTGCAAATGAGTCTGTTCATATATACTCATTACTGAAAAGTCTTTTTTCATAAATGTGAAAAGAGGGTTACACTGTTACAGGCCTCAACCTTTGAAATTCCAATGCACCCACCCATAGACCTCGTAGATGTGATCAAAGAATTTTTCATGTGTGATCAAATCACTAGTCCAAACTGTAATGAATACCAAAACAATATTGTTAGTCTAAAATAAATTCCAGAAGTTTAAATATCATACACTGCAAGCAGTTTTCATCACTGCGAATTCAGAAGTTGTGACAGGAATAACAAAGCGATCAGTGATTGTCAAGATTACAATTGAAGGATCTGTAAAAAATTTGTAAAGGAAAAGATTACATTACTGATTAGAAATTCTAATAGAAAAAATTGAAAGTGGTAGCTCAGGCTAACATTAAGTCAAAGCAATATTTTGAATATCCTGCATGCAAGCAAAATAAATATGCCGGGGTATCATTTTGCTAACATAAATAAGTTATTATAAGCCTCAATTTATTCCACATGTGCCCACATCATTCCAACTGAAAATAACAAGGAACCAACCCCCTAACTTTACAACAAACAATCGCTGTTATATTTATGCACGAATAGAGTGCTTACTCAAAGAAATGAAGTAACCATTTGCATCTGGAACTGTCTTAATTGATAAGTATTTCCTCACTTGACCAGCATTGCTGTACCAAAAATTGCTTGTCAAAAACACTTCGGCATTCAAGAAAGTAAATTAAAATACTTTGTGCTAAGAAAACTATAGAATGATATCACAAGACTTTGACTCAAATACTCATTTTTTTTTTGTTTTTTTTTTTGTTTTGTTTTTGTTTTTGTTTTTGTTTTTTTTTTTTTTTTTTTAACTTGATTAAACAATTTGGCAACCACATATCAAGCCCAAAGATCAAACTACCTCTTGCCCTTCTCTCACCACCACCAACGATGAAATATAAGATAAGTATGTCAAGATACCAACCTTGATTTCATTGAAGGATCGTGGAAGAATTCAGAAGTATTTGTAGGACTCATGCTTATCAATCACCCAAATTCTATTGCTGACAATATATGCACCAGGCACTTTTCAAAGATGCATGATGTCTATCTTCTCAGACATGGTGGAGGAGATCGTTGAGGTATTTATGGACGATTTCTCCGTGTTTGGGGATTCCTTCGATTTGTGCTTAGAGAACCTCACCGTAGTCCTTTAGATATGCAAAGAGAACAATTTGGTTTTGAATTGGGAGAAGTGCCATTTTATGGTGCGGTCAGGCATAGTTCTCGGTCATGTGATTTCTCACAAGGGGATAGAAGTGGACAAGGCGAAGGTGGAAGTGATTCGAAGTCTACAACCTCCAAGATCAGTCGAGGATGTTAGATCATTTCTAGGGCACGCGGGGTTTTACCGCCGCTTCATTAAGGATTTTTCGAAAATAACAAGACTTTTGTATATGCTTCTACAAAAGGAAACAGAGTTTGACATGAGAGATGAGTGATGAGTGCATGGTGGCATATGACACCTTGAAGGATGCCTTTACAACCGCACCGGTCATAGTTCCACCAAATTGGGAGTTGCCCTTTGAATTGATGTGCGACGTTTCGGATTATGTTATCAGAGCTGTTTTGGGGCAGCGGGTCGATAGGGTTCCGCACGTGATATATGATCGGTCTATTTCTATATATGTTTTAGGCCCCTATTTCTTATTCTTTATGCTTTGTTCTCAAGTGATTTAGGTTGTTTGATGTGCTTGTTGAGCTGTGCAGGTCTCTTTAACAGAAGTGGTGCAAATATCCGATTATGGAAGAAACGATGTCAAAAGTTGATAAGAAGTGCGTTTCTGTAAAGGACCGCAGGGTAGGCAATGACCTATCTTGCGGTCAATCAAAGTTGCAGCCCACAAGAGAATTTCATGAATTACCGCGGGGTAGGCAATGCCTGCCTAACGGTCCTATCTGGCATCAAACTCCAAAGGTGTTGAGTCTGAATTTGCACGGCCTAGGCACATGCCTACCTTGCGGTCCCATCTTGCGTCCAACTCCAGTGATGCGTCGTTCAAGTGACTGCCCCCCGGGTAGCTACCTACCTTGCTGTCCTATCAAGCGGTCAAGTCCAGTGATGTTGCAAAAACATTACCACGGGATAGGCAAGTTGCCTACCTAGCGGCACGTGCAACGGTCTTTTAAAAAGTCTGTTTTGTCTAGGTCAGCGAGAGACTTAGGTTTGAGCCATTATAAATAGACATCAGAGGGCTTTCTAAAAGAGAGGTTGGAGACTGCGAAATTGGGAGCCGTACTTTCTTCCATTCTTGGAGGACACCGGAAAGCACGAAGAAGACGAGGGATTCAAGACAAGATTATATGACAACAATGGGTTCTTTCTTCTCCTCTTCTATGTTTTTGTTTCCTCCTTTGATGTGTAACTAAATCCTTACTAGGGATTCAATGTGAACCTCTATGAATACTCTTTGTTAGAATTGACTATATTTTCTTAATTCAAGTTTCGATTCATTCAATTTGTGATTATTTCTTCTTGTTGATGCATGGTTAGTGCTAGACTTGAAGTTAGGGTTTGATATGTTAAAGGTTGAGATGCGCGTGGGTTTCACCATTCTCAGCCGATATGCAATTGAATGAATGAATTTTATCGTAGCAGGATATCGCACGTAATTTTTGGTTCTCTTGTTCTTGTGCTTAATGGATTCTCAATCATATTCTATACGCTGGTTTGGCTAATGACTGTGATTGAGAATACTTGATTGTGTGCTTTGTGGATTTTAGGTTATAGTCTATACGCTAGTTTGGCTAATGACTGTGATTGAGAATACTTGGTGTATGGTTGATGAATTGTCTGCTTTAGTTTACACGCTGGTTTGGCTAACGATTGCAGTAGAGAGTACTTGATTTATTCCAGGACCACATAGCACTAATTATACATAATTTAAGAACGAACCCTTAACTTGATTAACATTCTTTGTAAAAGTCAATTCGAAGCATTGAGTAAACATAGTTGGGGAGCATTGATGACTTAGTTCTCTTACCTCTTGATCACATTCACATATTCTTGTTAACTGCTTTCTTAGTTTAATATAGTTTTAATCTCAAATCAATCAATCAATCTCAAATCTCTTGGTTACTGTTAATTGCTTAGCTTTAATTAGAATTAGTTTTAGTCGATAAATCACTTTTCCTCGTGGGAACGATCCCTACTTGTCGCTGTACTTATCTCACGATTCGTGCACTTGCGAGTTAGGTTTTTATAACACGATTTTACACATCAATATACTATGCTTTGCGGACCTTAAATGACTCCCAGTTGAACTACTCTACAATGCAGAAAGAACTCCTATCAGTGGTGTTTGCTTTAGAGAAGTTCAGAGCTTATTTGATTGGAGCCAAGGTCATCGTATTCTCTGACTTCTGTATCTCCTCCAGAAAAAGAATGCCAAACCTCGATTGATTCGGTGGGTCCTTCTATTTTAAGAGTTTGACTTAGAAATACAAGATAAAATGGGAAGTGAGAATGTGGTTGCATACCACTTGAGTAGGTTGGTGAAAGAAAATCCAGGGGAGGAGGATGAGTTACCATTGATAGAGAGTTTCCTGAATGAGCAACTTTGGGTGGTGCAAGAAAAAGAGTCGTGGTTTGCCGACATGGTCAATTATTTGGTGAGCGGAATTATCCAAAAGGATTTGAACTCATAAGGAAAGAAGAGGTTTGTGTCAAAAGCAAAGAAGTACTTTTGGGATGATCCGTTTTTGTACAAGCATGACCCCGATTTGGTTATTAGGAGATGCCTTCCTGAGAAAGAGCAAGATTACATCTTGCGGTTTTGCCACGAACTACAATGTGGGGGCATTTTGGTGCATGGAAAACGACATTGAAGGGGTTACAATTTGGTTTCTTTTGGGAATCTTTATTCAAGGATGCAGTCCCTTTTTGCTTGGCGTGTGATAGATGCCAATGCAAAGGGAACATTAGCACGAGAAATGAGATGCCCTTATCTTTAGATTTGGTGATAAAGCTTTTTGACGTATGAGGTATCAATTTCATGGGACCATTCCTATCATCTTGTGGTTATAACTATATCCTCGTGGTGGTTGACTATATCTCAAAATGGGTAGAGGCAAAGGCTACAAGGACTAACGATAGTCTTTGTGTGGTGAAATTTGTGAAGGAGACGATCTTTGCAAGATTCAGGACTCCTAGGGCAATTATTAGCAATTGGGGAACACACTTTTGCAACAAATCATTTGTTGCACTTTTGAAAATTATATGGTGTTAGGCATAAGATAGCCACCCTATACCACCCACAAACTTCGGAGCAAGTAAAAGTGAGCAACTGGCAAATCAATAGCATCTTAGAGAAGACCGTGAATTCAACTAGGAAGGATTAGGCCTTGAAATTGGATGACGCCTTGTGGGCATATAGGACGGCATTCAAGACACCTATTGGCATGAATCCATATAGGTTGGTTTTTGGGAAGGCGTGCCACCTCCCGGTCAAACTTGAGCACCGAGCCTTTTGGGCGGTCTGGAAGTTAAACTTTGATAATGATAAGGCCAGAGAGGAGAGAAAACTTCAACTTTGTGAACTTGGGGAATTTCGTTTGGATGCATATGTGATTGAACCAAAATTGGTATGATTTTAACTCTCATTTCCTTCTCCATTTGCTTGATTCTCGGGCAATATCTCATGATTTAATTGTATAAATTAAGTGCTTTCAGAAATTTACAGAGTTCAGGGGCATTAAAGTAATTTTGGTCGGTTAGGGGTAAAAGTGTAATTAATCGAAAGAGGATTGAAGATATTGTGATATTGGAAGAATACAGTGGGCTATCCGTAATTTGCCATGCAGATTAGGCAAACAGTGCCACTTAGGACAGTGATCCGGTGTGTTTTAAATAGTTGGGGATTGGGCTTCTGATTGCACCCCAGCCCACTTCTGCGTGCAGTCCAATTGCCTTAAACAGTGCATTTTAAATTAAGAGCAAATCAGACCTGGCATAGCCCAAAGCAAGAGGCCCAACGTTGATTCAAAGCGAAGCCAAACGCGCCCCCAATCCCCTGCTAAGTGCACCCCATATAAGGCAGATCAGTGCTTGCTACATGCACCCCATCATTGTTCTAACTGCACCCCATTTTAAAACCAAGCAACAGTTGCTGCGTGCACCCCATGCGTTTCCTGATTGCACCCCAACTCCTATTCATCTTCTTCTTTTTCATGCCATTAACGACCAACCTTGCACCAAACCCTAGCCGCCAGAGATTCACCCTTTTTCGACCTACCGTCGACCGGTTTTCGACCTAAAACTACAGCAAGGAGGACGGAAGCCCAATCATTGACTTCTTGGTCCTCCAAATCACCGTAATCTCCAAGCCCATCATGGTCGTCGCTCCCTTTGTGTCGCCACTTTCCAAACCGCGACAAAACCACGAAAATCAATGTTGCGGTTTGCATTCCGATGTCGCCATGGCGATATGGAGTTGATTTAGCTCCAGATTATAGCCAATTAGTGTCGCCCCAGTGTCGCCATGAATGCCAAACTACGGCATCCTTCTTTGTGCATTTTTTATTGGTAGGGAAAATTTCAAGATGCCCCCTATGTTGGACTAAATGGTAATTTGCCATGGTTAGGGGTGTTTTGGTAATTTACCACCCAAGACCTAATTTGAAAATCCTATAAATTTATCACTTTTTTCTCCTTTGAAACAACACTTGGTGATTCTTGACAACCAAGAAACCTCTTTTCTACCATTCCTAATCCCTCCACTTCTCCTCTACCTTAAACTCAACATCTAGATTACCACACCTAAATCATTCCTCTCCTTCCATCTTCTCCACCCATTTCCTTTGTCACTTTCCATATGACTTCACCTATTTAGACACATCCTCAACACCCGCTCTTTGCACAATATTCAAGCAAGGAAGCTCAAAGAAGGATCAAGCTTACAAGAGAGACCCAAGGGTGATTTCTCTCTATTTTACTTCATTTTCTTATTTGTAATTATGTGTAATTAAAACCTGCATTTTAGGGGGATGATTTGAGAGACTTTTTGGACATGAGTATTTATTAAAGTTTTGAATATTATGTTTGCATAATTATAGTTCTATTTACTTTTTAATTAAATCTTGCACTTATGTGATTAAATGAGTATTGACACACTTGTTGATTACAATCTGTTTTAGGATTTATTTGTGATAAAATTGATTGAGTTATTGACACACTTGATTGATTGTAGCACATAGTGAATAGGATAGGCTTTTGGAGGGGTGATCAACCTCGATTGCCTAGACCATTTGATCGTTACTAACCGATCCCGTCATGACCCTCTCTCCTTAATCAGTTAGGCATTGCGGTGTGAAGTTGTTTAGGGTTCGTAGTGACGGTCTAAACAACACTTTTGAACGAGATCGGTCCTTGATTATGTAGATAGTGCATTAAAGAAGCCTTGCATAAATTGCTCATAGTCCATTAGCTACTCTATCATTTCCATAGAATTCCTATTAATATTTATTTTATATATCTTATCTAGATTTGTTGAGCATTCCATTTTATTAGTTTTATTAGGTTTATTTTACATGTATGTTTGATGGCTTGACAACCCATTCACTCATCAATTTATCTATGATTTATTTTATCGTATTTAGATTAGCTAATTAATTCAACTAATTACTCTAATTTCCTATGGAACGAATTCTACTTACCACTTTACTATTTTTCTATCTAAGTGGTGAAAATCGGTTTTCAAAAACGAACACATTTAAATATCATTTTGTTGAGTACACAATGACGGCTCATTAATGTGAGAGTTCAAAGTTGTACGAGGAGCAGACCAAGTTGATCCACGACAAGATGATAGTTCGTAAGAATCTTCACCCCGGTATTCTAGTTCTTGTGTTCAACCCCTGTTTGAGGTTATTCCTCGGAAAATTTAAGTCTAGATGGTTTGGACCGTTCCAGGTGATGAAAGTCTTTTCTCACGAAGCAGTGTGAAAATAATTATAGCGTGTGAATCTAATATAACCTAGAAGGGGGGTGAATGAGTTGTTAATCCGATTATTACTAATTTTTTGGATTAGTCAATATTCAATTATAGACCTAATTCATCAAACAATAAAATCAAGTATAAAGTGCGGAAATTAAAGAACACTTATTTTTACGTGAAAATCTTCAATAAGGAAAAACCACAAGCTGATATGTGCGCCACACACGGTCACCGAAATCCACTATATGAATAAAAGGTTACACCCTCAAGCGATACATGGACTCTCACCTTAGACAACCTCATGCTATGGACACTACCACTCACCACTCACCACTCTTGGTTCAATTCCTAGTGATATCCCTCGATCACTGCTCTTGGCGTGAGCACCTCCTAGTCTACCCACAGGCCTTTTACAATGGCACTTGACCAATTGCTTGAGTACTACACACTGGTAGTCACATGACTTAATTTTCACGAAGAGATCAAAACCTATGTGAATATGCAATGATATTCAATTATGCAAATAATGCTAGGTTACAATAAATGTTTATCTAGGATTAAATTATAACAATAAAATCAATCATAGATATCAAAGTTTCCTATATGTCATGGCATACAACTTAGTTATGTGAAGGATAACCAATCCTAGATACAATAGCTATCAAAAACAATCTCAATCATTTTAATGAGATAAATTAGTTAGATTTATATAAACATGAATCCTAGCTATCACAAACAATCTCAATAAAACAATGAGATCAATTTAGCTAGATGTTATATAAACATAAAAACCTTGCTATCACAAATAAACTCAATTATGTTATCAAGACTCATAAATATATGCAATAAATAGAGTTTAGATATTTAATCATGCAATAAACAGCTAATCTAGAGTAAGAAGAACATTAAATGATATTCAATGAAGTTCTAACTTACCTAATCATGAAACCATAAAGACCCATGCTCTAATGATGTTGAATGATGCAAGATGGAGATGGAGATGGAGATGGGTTTTGGGTTTGGAGAGTTAAAGTAGCAAGCTTTTGCTTTCTCTCTCAAGAATGTAAATTCTCTCTCTAGGGTTTCAGTTGGGAGAGTTATCTTGAAGAAAGAGAGATAAGGATGAATTTATAGTGGGAAAAATGAACTGCTTGTGAAAAAACCAGAATGCCCTTATTCAGACTTTTCCTTGGTACGTTTCTGTGGTACACACGATAATGCAGTAGCTCAAGATTTGATCACTCCAAAACATGATCAAATGACATCGAAACCTTTCGTATGATATATCATTGGAAAGGTATGAATGCCTACTTTCTACTTGTTTTTACGAAATAACATTTTAATGTTTATATAAAAATGTATGGTCAATTGAGTGACTAAAGGTCAGAAACAGACAACATCAGAGTTGCCCCTGTTTTGGTGGTCACTTTGGAGATTTCAAAACCAATCCAAACAATAGTGAAATATTATGAATAATATACCGTTGGAAAGGTATGGGTGTCTAGTTTGTTTAAAAATTTTCAAAACTTATTTTGATGCTTTGTATAAAAAGTTATGGTCATAAGACCATACAAAGGTTAGTTTTGAAAATCATTTAAATCATTGAAATCCAATCTCTTGAAACTAGACACTTTACTCCAAACAACCAAACCAAATCTAACACTTATCTAAGAGAAGAATATGACCTTCTCAAATGGTCAACCATCGTGCTAAGATATGCACACCATTGTACAAGCACAGACGTTTCTGATCACACAAACGGAAACGAATTACTAGACACTATCACACAACCAAATCCAACAAAGAGGTGCAAGTGTGAAGTGTGAAGAATGCACACATATAAGAATTGAAGCACAAATGCAAAATGAAAAAAACATGCATGAAGAAGTATGTGTGTGCAACTAATCTCTTCAAGAGGCAAGTCAAGTGATTTACCTTTCGCTCTTGCTCTTGAAGTCACTGGGGATGCTTGGAAGCTTGCCTCGAGGACCTAAGCTACCCATTACAAAATCGTCCACAAATGTGGTTTGTTAACGAAATAAGCCAATCAAAATATGAGGACCTTACAATCTCCCCATTTGGCTATTTCGTGACAAAACCACCACTCTTATTTGATCCTCACAAAAAGTAAAATCTAAGGGTCAACAATAGTTTATCCTACATTACAAATAAAAGCCTAATCAAACTAGATCTTCAAGCATTCTATCTCTTGTAGAATAAACATCCTTGCAAAATAAGAACTACACTTTCCAAGACAAGTGTGTTTGAGGTAATCAAGTGAGATAAAAACAAGTATTTGCATTAAAGAAAATACACAACATCATGGAATGACTCTCCCTTACCACATACTACTCCCCCTTTTTGTTATGAGATAGGTAAAGAAGTATTCCCAAATAGGTTACTTGTAGTAAAGAGAGATAGTAGCATACAAGATATTTGCATAATCATATAAGCCACTTTATGCAATGCAATTAATTGGAAAAGAAGCAATGAGATTTATTTTATAAAAATGTGTGATTAAGATGCTTTGCACGCAAGACATCACTACAAGAAAAATGACCTATAGTGACTTTTCTTTGCGACAAATTTTGAATACATCACTGTAGGTATTATTTTATGACAAATTTTATTATTTGTCATTGTGATTTTTTCAATTCAGACTTTTTTTTAAAAAAAAAATTGTCACAATTAGTTAAAATTTGATAATTTGTGACAGTTAATATAATTAGTTAGAAAATTACCTTATAAAAAAGGTAAGATTTTATTTTGTAAGTACTTGTAATTTTCTTTTCACTTTTTTTAGATTTCCTAAACTATATGAATCATTAAATTTTTTGTTCCAAACACCTAATCATATTTCCTAATTTCATTAAAATTCTCAAGTTTATGGTGATTTGCTCAAGGTATAGTATCTTTGAATTTTTATTTTATTTTTATGGTTTCTAATATATTGGGTTTTTATTTATTTTAGAGATGAAAAATAGGAATGTTTGTGAAATAAAAGGAAAAAAAAAAAACATTTTTTTTTATCCTCTCATGCCTCCTTACTATCCCTCTGCACTTCAACAATGGGAACTCAAAATTCACGTAATTTCTATCTACATCAATCCTTCAATTGATTTCTCTCCACTATATATTGAAGTATATTTCTCTCCTCTCTAATCTCTATTTTCTTTTTCTCAGACAAAATTTCTCCATGATTTCGTTTCAATTGAATTCATCATCAGCATCGATGACGAGTACATCAACAAAGACATAAGTGCTCAAGTTGCTCCCATCATTAAGCCTAAGGTGATTGTCATCCCAACCAATGAAGAGAGCGAGGAAGAGATTGTCGTCACCATCATCAAGCTCTGCGATTACTTCAATTTGATGATCTTCTCCCATAAGCCATGTCTCGGTCTGTTATCTGATTGTTTGCTTTTTATGTGTTTTTGGTTATGTTTTGATGTATATGAAAAAAAGAAAAAAAGAAAAAAGAAGTGCTATTGTCAATTGATTTATTGATTAACCCAGGTATTGTATGAACTTTATTGATTTATTCATCAGGCTGAATGTATAGAAACTATTTGATGAAATGTCAAAGAGAAAAAAAAAAAAAAAAAAAAAGAAGCAAAGAATGCACCTGTTTTTTTTTTCTTTTTTTGGTAACATTACATTGTATACACAGAATTTTTATATATAACGTATACATGTTAAACCTTCTATACATAAGTACATATCTAAGTACTTAGTTATAGCAATGCTTACACTATCAAGGTAATTGTTTAAAATTATGAATGCACCATTACAATTTTATGCAATCATTAATTCTTACTAATTCTAATAAAAAGAAAACGTTTTGGAAATTTTTTCACTTGGTGTGCTGTCTTATTTTGTTACGGTTAAGTGTCTAGTATGAAAATATTAGTGTCATTGCAATTTAACAATTAAGTTACTTGATTATCTAGGTCTACTGCAATCTATTTAGATGTTATAGAGTTTTTTTTTTTTTTTTTTGAAGGTTAGATGTTATAGAAACCAACCATATTTAGCTGTTTGGTAGAATACATTGATAACTTAGAAAAGAAAATACCACATCATGATTATGTGATTTGCAAATTTTCGATGGCATTCACAACACTACTAGAAAACCTTCATAGATAACAGTTTTTTTATGACAGTTTTATAAAACCGTCATAAATTATAAGTTTTTTTTTTTTTTTCCTTGACAGTTAAAAACCGTCAGAAATGTTTATGATTTTTTTTTTTAAAATTTTCATTATTTAATATTTAATAATAATATTTAATTAAATAACAATTTTTTATAATATAATATATTACATATATTATATTATTACATATATTATATAATATATATATTATATATATTAAATGGTTTGTTGTATATGGGATATGGCCAACACTGCAACATGCTTTATGTTTATATTTATTTTTATAAAAAAATAATTTTTACATTATTAATGGATAAAATTTTCTCAACAACAAAAAATAGACAATTGAAATTATAGAATTATATCTATTTAGTATTTACCCATGACACAATAATAATATTAAATTACATTTTACCTATAATAATAATATTATTAGACTTCATCCATCTAAATTTCACACATTTTTTTTAAAATATTATAATAATTCAAGATTTGAAGAGGACGACTGACTCAAACCCACAACTTCTTGGTGTATGTGGATATATAATTTATCTCACTTACAATATGCATTCACTTACCAATCGTATTCACCCACCACGTAGGCAACGGTTGATTCCAATTACATGTTGTGTGTTGCATAATTAACTTTGTACGGAAAGAAGCTTGTCGCAATAGGTTGTTCAGAGAATTTGAACTAGAAGATATGATTATCGAGGAAGAAGCATATACAAATATTTTCAATTTGAACATGTCATAAGATAACACGACACAAATGAACCTATATAGAAATGAGATCGCATCACAATTGTGGAATGACTATAATAATAAATGATTAATTAATGTTTGTAATTTTGAATGGTTATTATCAATATAATTTATTAGGTGTTCTAACTATTTTTTATAATATTAATATTATCTTTTATTATTGTTGTTGTAGTGTACTTATTGTTTTTATTGATATCAAAAAAAATTATGAAAACAAAAATTGAATTACTACCAGACGTGTTTTTCATGGTTTTATTCTCAGAATATCATTTTCCATAATTACCACCGGACGCGTTTTCAAACTTGAAAAACAGAAAATAGAAACAGAAAACGAAAATGTTACAGAACGCGCCCTTAGTTTCCCTATCCTTTCCATTCTCATTCTCATTCTCATTCTCATTCTTATTATCATTCTGATTATCATTCTAACATATAACCAAACGTGACCATAGAGTATTGAGCAATAATTTGACTATATATGTTTTAAAAAATATAATTTTATTAAAAGTTTCAATAAATATTTTTTAATATTTGTCTATTGTAGAAATTAAAATTTTGATTAGTTGAATAAATTTAAATTTATCTAACAAGGATTTTTTTTTTTTTTTTTTTTCCTTCATTTGTAACAACTCATATAGTTTATATATAAATATTGTTCCATTGTTAACACATCAAGTATTGTAGTCAAGTGGTAAAGACTTATAACATTTGACTTGAAGGGTCTCAAGTTCAATTCCCACTAAGAAGTGGCCGGGTGGAGGGTGGGCTGGTATATAAATATAAACAATATCATTTAATTAAATATAATAATTACATATTGACAGTTTTTAATTAAATATTATATAGATTTCTTAACAGTTAATAGAGTGTCAGTATATCTGGTGGGGTATTTTGTGTGTAAATACATGAGATTTATTCAGTTTCATGAAGACGGTTTATAACGATGAAAATTTAGTATATACATTACTTAGCTTGATCTTTGGTTACTATATGACCTTTATTGTGTCATCTATTTGGATGAAATTTTGAGTGAATAATGTGAAAGAACTTGTATACAATTCTTCTTGATTTTCTATCTGTATATACATACAACATATGTATGATATATGGTAATTTAAAATTTTGATTTATTCATGTTATGATGTACTACGATGTTTATTCTTTTCGTGATTTATTGTTTTTGAATGTGAAGTTTGATAACTCTTATTTTTACACGTTGTGTAGCCCCTTACTTTTATCTTTTATGCTTGTTTCCCGAGTAAAATCGGGTATTTAACGGCTTAAATAAGTGTTTCAGGATTTCTTCCAGGTGAGGGGCGTTTTTGCAAAAATGTAGGAATTTTGGGGCAAAAGTGTAATTTTCAAAAGTAGGATTATGCACCCTATTTTGTGTCTAGGGGCCGCAGAAAAGGGCGCCGATTTTTTGCCTGAGGATCAGATTTTTGTAATTCTGCGCCCTAGGGAGCATAATAGGGCGCATAATAGGGAGCAAAAGTCATGGTTGGGTTTGGCAAAAGCTTCCTGCAGAAGGCTCAACTTGCGAGGGCCATATATCTCTCCTCAGAACGAATTACATTTCGTGCTATATATGGTTGGAAAGTTCCAGAAGTCTTCTTTCCAACAGTTCTTCAAGAATGTGATTCCGATGTTTGTGGAGGAAGTTATACCCGTTTCCGTAATGGTGCACGCTGCTGGAAACCCACCAGCGAGATGCCCAATTTTCAGCCACTTTTGCAAGGGCATTCTTGTCCTTTCACCTTTGTTCTGCCCTAGGACCCCTCCCCACTATATATATCCCCTTTTTTCTCAGTTTTCCAGAATCCCTAACTTCCCCTCTCTCTCTCTTCCGCCCCACTCTCTCTCTCTCTCTTCCATCTTCTTCATCTCTTTCACTTTCTTCACCAAATAAGGAGAGAATCCAAGCTCCCATGGAGGTTCTTCCTCCATGAGAGCTCACCACACACCTCCACCACCATTTTCACACCTCCTCCATCCATCTTAGGGCAGTTTTCAAGGAAATAGGAGTGGTTTTCGAACCAAATCCGAGCTTGGAAGGTTTGGAGCATCTTTGGAGGACTTGTCTTCAAGGGTTTGCTCTTATTTACTCATTTCTTTGTATTTCTTTCTTCTTTGATGTGTAACCCCGATTTGGGGAATATTGTAAACCCTACACTTGTGCTATATATGTTGTTTGTTCTTAAATTCATGTGGGTTTTGTTTTACTCTTTGCTAATTACATGTTTTAATCTTTAATTGCAATATCCATGTGTGTAGAGGTCCGAAATTGATATGTGTCCATTATTGGGATTAGGAGTAGGAGTAGAGTAATTTAATGTAGGAGTAGTGTAATTTAGCATCCCATGATTGTTGATTGATTGATGGATGACCAAAATGCCATGTTTAGAGTAATTGGAGTGTTAGAGATTTAGCTCCAAAGAGTGGGAAAGGTTTCAGTTCAGGCATTTAGTTGCTAAATTGGCCTTGGTTCAAATCCTTGTGCTTAATGGGTCTTTTTAAGACACAATTATCCATCCTTGACCGGATTGGGTAGTAAATTGATTTAGGGATAATTCCCAAATCAAGAGGATGAACCCTTAACCCATATTGAATGTTCTTAATGTATAACAACCAACTTATTTGCACATTGTTGTTTGGTAAACTTGTTTCCCATGTCTAGCCATCCTAGGGAGATTGATAAAACTGAATCTGTATCTAGAGTAAAGACAAATTGAATTCCTCTTGTGCTTGTGTAGTTATAGGGGTATTTCATTGCTTAATGCTTTCACTCGGTTGGCCACCTTGTGGATGATATTTAGGCTGTGTGTTATATATTGCGTGGTTCACATTAACATGTCCAGCGTGATATCCTCTACATTTGACCAGTAAGTTGAGAGATCACTAGGCTGGCGTGTAGAGCTCGTGTGTGTGTCCCACAGTCCTTAATGAATCCAAGCATTTATGCATGGATGTAATCTCTAAAACATCGAGAGAGATTATAGATTAATTAAGGGGACACGAGCATATAACATACGTGTTGTATGGGTATCTCGTATTCTTAATGCTTTCAATTGGTTGCCATCCCATATTTGGTTAGCCATTGTGAATGAATTATTGGCTGTAGTATGGCCCACGTGGTTGCGCATTATATGCCCAACGAAATAACCACTGTATATGACCAAACAGTTGAGAGATCACTAGGCTGGCATACATTGCTCGTGTGTGTGTCCCAAAGTACTTAATGAATCCATGCATTGTGTGGATGTGATTTCTAAGACTCGAGAGAGATTAGAGATCAATTAAGGGGATACGAGCCTATGATATACTTGCACATTGAGGGACTAAGTGAGTCTAGCACTTAATTGAGAGGATTGTTATGGTTGAGTCATTTCCTTAGTGTAACCACATTTCATGCCATCTCTCCATTCCATCCTATCCATGTATATATTATGGTAGTTAGTTTATTTATTTATATTATTACTTACTTTTCCGCAAACGCAACACACGAGTTCTCTCGGAGTGTTGTAATAATAGCTAGAACCGGTGACGGTTGGCGAATCCCACCTCCCTGTGGAATGATACCCTCACTTGCCGCTGTGCTAGTCCCTGTGACTCGCGCGCTAGCGAGGTCGAACTTAAATGTTCAATCTTTTGACCGACATTGCAACGACGTGTCGTCAAAGTTTAAGGTAGAGATTACAATTATAAATATATATATTGCTTGTAATGAAGATAATCTAACATTATTTCTTTATCGTTTATTTATTTCTTATTGTTTACATAACTTAAACATGTTAATAGGAATAATTATTTTATTACTTTTTTTTTTCTTTTTTGCAGAAACAAATGGGTGAGCTTGTTTCAAATATCAAGATTTATGGTCATGTTTCAACAATAAAAGGAGACAAATACATCTGGAGCTTCTTAGTTTATAACTTTTTTTATGTTCATTTGATAGTTTTAGGCCTTATTTGATTTTTTCACTTAACACTGAATGGCACTTAATGTGTTCCATTAAGATATTTTGTTTGATTTTTTAAGTAGTAAAATCACTTAATGAGCACCTAAAACCACTTGTTTTGAAAAGTAAAAATTTTTCACTTTTCACTTAACACAAATCCAGGAGAATTTAATACAAAGTTTTACTTCCAAAACTATCCTCACCAATTTAATCTATTTCCAATTTTGTCTTTTGTTAAAACCCTAATTGTATTTATAATTTAATCTATTTCCTATTCTTGCCTTTTCCTTTTTTTTTTTTTTTTTTGCCTTGCTGGCGTGGTTTGGTTGTTTGCTTTTGTCGCTATTTGTGCTCTGCCCTTGGGTTTTGGTTGCCTTTTTAATAAATGTTTACTGTTCAAAAAAAAAAAAAATGATATTCATGTTGTTATTCATTGATAATGATATTAAATTTAGAACCAAAAAAAAAAAAAAAAAAACCCAATCTATTCACAAACCAACCAATCTAGAATAATATAAATTTGAATAATTATTAATAACTAAATAAATTTATTTTATAATTAATTTACATGTTAGAGTTGTCCTTAATATATTAAAATGTAAATATATATAAAAAATAATAGTTAGAAGGCTATATAGGTAAAAGTATTTATTTTCTGATATTTATAACTTAAAAAAACAAACAACTTATCACTTATGTTCAGTTTTCAGTGAAAAAAAACAAACATGTTTTTCAGTTTTCAGTGAAAAAAAACAAACATGTTTTTCAGTTTTCATTTTTCAGTCACTATTCAGTCTTCAGTAACATTGAGCATTGTTCAGTCTTTAGACAAAAAATCATATGGGGCCTTAGTCTTTATAGCTTAGGATTTCACTATATTATAACTTTATTGTTCATTTGCTAATTTCACTCATGATTAGGTTGACAATTCTCTATATTATTTCAAAAAAAAAAAAAAAAGTCTTTATCTTGTTTCATTGTTCTTTTCTATTTATATTGACTGAATTTTTGAATGTGTAAATTAATATTATAATTGACATATATATATATGAATACAATAATTATTTTAAAATAATCATACAATTTATAAAGATGTAATATATATGTATATATATAAATTTGTATTCAATATATTTGTTTATTTACCGACATGTAAAATCACAATTTTCAGAAGCTCCATTGTAGATTGAGAATAGTGACAATTTTCATAGGGTTATTTGTCACTAGATTTGTTTACGGTGACATAATTTTTAAATAGTTAATTGTCACTAGATTTGCCTACAGTGACACAATTTTCAAACAGTTAATTATCAGTAGATTTGCTTATAGTGACAAAATATTCAAATGGTTAATTTTCACTAAGTTTGCATATAGTGACAAAATATTCAAACGGTTAATTGTCACTAAGTTTATGTACAGTGACAAAATATTCAAACAGTTAATTGTCACTAAGTTCATATATAGTGACAAAATTTATATTTCGTCACTCGTTAGGATCCAATAAAAATCTATCACTAAAAGTCATGGTTTGTGACAATTACAAAAATTCTTTTAGTGATGAATTGTCAGTGACACTTTTTTTGTCACAGTTTTGATGACAAATTTTCCACTTATTGTGACATATATTTTTTGTCACTATATATCATTTTCTTGTAGTGTAATAAAATATTATTTTATATTATGGTAGAAAATTATATGCTTCTTTTTGCAGCAACTTTTATATGTTATGTTATCACGTTTCTTCATTGTATTTCCTCGTCAAAACTTGATGACCTCTTGACTTAATTGGAATCTTGTATGCATAGTTGACTTATTAAGGACATACGATGGTAAGAATCTTGTGGTACCGTTACAGTGGAAAGATGTGAAATTGTGTGTTTTTTTCTTTCCCTTTTGGCTTCTTGGCCAATAAAGTGGCCACTTAGATGACTTGAGCCCAAACATTATAGTGTATTGTAAATGTCACATAATTTTCCTAAACTTTGTTGATGTATTTGACAAAATTAAAGATCAACAGTATTTTTATGGATTGTTCAAATATGTGGTGAAAGAGGTCGGTGACAAAAACATCGTGCAAATTGTCACTGACAATGGCTATGCATTTGTGAAAGCAGGTAAAAAATTGATGAAATAATATTCTTTATTTTGGACTCCTTGTGTAGCACATTGTATATATTTGATTTTTAAGGATATTGGAAAGATGGACATTGTTGCAAGTGTCATTCATGATGCTAGGGCTGTGACAAACTTTATATATAATCATGAATGATTACTATCGCAAATGAGGGAGGTTTGTAAAGGAAAGATAGTGCGACCTAGTGCAACTCGATTTGCGACTAATCGTATTGCCATTGATAGTCTTTTGAAAAAAAAAAAAGAAGACAAGTTTGAAACATCTATTTACTAGTGATGCATGGGCTGCAAATCGATTGAGTCGAACCGCAAATGAAAAAAGAATAAAACAGCTTATTTTAGATTCAGAATTTTGAGATAATGTGGTTTTTGTAGTTAAAATATATGAGCGACTATACCACATTCTGAGATTGATTGATATAGAAGTTGTACCCATTATGCCTATCTTATATGAGCTAATGCATGTGATAAAAGATGCAGTAAAACAACAAAGAGGGAATACTAAATGGATTCTAAACATTATACAAAACCGGTGGGATAAAATGTTTAATCACCCACTACATGCTGCAGGCAATTTTATTTCTGATTGTTTGTCATTCATAATTAAAATGTAGTATAGTATTTATAATGAAATTATAATTTTTTATTCTTCTAGCTTACTATTTGAACCCAAAGTACCAATATAGATACAATATTGGGGATAATTCAGATCTTTTGAAAGCCGTACATATTGTCTATATGCAATTAGACCCTTAAGCTACAGGGATAGCTAATTTTGGAACTTAGGTAAAATGTTACAACTTACAATCAATTTTATAATTCCAATATTATAACTTCTTTGCATGGGAGTATTGTGTCCTATACTCATATTTATATATATTATTTACATATTGATCTCATGAGTTATCAATGTAGCTCATATACTTTAAAGATGGAAAGAAAAGTTTTGGTGAACGAGTAGCCATGTCAGCTAGAAGCAAAATGTTACCGGGTATATAAGTTTTGTTACAAAAATCTATGTAATAATAATAAATAATAATATCATTGAAATGGTATTCATATTTATAATACTTAATAATTTTTATTACAGCTGATTGGTGGGTAATGCATGGAAATTGTCTACATCATTGTGTGAAATAGCAGTTCGCATACTGTCACAAACAGCAACATTTTCTTCCTACGAAAGATATTGGTCAATATTTGCTTTAATCCACACAAAACAAAGAAATCGTCTTGCACATTCTAAGCTTGAACAACTTGTTTATTGTTATTATAATATGAAGTTGAAACTTAGGGATATAGCAACTGAAAAAGATAAAGTAGATGAAACTGATTTTATGGATCTACTTCAAGTAGCTGCTAAAGTAGGGGATGATAATGAGAATCCTATTTTTGACTGGGTTAGACCCGCCTATTTAGATGATGATGAGGGAAATCTTGGCCCACATATTGCTTCTCATGCTCGAGACATGAGAATAAATGTTGAACAAGTGATTAAAGAAAAAGTTGGTGTTGATCGTGGAGTATGGATGGCAATGGGGCGAGTCGAGGTCGGGGAATGCCTTTCCATCCCCATTGCCGCCCCCCAAAACCATCCCCATCCTCATCCATGTCCCTGCATTAAGAGAAGTAGGGTTGGGGGCGGGGATTCCCCGTTGGAGGGGCCTTCCTATACCTGCCTCATTCCTCGTCTAATATTACTAAACATTTAAAAATTACAACTTAAAATTAAAAAAAGGTAGAAATTTATATTTACTACAAAATCAAAGATTTCATAAAACAAATGAACTTCTAAAGTTTAGTTAAAAAAGATTATTTATGTTAAAAAATTAATTTTAAATGATTTTTTTTTAAACAACCGATTTTATTCAACAGCTAACAGGCCGCAACAACAAGAGCAACAGCAGCCTGAAACAAACTAGGAACAAAACAAGCAAGAAAGCAAAAACAGAAAGAGGCCAATGTTAAATGATTTTAAAATTTTAAATATTATATATTATATTATAAATATATAATATATATATATCGGGGCAGGGATGGAACGGGGAGTGCTTTCCCCGTCCCCGCCCCGCTTCACCTTCGGGGACAATATTTTGTCCCCATCCCCTAATATTATCCCCCATCCCTGCCCCATTTGGGGAGGGACGCCACGGAGCCTCGGCTCTGCGGGGAATATTGCCATATCTATCGTGGAGTTACTATTAGCAGCTCTTTCGATGACCAACATACTTTTAATGTAAATAGTTGAGGAAAAGATGATGGAGATGAGGGAGGAGATTGGGATTCTGGTGCAAGAGGTTAGGATGATGGTGCAACAAGTTGGGATGTTCGTGCCGAAGGTTGGGATGCTGGTGCAACAGGTTAAAACGTTAGTACGGTAGGTTGGGATGCTAATACAGGTAATTTTGATCAAAATCGTGATAAACAACAAGGAGGAATGAGTCAAATTGATGAAGATACTTTGACTATGACTCTTTTCTTTCCTCAATGAATATAGATGTAGAAAATAATTCTTTGGATGATTCGCAAACAAGGTCAAGTTCCTAGGACCATATTATGGTAGTTATGGTGTCTACAATATATTTGCTTATCCTTCGCCATAAAGGCCATATGCAATACCTTTGCATGCAGATCAGCAATATTCATCAAGTTGTATAAATCCAAACTACCAAATTAATGGATTAGTTGGAACAGATCAAGCAACATACACATGGCCTATTAATAACTACCTTAAAAACTATGCAATCACATTTTCTTGGAAACATTATTGTTCGAAACATGATGAAAATGTACCTTATGTCTTTGAACCACCAAGGAATTCATGTTGGTATTCAATTTCAAACATGCAATGTATTATGTATGAATTATAAATTTATGATAGAATCATGATCATGGAATTATATTATTTTTTTATGATAATTTTGTTTATTAAATATTTAATTTCTTTATATCGTATATAATATTGTAAAAGTGAAATAAGATATTATTATATCAAATACTTAATTTTAAAAATTATATACAAACTCTATCTATGTTATAATTTATAATAAGCTCATAATTTATAATAAGCTCATAACTATGCTAATTTATTGATAAAATATGATTCTTTTGATGTACGTATAATTACTTGTTTAAGATTGTTCTAAAGTTTTATACAAAAAAAATAAAATAATAAAATAAAAATTCTAACTTTAGATGCAAATATCCATCTTTTTTTCAATTTTTGACAGAATATCCACCGATATCGATATTATCCCCGAAATATCCCTAAATTTGGAAGCCCGAAATCGATACTGATACCGATATTTTCTTCCTTGATTGTATATATTATTGTAAAAATGAAACAAGATATTATTCTATAAATATACTTAATTTTAAATTTTATATACAAACTATATCTATGTTATAATTTATAATAAATTCATAACTGTGCTAATTTATTGTTAAAATATGACTCATTTGATGTACAATTATTTATTTAAAATTGCCCTAAAATTTTACAAAACATTTCTAACTTTAGATGCAAATATCCATCATTTTTTCAATTTTCTTCTTTGATCATACCCCAAGAAAATGCAAACAATGTCATGCAATTAACTTCAAAAGTAAGTACGATGCTTTAAATGGAGTTTTTGCCTTCTATGACCATCTCCAATGCATATGTCAATGTCAATGTAAAATTTGGTACCAAAAATAGTAAACTACTATATTTGACATATCATTTTAGCATTGTACTTCAATGAATAATTCTATTTGAGAAGCTATTTTTTTTTTTTTTTTTTTTTTTTTACTATTTAAAACTATAAAATTTAACAAATACAATTAATGTATTCAATTTAAATAATGTTTTTTTTTATTATTTAAAATTATAAAAGTCAATAATTAATGCATTCAATATAATTATAAAAAGATATTTTTGTAATTAGAAAAAGCAACATTTATTGTTGTTTCAAATTTGGCATATGCTATACTTTGTGCTAAATTACCATATGCTAAAATTGGTACAACATTTAGCATTGCATTCAAATAAACATTTTTTACTCGGTATTAAATTATAGCATTGACACAATAAAAAAGCATTGTATTGGAAATACTCTAATAATATGCAAATATGCAAATATGCAAATATGCAATTGTATCATAATCATCATATTTCCTATCTACATTGATACTGATGGTGGAGATTCATCTTTTATTTCTTTTTAATTAATTTGTTTTGAAAATACACAATTATTTTAAACAGGGTAAAATAGTACTTTCACGACATCTATGATGTTTGACCGTTACTGTTTTAGTTGAATTGACCATTTTGATGTATTTTTTAAAAGATGAAGGCCAAATACCTATAATACACATAAGTCGAGTAAAAAAAATGTTTAACTAAAATATAGGGACCAAAATGTAATTCTCCTATCAAAATATGTGTTTTTTTTTTCTTCATATCCAAATATGATTTTTGATCACGTGCCATTCACATTATTTTCTTTCATTAATATAATACACTCTATATTCCTTTTACATACATAGGGTCAGTTTGGTATTGCTTTTGAGAAGTTAAAATCAGCTTATTTTATAATTTTGACATAAAATGATGTTTGGTAAAACTTCTAAAAGTGATTAATTGATAATATGACAAGTTTTGACAGTGATTTTGAGAAGTAGGTGGGGGATTACTTTTTGAAAGTGATTATGAAATAATCTATTTCAGCATTTAATGAATATTTGAAAATATCATTAATATCCTTATGAAATCAAATTGAAATCATTTACATACCTTATTTCATCTAAAAATTAAAGATTCTAATTAAATATTGATTTGATTTATAAAATCTTTTAAAAATATTTTTATTGTTCTTATGAAAAAAATTTTCCAATTTAAATATTCTACTTAAATATTGATTTAATATAATATAATTAATGAAAAAAAAATGAAATAATGTTCTAAAATTATGTCTATTTTAGTCATTGTAACTAATTTCAGCACTTTTGAAATAAAATTACCAAACATATGTATACTTATACAGTAGTTTTAAAAGTTTAATTATCCAAACATCTGTTGATTAACTTCACAACTGATTATTATTTTAGCACAGCTAACAGTGATTATTATAAAAGTTACAGCAATATCAAACTGGCCCATAATAATAAATAATAAAGATGAAAAGAATTTAAGTTGCATTTATATAAGAGCAATTGCGGGATTCATAAATTCTGAAATTAAGAAATTTCGAGTTGTGTTTAGGGATGGAAAAAATTCCCCAACCAGACAACCCGCCCTAAATTGGTGGGGATCCAATCTGTTTAGGATAGGTTTGGAGTACTTGAAACCAGGGGCGTAGCTAGAGAATTTTCTCAGATTGGGCTAAATACTTTTTCTTCTTTGATCAAATTTTTTTTTTTTTCCGAGTACTATAACCATATTTTTCTAATTTTATTGAACATGGAGCATCACAAAAAAAGACAAAAAGAAATGAAAAGGCAAACGGTTATAATTCTTGAAAAAATTTCAAATTTTATTTACAAATAGATTCCAATCATTATAAAAATTAAAATAAAGGATCTCTTGGGAGACAATCACTATATAGTATAATAATAATAACAAAAATTAATGAATTTTGATGAGGTTTTTTTATATGGATGATAAGAAAAATGAAAAATATATATAAAGGAAAAAAAATCAATTTTTTTGAGTTTAGAAACTATTTTTCTAAAAATTTTAATGTAAAACATTTAAAAAATGAGAAAGATAGGAAAAATTGAAAATAAAAATAAAAATTAGGAAACACTACCACATAGAATGAGCGTCCTTTACCTTTAATGCACATGGGCAGTGGTAAATTGGTAATAATATATATGTGAATTTTTTTATTTATTTTTTAATAAAAAAATTGCAATCATTCAGAATCTTTGGAGGTGGACAGACTCGAATCCAGGAATCTCATGATATAGATAGGAGGGGTAAACCACTAGAACAACCTCATCTCGTTAATATATATATATATATGTGGTGTGTGTGTGTGTGTGTGTGTGTGTGTGTGTGTTATTTTTAAATATTCATTTATCTCACATTTATCTAATAATAAGACATTTAACAAGATGAGGTTAGTTCGATGGTAAACCTTGTGTATGTGTGTGTGTGTGTTATTTTTAAATATTCATTTATCTCACATTTATCTAATAATAAGATATTTGACAAGATGAGGTTAGTCCGATGGTAAACCTCTCATGTGTGTGTGTGTGTGTGTGTGTGTTATTTTTAAATATTCATTTGTGTGTGTGTTATTTTTAAATGCTCATTTATCTCACATTTATCTAATAATAAGATATTTGATAAGATGAGGTTAGTCCGATGGTAAACCTCTCATAAGTCATACCTGCACCACGAGGTTACGTGTTCAAGTCCTCCCCTCAAAAAAAATAAAATAAAATAAAAATAACCCTGAATTTATGTAATATTTCAAAAAAAAAAAAAAAGAAGAAGATATATTTTAAAATTTTATATATTAAATATATATATATATATCTATCAATATTAAACATTACTCACTTTTATTACTAAACCAAATGAATGTTGGCGTCAAATAAGCCTAAATTCATTAATGTTTTGGAGAAAATTCATCTACAAAATCAATGGATTTTTATTTCCAAAACTTTTAGACATATATAATTTTTTCCCCCAAATCATGGATGAACTATAGCACAACCAAGCCCAGGAAGAGCTACTCCCTTGTTTAAAACATAACTCAAGTCGAACATGAGTCAAATGTAGTTGACTTGGTTTGTAACTGGGTCAGGTATATATGGGTCAAACCATTATATCCTGACCCATCATGGTTAACCCGTTATTTATAAATTATTTTTTAAAATTTCATTGATTTCTTGTAATGCGATGAAAAACTTCTTTTTTTCCCTCTATTTCTACTTGATGTGCTTTAATTGTAAGAATTAGGAAAAATGGGAGAGAGGAGGTTGTTTGGACCGAAACTTTAAAGTGCAAGAATGCCTCGCTTCCACTTACATACCTTGGCCTCCCATAGGGTGTAAAACCATGTTCCAAGTCCTTCTGGGATTTGGTTTTGAAGAAGATTGAGGATCGACTAGCTCCGTGGAAGAGAAAGTTTCTTTCTAAAGGAGGTAGATTGGTGTTCATCAAGTCGGTACAAAGTAGTATTTCTACCTTTTATATGTCCATCTTTAAGATGCCAGTGGGTGTGGGAAAAAAAATCGAAAAGCTCTAACGTAATTTTTTGTAGGGCGATGGGATTGAGAAAAGAAAACATCATGATGTGGATTGGATCACGGTTTGCAAGAGCAAAAATATGAGAGGTTTAGGTATCGAGAGAATGAGGATCAAAAACCATGGTACGTTGGCTAAATGGGTGTCGAGGTTTGGTCAAGAGGATTCCTCTCTTTGGAAAAATTTGGTGTGTGCCAAGTACAAAATTGATGAGAATAAGATGATCTGGAATTGGTAGAGCAGTTCCTCCTCTTCGTTTTTTGTCAGGGCTGTTTCAAATTTGTTTAAGCAAGGGTCAAAGACAACCAATGTTCTTAAAGAGGGTTTGAAGGTTGTTTTAGGTGGTGGTGATAAAGCAGAGTTTTGGAATGACATTAAGTTGGGCATGAAGCCTTTGAAAGAGGCTTCCCAAGAATTTATGCTGTGGTTGATTCTAAGAGTGGAGTTGTTCGAATTTTTTGCTTTTGGATGGGTACCAAGTAGAGTTAGAAAATCAACTTAAGAAAATAGCCTTTTGACTGGGAGAATGTTCAGCGGAACAGATTCCTTTTGTTCCTTGACAGTGTCCCCATTCGAAGTTCCATAAAGGATCTATTGCATGGACCTTCTGTCCTAAAGGTCTCTTTACTGTTGGCTCATTCTATAAACTTCTTGAGGAGTTGGATGGTGAGGGACAATGGTAGTCTCGGTCCTTTTGGCAAGGGATATGTCCTCCAAAGGTTGAAGTTTTCGCCCAGTAGCTTTTACAAGGTAGAGTATTGGTTTGAGAGGTCCTTCGAAGATTCGACTGTTGTCAAGACTCAAGCACTGATTGTTCACTTTGCAGCCGTGGTACAGATATAGTAAACCATATGTTTCTTCTATGTTCTTGGACATGGTATCTTTGGTCAAGATGTATGGGATGGTGGTTGGTGTATTGCTGCTAGAATGAATCCATTAGTGATTGGTGGGATCAGGGATGGTTGGGTTGGTTTGACCCCTTTAAAGAAATTCGAGAGGGCTTGGGGAACTCTGTTTTTTGCCGTAGTCTGGACGACGTGGGAAACAAGAAATTAGGTGGTGTTCTTAGGGAAAGTTGCGCATGTCGAGCAGGCTGAAGATGTTGTAAAATTTAGAGTAGCATGGTGGTTTAGACACCAAGGAAATGGCTCGAAGGAAACTATTACGGTAATGCTCTTAAACATTAAAGAGCTATGTACTGATGTTACTCCAGGTAAGTGGTTTACGAATATTGAGTGGACTCTGCCTACTTTTAATAGCTTGAAGTTCAAAGTGGACGGTTCAGCAAAAGGTAAACTAGGTCCGGCTGGGATTGGTGGCGTGCCAAGGGATTCTAAGTGTAAGGTGATGTGTATTTTTTCCTTATTCATTGGTTCTCAGGAGTCTAACACAGTGGATATTTTGGCTATCTAGAAGGCGTGTACTCTATATGTTTCCAAATCCTCTCTTCGTGGTCGCAATATAGAGATTGCACTATAAGAAAATTGTCCAATAGCTACGAACCGAAATTGTCACCAAAGCCTTCAATTCGTTGTAAAAGAAATGTAACAGCCAAAGAATTTTGTCGCTATGTTCGTCATATTAGGATGACGGATAACCACAAAATTCATTTTCCTTACTACAGGTTATGTTTAAGCACGAATTATTGGTGTGGCAACAAATATCTTTTGGCAACGAAAATTGTTGTTAAAGATATTGTTGCCACCATTCTCTTGTAACGAAATTTGCTTACAAGTGTTTTCTAGCAACAAATATTTGATTGTTGTTAAAGATATTGTCGTTGTTGCACTTTTTCTTGTATTGTCGTTAGTGATTCCAATGTGGCGGTCTCATGGGTTAATAATGGGCAATATTAAGCGTATTAATACAATTTACGATATCCGTAGTAATCTAGATATCCTTGGTGGCATGACTGTTTCTTTCAACTCGAGAGCTACTAACCACTTTGCAAATGATTTGGCAAAGATAGGGTCGAGTTTGACCAGGGATTTTGTTGAATAAGGTGATTTATAACTTCATCTTGTTTGTGTGGTTCCATTGTTGCCTTCCTGTTGTTTCTTTGGGGTCATTGTTCTTGCTTTATGATCAGTCATTTATTGTATATGTTTTTTTATCCCCATTCCTCCAATTAATTGCTTGTTTCTCGAGTCTTTTAGGGTTTTAATTTGTTTGTTTGAGCATTTTCTGGTTGTTGGATCCAAGTGATATATTTGAAGTATTTCAGAAGAAAAAAGCAATTTTAGATGATTCAAGGGACTTTTATGCAATTTTCCATCAGCCACCATGAAAACCGCTGTGAATTTCCACAGCAGCACCCAAAGCGCTCTCAAGAATAGTGCAGGCCGCTCTGATAATCGCAGCGGTAGCCCGTGATAGTGCAGATGATCCGAGGGGAATATCTCTCAGGTCCGATTGAATTGTGTGTCCTGCCACCTATGGATTTAAAGCCCCGAAAGTCTAGTTTCCAACTCAATTTACGGCTTGTCAATCCAAATTTTATAGAAGAGGTTATGCCTGTTTTAGTGCCCGAAGGTCAGATTAGTTAGTTATTAAATCCTCGAATACTTTCGGGATTTGTTTCGCAAGTTGTCGGAACAAGAAATATTACCTTTTTGGGCATGTGTGAGAGTCTTGGAAAGCAAGTAGACATATAATCGTTATCTTCCTTCAATAAATAATCAATTTGGATGGATTAGGAAAGAAATAGAATCCCAAAAAGGTAGAGTTCTAAAGGGGAAGTGATTTCCTTGTTGTTTAAGGATTTGGCTTAGCATCTACACCTATTTAAACCCTTTTGAACCCTAATTTCGGGAGAGATCTATCCAAGGGAGGTCCCAAGCCACCAAAGGGACCGTCCCCCATCACCATCATCCATCTTTACACATCGGGGGTTTGCAAGAGAAAAAGACTCATCATTGAAGATTTGAAGAATTCATTGAAGGCCTCAATGATTTTTATCTTTTCTATCTCTTGTCTTTTTATTTCCGCTATGTGTAACTAACTCCATACTAGGGAATCAATGTGAACATCTATAAATACTATTTGTTAGAATTGACTATATTTTCTTAATTCAAGTTTCGATTCATTCAATTCATTCTATATCATAATTATTTATTCTTGTTGATGCATGGGTTATGCTAGGCATGAATTTAGGGTTTTTGATAATTTAAAGGTTGAGATGAGCGTGTGTTTCACCATTCTCAACCAATCTTCAATTGAATGGGTAAAATTAATCGTAGCAGGATATTGCATGTAAGTTTTGGTTCACTTGTTCTTGTGCTTAATGGGTTTTCGGTTATAGTTTATACATCAGGATATTGAGGTAAATTATAATTGAGAATGCTTGATTCATTCTAGGACCATACGTTAACAATCATACATAATTTAAGAACGAACCCTTAACTTGATTAACATCTTTTATAAAAGTCAATTCGAAGCATTGAGTAAACGTAGTTGGGGAGCATTGATGACTTAGTTCTCTCACCTCTCGATCACATTCACATATTCTTGTTATTTGCTTTCTTAGTTTAATCTAGTTTTAATCTCCAATCAATCATCAAACAAAAATCTCTTGGATATTGTTACTTGCTTAGCTTTAAAAAGAATTAGTTTTAGTCGATAAATCACTTTTCCTCGTGGAAATGATCCCTACTTGTAGCTGTACTTATCTCATGATTTGTGCACTTGCGAGCTAGGTTTTTATAACACGATTTTATCCATCACTTTACTGAACTTGGCTTTTTTCTTTGTAATGGCTAGGGTTTTCGGGTGCTTTGTGTTTCTCTTTCGTTTTTGGCCTCTGTTTTGGTTAGTTTTAGTTTGTTTCTCTATTCTTGTTTTCCTTTGCTTTGGGCTTTTGCTTTATAAAACGTTGGCCGTTAAAAAAAAGGGGGAGTTTTAAGAGTTTTCACTTGTTTTAGCTTAGTTTTCTATTAATTTAAAAACTATTTTGAAACATCAATTTTCATAGTGATTTAAAAATTGTGAACCATTTTTAAATTGTTGTAACAAACTCTAGCTTGATTTTTAAATCAAAGTACAAGGCTAGCTAGTATAAAGCAGTGTTCTAGAAATCAGCCTAGGTAGCCGACTAGGCATTAGGCTGTTCCAGCCATCGCGACTAGGCTCTATTTGGCCTTTCTAGGCAGCTGGCCAACTGGTAGCTGACTAGTTGGCTACCTAGGCCGATTTTTATAGGTGATTAATTAGCATAATCATTTAAAAAAATCTTCGCCAATGTGCCACCGTTGCCACCTCGCCAGTGCAGCCGCCGTCGTCCGGTGAAGAAGAAGAAGAAGAAGATTAAGGAAAAAAAAGAAAAAAAAAATTAGAAACAAAGCAGAGAAAATTAAGAAGAAGGTGAAGGCGTGAACAGAGAGATGGGGAGAATGAGAGAGAGTTTTTCTTTTTTGAAACTAAAGAGAGTCTTAAAAAATTGAGATAAGAAAAAAAACTCTGATTGAGGAGGAAGATACACTCTGATCGAGATAAATATAAAGTATATAAATATGTTAATAAAAAGAAAAAGAATAAAAAACAAAGGATAAAATTGGTGGGTGCCAACTAGATTGTGATATAGAAGTCCTGCCCAGTTTGACATTATTGTGCTGTTGGGGGAATTGCTTTTGAAATTGCTGTTGGAAGAATCTGCTGAGTGTTTGGTAAACTGATTTTCAAAAGTGCTGTGAGAACCAAAAACAATTTCAATGTGTTTGATAAACTGGAAGTAAAAAGTGCTGTGACTGTGTAAAATTACTAAAAGGACAATTGTTATGAAACTTGTCCTTATCCACTATAATTCTTTGATGAACTTCAACATAATTTTTTTATAGGGATTTTAATAATTGAAAATAAGGGTTAATATTTGGAACTAAAATAATAATAATAATTATTATTATTATTATTTCTCCTTTTCTACAAAATATAATAATGATATAATAAAATTATCACTATTATTTATTGATATTTATGACCAAACATTTAATTTTTAATTCAGCCGCCTTTACAAATATATATATATATATATATTATAACCACTAACCAATACTCTTGACTAAAAAAAATTATTAAAACTGTAAATCCTAACTAAATGCATTGTGCAATAGTAAGTATCACTTGGAACTGGAATTGCTTTTTTTTTTTTTTTTTTTTTTTTCAATTTTTTTTTTTTTAAATCTATTTCCACATATATTACGAATATATCAAGAAAACGCTTTGAAATTTCTTTTATAATTTTTTTCTAAATAGCAAAATATGTTAAGGAGTCATGAGATTACACAACTGAAATGGATAACAAAAAATCCCAAAAAGCAAAATATGTTACAGAGTTAAAAGTGAATTGTAAATAATTGCTAAGTGCGCACACTCATTAAACTTTGCACAATTACATTTCTTAACATTTCCATTTCTTGTCTTCCCGGACCATCTTCTTCATGTGCATTGACCTCCATTTCTCCATTTCTGCATTGACACAATTACCTGGATGACAGACATTTCAACTTCCAGGAGAGTTTATAGTCCTCCCTGAGCAACAATTATTTTAATCTAAGCATCACTTCTATACATAAATAAATGTGTTGCTTAAGTACTATCTAAAGCTCATAACATTGACACATGTTAGCAATTTCATACATGTCAAACCACAAAGTGAATGCAGGGTAAATTCCTGAGATGCTATATAGATACATCTTTTTTATCAAGTGCAACTTTGCAAGAAGCAGCTTGAACGACAAAACTATACCAGACCAACCCATTACACCACAAGCCCAAGTTCCAATCATATTACACTAAATCTAAAAATGTGAAAGAAGGAAAAGGAGGTGAGACATTGTGAAGTGTAAACTAGCCATACCTTTGAAAAGAAAGATCCACACGGCTCTGGAGCCCTATACCATCTTGTAGCAACATAATCCTGCAAGGTGTAACAGGAAAAATGTTAGCACACAAAAAATAAGCATTACATTAATTCCACCTTATTAACAAATAAAAAATTAAAAACAAGATAAGCTTCTTCTCTTTCAAATCTCCAGCTAAGCAGCCTATATTTTTTTTTTTCCAGCTATCAACTCATCAAACCAGAACTAACAATAATTTATATCAATAATGGGGACTTTTATCATTATCTGTAAGAACCAATCAAGCTTTTGATCAAATTTTCTTTAATCTATGATAAAAAAAGTATAATGATGCCAGCAGAGATTTGGACATATCCAAATCTTCTTGGCTGCTACAAATACTATAATAGAAATTAATCAATGAAGAGTGCATCAGATGGGAAGAGGACATGTGCTTGTTTAGTTAGTTTTGGCACAGAAGTCAATCCTAAAGATAATGACTTGTTTTCTACTTTGGAAGGACAATTATAAGTAAACAATTTCAATTCATACCATAAAAAGCCTCTATTGTAAGTAAACCACACACTGAAACCAATCACCTACCTTGAATTCAAAGTCCATAACAATGAAGGTTATTATATACATTAAAACTAATTTTTTTTTAAAAAAATACCAACTAAAGATAAATTATATCAACAACCATTTTAAACATTATTACACTAACCACACTTGAAAAGTTTGAATTTTGATAGCAAAGTTTGACAGCAAAGTATAAAATTAAAAGCTTTATTGAAGATTCATTTTGCATTCCCTTGCATACATTGAAAGCTTCTGTCATTTAGATTCAAATGCATTTAATTAAGAGTAGAGCACCACAACAACATCAACACAGCAACAAAACAGAAAAGAGAAAAGAGCACAAAAAGCAACAAAAAACATAGAGCCAAAACCAGAAGAAAACCCGAAGAGCTACATCATAACTCCCTCCCAAAAAGAAAATTACAAAATAAATTATAGAAAATTTACTCACCAAGAAACAGCCGCAGAAGCAGAAGCATAAGGATGGTAAAATTAGATAAAAGTTTTCGAAATCCCCAAAACTGCAATTAAAAATCAAACCCTAAATCATGAACACATTACATAAAGCTTTCGAAACTTATTAAAAGGAATTCCCTGCAAGTAATTGATTTGAAAAAAAAAAAAAGCACATGCACACGCACATCATGTGGAGCTTTATAATTTGTCAGTTTCCATTTAATAATGGTTTTGCAAAATTTGACCACTGATAGTGAAAAGTTAACACAAACCATAAAATGCTAACATAGGCTAGCTGGAGAAGAGATATTGGTATGAAATTTGAGATAAGGAAATTAGAACGGAAATTAGAGAATACCTTGGACAACTCGAATCGAATTTAGAGGCTGCAGGAGAAGAGAAAGCGAGAGATGAAAATAGAATGATTGTAAGAAATGAAGGTCGAATGATCGTGGCTGCTGTTTGTAAATTTCATGAAAGGCAAGGATAAAATAGGAAAGTTGGTAAAATTTCATTAAAAAGCAATGTTACACGTTTTTGAGAAGCTAAAGCGGAAATCCAAAAGCATGTATTTACAGCTTCTCAAAAACTCAGTTGGGAGAAGTTAAAAGTGACTAAAAGCACTTCGCCATGATTTTACTAAACACCCTATTTTTGGTTCGGAATCACTTTTGACCCCAAAAGCAGCTGGGAAGCAATGCCAAACTGGGGCACACCAGTCTACCGTACGCTGGTGCCTAGCATATACTAGAACACTGGTATATAGACTTATGCAGTTATGTGCATGAAAAATAATTAAAATTATAAACAGTTAAATAAATAATTAATCTAATATAATAACACAATGGACCAATGGTATTGCCAGAAATTCATGATGGTTTTATTTTGTAATAATACAATTTATAGATGAAGGTTGCGTTTGATATTTTGTCTGGAAACTGAACACTGTTGAATTTTACTAAAAGATTGAAAAACTAAAAACTCAATAACATGTATTTTTTTGCACAAAACTAAATATAAGTGATAATTGTTTTTTTTTTTTTTTTTTTAAGTTACAAATATTTGAAAATAAATACTTTTATATCTATACCCTTTTAATTGTTAATTGTTACATATTTACGTTTTAATATATTAGCAATAACTATAACAAGTAATTTAATAATTTTAAAATAAAATTATTTAGTTATTAATAATATTTCAAATTTATTGACTTTTAAGTGTCATTGAGTATTGAGTGGATGATCAAACGGGGCAAAGTTGGGATTGGGAATTGGAATTGACTTTTTTTGGTGTTAAGCTTTTTACTTAATACATTAATAAAATTGGTCAATAGAATCCTACAAATGAAAAAAGTTTAAAAAAAAAATACACTAAATTTATTGACAGTTAAATACTTAACCTGTTGACGGCTTCATCCAGCAGCAGTCACCGCCCTCCCCTCGCCTAATAATAATGACAATTAAAATTGAACTTGAGACTTCAAGTTAAAATTTGTAAGTTTTTACCACTTGACTACAAGATTTGATTTGTTAATAATTGAACAATATTTATATATAATTTATATGAGTTGTTAGAAATAAATAAAATTAAAAAAAACTTGTTAGATAAATTTAAATTTATTCAACTAATCAAAATTCTAATTTATATAACAGACATATATTAAAAAATATTTAATGAAACTTTTAATAAAATTATATTTTTTAAAACATATATAGTCGAGTTATTGATCTATACTCACGTTTGGTTACATGGTGGAATGATAATGAGAATGAAAAGGAAAGGAAAACTGAGTTTTTCCTTTAGTTGGAACTTTAGAATTAGTCTCTGAATTAGTATTATTATTATTTTTTTGGTTAACAATGAAATGGAATGGAGTTAACTGTATTTTGACCAAAATACCCCTAATTATAAAATATTCATAATATATAATATAAAATACATATATATATATATATTATATAATACATATAATAATAATATATATATTATATAATATATATAATATAAATATATATTATATTATACAATATATATAGTATTATATTTATATAATATATATAATAATATAATATATAGTACATATATATTATATAATATATATAATAATATATTTACATAATATAAATATTGTTATAATGAAATTAAAACAATAGGGAGTAATAATTAAGTAAAGAACAAAGAAATAAAGAATAAATAAAAGAGAACATAAGAAGAGATGAGAGATAAAGACAGGCGAGAGAAATATTGCCTTTTGCTATATTTTTCTGATAACAACAGTTGAATAACAACAACAAAAACAAAACCAAACATTTACAATGCAAAACTAATTTATAGATGGGAGGACCAATCAAAACATGCCAAACAAAATGCCACTCTTCAATTTTGCATGAGGACAAAGAATTTGGAGATGACACCTGTACTAGCTTCTTCAAGAAGCCAAAGGCAAATTGTGGTGGAAAACCACACACATGTCATAATACTCCCCCTTGGGTTTTCACCGTTTGTATTTAATTTGCTAGGAAAAACCCATTGGGACAAAAACCTTAGCAAAATGTATACAATAATCTTTTGGATCAAGTGGTGTGGGTATATTCAGAACTGCCTTATTAAAACCTTTCCGGTAAAACCCAATGGGACAAAATCTGGTAAAAGGAAAAAGAGTACAGTATACATATATCCATTCAAAAATTTTGCTCCCCTTGATTGAACGATCCCCCTGAATGAAACTTCAATATCAATCCTGTAATTTGCAGAGTCGACGCATGCCAATCACATATACCAGTTTATCAAAAGTTGATGTAGGCAATGTTTTGGTAAACAAATCTGTAAGATTATCTGTAGACCGTATTTGTTTAACATCAATCTGTCGGCTCTGTTGAAGTTCATGAGTATAGAAGAATTTGAGAGAAATATGTTTGGTTATGTTTCCTTTGATATATCCCCCTCTAACTTGAGTGATACAAGCCGCATTATCTTCAAATATTGGTGTCGGCATTCCAGTAGATAATGAAAATCCACATGTATTTTGAATATGATAAATAATTGACCCTAGCCACAAGTATTCTCGGCTTGCTTCATGAAGCGCAATAAAAATATTACAAGTAGTACTTAATTGGTATTCCATCATCAGTTGAAGTGGTTACTTTATCATTTGGATCATCTAGGAAATCAGAAACATTAAACTGGGTAATATTCATAAAATCTGAATCCTCCATGAAATTAGTTTCATGATTCTTTCCCTTTTCTTTTCTTTGAGCGAAGCTTGATAAAGCTCAACTAAATGTTTAGGTGTGCAGAATGTACGTGACCAATGATTATGACCGCCACACCTGAAACAGATACTATCATCTTTCTTAGGGCGTGTTTACTAATCAGTAATCAAACTTAGGCAAGAGAATTAAGTTATTGATTTGTGAATTCCAGTGTTTACTAAATTTTTATAGAATTAAGTTACGTGGACCCCACTCTTAAATCAGTAATTAAGTTACTGATGGAAAGGGAATTTGATTCCCCCCACCCACCCACCCAAAGAATAAGTTCCCTTTCCCGAATGAAAAAGAGAATTCATGTATATTTACTAAAATATCCTCACTTATAATAATTATATATATAAAATAAAATAATAAATAATAAATTAATAAAAACTGTCTTTCATATCCACACTTATAATATTCATGTATATTTTTTTTTTCTTTTTTACTTGAAGCATGTATTGCATTTATTTATATATATATATATATATATATTCTTTTTACTACAGCAGTATTACATATTCATATATATATATATATATACACACGTTGTTTTTGTTTAAGTTTTTTTTCTTTTTCCGTAAAGCATGTACTATATATATATATACTGCAGTGACTTTATATACTGTTTTGTTTAAGTTTTTTTTTCTTTTTTTCTTTTTCCATAAAGCGTGTATTGCATATGTATATATACTACAGTGACTTTATTTATGTATTTTTTTGTTTTCATTTATACAATTAATAATTAATTAAGTACTGTGTGAGCTAACGGTTGTATATGTTGAGTTATTTTGTGTTTTAATTTTACAGAGAAGGAAAAAAAAACACCTAAATGTGAGAAATTAATTCGACATCAAATTAATTATGCTTTTGAATCTGAATTGCTCCTCAATTTTTAATTATTATTGACTAATTCGTTGAAAGTTTACAATATAAAGATGTTAAGTATTAGTTACAGTGTTATGAGTGGTATAAAAAATAGTTTTTCATAATAAAAAATATATTTCAACATATTATATACACAAGAGTATTTTTGTAATCACCTATATATCATTCCGATTCCTTAGTTGAAGTAAACACTAAAAAGGGAATAAAAAAAAACAAATCACTATCTCCTGTACTTGAAAAAAATAATATGAACAATAAAACTCAATTGATAATGTTTCTTGAATTGCTTGTACAATATTCTTTCTTTTGTTTATTTTGAATTTTTTGTCGGTGCTGGGCTACATCAAATAAGTATATTATGGTTCATATGTTTCATATGCTGTGCCTTTGTTTAATAAAACTCAGCTGTTAAAAAAAAAAAATGTTTCATATGGTTCATGTGATATAGGTTTTGTGATAAAATAATTATATATAGTAGGACGGCATTTCACATCATTGTACGTATGCCTAGAATAATGTGTATTGTGTAAAAATCTGCCACATATATAAGTTAACATTTCTTTGAAAACAATTAATTATAGGGCAAATTGCACTGAACCCCTTGAGGTTTGGACAAGTTACACTTAGATGGAAAAGTTTTGTTATTATACACTAACACCCCCAAAACTTAAATTTGACTTTTAAAATACCTAAAAAGCCCCTAGTTATATTATTTTATACTTTATTTTTTTTTTACCTTTTAACCAAAAACTTTATAAACTTTAATAAAATAAAAAAAAATTAAATAAAATATATGATTCATTAAATACATAAATAGTTTTAAAATAAATTAATTAATAAATAATTTAAAAAATTAACAAAATAAATAGTTTTAAAAAAATCAAATAAATAAATAGTTTTTAAAAAATTAAATAAATAAAGGGTTTAATAAATAAATAAATAAATGAAAAAAATTAAAAACATTAATTTTTTTTAAAGATATTCATCAATAGGGACAAAAAAACCTCTAAATATCCAAACTTTTACAGTAAGGATGATGGTGAGAGAAGTTTCAAGGTTCATAACACTGGGAGTCTTCTTGCCTTCTTCAACCACTTTATTTAGTGTTGGGAACCTTGAACTTTCTCTCACCATCATCCTTACCATAAAAGTTTGGATATTTAAAGTTTTTCTTATCCATATTAATAGATATCCTTAAAAAAAAAATTAATGTTTTCAATTTATTTATTTATTTATTTATTTAAAATATTTATTTATTTGATTTATTAAAACTATTTATTTATTTAATTTTTTAAAACTATTTCATTATTTAATTTTTAAAAATATTTATTTATTTAATTTTTTAAAACAATTTACTTATTTAATGAATCATATCTTTATTTAATTTTTTATTTTATTAAAGTTTATAAAGTTTTTAGTTAAAAGGTAAAAAAAAAAGTATAAAATAATATAACTAGGGGCATTTTAGGTATTTTAAAATTCAAATTTAAGTTTTAGGGGTGTTAGTGTATAATAACAAAACTTTTTCATATAAGTGTAACTTATCCAAACCTCAAGGGGTTTAGTGCAATTTGCCCTTAATTATATTATACGAAAGTTAATAGTAAATATCTAACAGTTTTGTCCATCATTTAAATCTAATTTAATGTGACAGCTGATGTGACAGTTGACATGACACTTTCATATCAGCTGCCACATCACATCTTTATACTTTAATTTATTTTTATTTTTATATTAAAATACTAGATTTAAGGAATACAGATTATTATTATTTTTAATTAAACTCATTTGATGTGATGATATGACAACTAATAAGGAAGTGTCATATCAGTTGTCATATCAAGTTGTTGCCACATCAAGTTGGATATAAATGATGGACAAAAGTGTTGGATATTTACCATTATCCGTTATAGTAATAACTAAGATGATTAAATTTCTTTAAGCAATTCAAAGGATTTAGTAGCAGTCTAAAGGAATTTTTTGTTTAGAAAAGAAAAAGAAAACAAAATTTGAATAGAAAGAGATACAATCTATTATGAAATCAACAAAAATTATAATATCTTGAAACACTTCAAGAATCGTGAATATCTCACCACCAAAACGAGTCATAGAGAAGAACGTGATTCGTAAGCATATATGTCTCAAGTACATTTTCTTATCTATAAATACATGAAATTTAAAATAAAACTCATTTGTTAGTTCATCAACATATATACGCATATATGGGTTTTGGTTGTTGGGATTGTTTCTCTAGAATTGGTGGTAGATCTATCATTTGAGAAGAAACATGGATAAAGAGGGAGGAGGGAGGAGGGAGGAGGGAGGAGGGGGTGAAACTACACTCGGTCCATAGTATTCCAAAAGTTATGGAATTTAATGGGCTACCCCCATATTTTTTATATATATAGATAGATGAGCGTAAAGACCTCCTTAGTCCTCATACTAAACAAATATTGATATATTCCATTCAGGGACGGAACCATAAATTTAAGTTTGGAGGTGCTATGTATAAAAATAAAAATATCTAGAGGCAAAGTAAAAATGGTTTAAAATTACCTATCACAAAAGTCTCCAAAATATATTTCATTAATTAATTTATATATATATATATTATTTGGATGTCCAAAAAATAGGAAAGATGGACTAGTCCAGTATCATAACTACAAATTTTTGTTATTAATGTCAAAAAAGATTTGGAAATAAAAGTCCAAGAAAAAGAATGCATCACTTATATACTTATATTTCACTTTATTATAACCATAAATAATTAAGATCCTAAGAAAAGTGAGTTTTATTTAATAAATTTTATGTTTTTGAGATTTTATATTTAAATTTAGGAAGTTTAAATTATCTATATAATAGATAATTAATTATATATTTTAAAATTAGGATGCTCTATAGCCCGACCTCGTCTACCTATGTTCCCGCGTCTGCCCATAGGCTAAGTATAAAATAGGTAGGAAATAAATACAAAGCAAAATCCACGTAGAAATATATATACAATACCACAAGTCTTCGAAGAAAAATTAACCCCCATCGATGGAACTTGAATTAGAGAATTTAAAAATTTCTCCGAAACATCCAATTAATTAGCTAGTTTGCCCATATGTCAATGTTGATGTTGATTTTAAACTCATCAATTGATTAAAATAATTAATTAATATATATATAGCTAGTTAATTAAGATTTCGATAATGACATAAACGTGTGTGCGTGAGAGAGACTTCAATATCATTAAAGCACAAAGGGCGTGTTTACTAATCAGTAATCAAACTTAGGAAAGAGAATTAATTATGCTTTTGAATCTAAATTGCTCCTCAATTTTTAATTATTATTGACTATTCGTTGAAAGTTTACAATATAAAGATGTTAAGTATTAGTTACAGTGTTATGAGTGGTATAAAAAATAGTATTTCATAATAAAAAATACATTTCAACATATTATATACACAAGGGAATTTTTGTAATCACCTATATATTATTCCGATTCCTTAGTTGAAGTAAACACTAAAAAGGGAATAAATTTGATTCCGTTTATGATTCCTAAATTGTTAATTAACACTGAAATGAAATTTAGTAACTTAATTCCAATTCTCCTCAATTCCTTTTCCAGTGGAACTTGATTCCGATTCTCTTCATTCCCGATTAGTAAACACGTCATTAGGCCCCTTTTAGATTCTCTTCCCTTTATCTGGTATGACTTTATAAACATTCCACTTTTGGGGAGTGTTTTCATTCCTTTGATTATAACCACCTGGACCAAAGTAACCATATGTTCTTTCACGACCTCGACCACGGTAGGAACCGCGACCGCGAACACGAACACGACTGCGAGTATTTCCTCCAATAGTGTTAGAATTCACTTCTGGGACCGCTGTAGAGCCGGTCGGGCGTGATTCATGATTTTTTTTATTAAAAGCTCATTATTTTTCTCTGTAACCAAGAGACATGAGATTAGCTCTGAATATTTCGAGAATCGACGTTCTCGATATTGTTGCTGTAATATCATATTAGAGGCATGAAAGGTTGTAAATGTCTTTTCCAGCATATCATTTTCTATTACATCATGACCACACAATTTCAGCTGTGTAGTGATTTTGAATAAAGCAGAATTATACTAAGCGACTAATTTAAAGTCCTGAAAGCGTAAATGTTGCCACTGATACCTTGCATTTGGTAATGCAACATCGGGTTGGTTATCAAATCGATCTTTTAGCTCTTGCCATAGAACTTTTGATTCTGTGACAGTTAGATATTGGGTTTTTAAATCTTCAAGCAAATGGTGACGGATAATAACCATGGCGGTAGCTTTATCTTGTTCATATGCCTCGGCCCCATTTTCAATAGTGTAATACAGACCTTCTGATTTTAGAAGTAATCTGGCATCAATAACCCATGACATATAATTTTCCCCAGACACATCCAATGCAGCAAATTTCAAACTTGCAAGCTTTGCCATAATTACAGCTTTTGGTTATCTGAAAATCACTATTGGGGTTAGAACTTCTGGTTTGATAAAAATCCGAGGATTTAAATCTTCAAATATATAAAAGAATAAATTCAGAAATTTCATATTCCGGCGATGATAAATAAATTCATGAACTTCAAGTTCTGGATGAGTGACCAAATTTTTTTAAATAAAAATTACAAAATAAAATGCGTAATAATAAATGTGGAAGAAGTAAATCCAGAACTGCAGGTTCTGGTAGGTTGTCATAGCCAATCTTATAAAAGGCTAAAAGCATATAAATAAATAAATAAATGCGGGAAAGTAAATCGCGTAAAAGTAAATAAAATGCAGGAAAGTAAATTGCGTAGAAGTAAAAATGTGAGAAAGTAAATTCAGAACTACAGGTCCTGGCATTAATAAATAAAAATTTGGAAACTTCAGGTTTTAATAATACTAAATTCAGAACTTCAGGTTCCGGTAATAAATTTAGGCACTTCAGGTTCTAATAGTAATAAATTTAGAATTTCAGATTCTGAAAATAATAGCATTGTGATGATAACGTGTTATAATGAAATTAAAACAATAGGGAGTAATAATTAAGTAAAGAACAAAGAAATAAAGAATAAATAAAAGAGAACATAAGAAGAGATGAGAGATGAAGAGAAATAGAGATAGGCGAGAGAAATATTGCCTTTTGCTATATATTTCTGATAACAACAATTGAATAACAACAACAAAAATAAAACCAAACGTTTACAATGCAAAACAAATTTATAGATAGGAGGACCAATCAAAACATGCCAAACAAAATGCCACTCTTCAATTTTGCATGACGACAAAGAATTTGGAGATGGCACCTGCACTAGCTTCTTCAAGAACCAAAGGCAAATTGTGGTGGAAAACCACACACATGTCATAATAAATATATAATATATATTATTTAATATATTAATATATATATTATACTATATATTAATATTATATATAATAATATAATATAATACAATATATATTATATTATATATAATAATATAATATATAAATATATTATATTATATATGTTTATATATCATTATATATATTATAATAATGTAATATGTAATAATAATATATATAATATATACGATAATATAATATATGTACTAATATAAATATATCATTAATATAATATATAATAATAATCTATTATTTTTGGAAAGGAGGTATTTTTGGAATGGAGTTGGGGGCATATGAGGGTATTTATGGAAAATAAATTTTAGTTTGGAATATAATAGACATTCTATTGGCTTTTGGATGGAATGCCCATTCCACCAAAATGGTGGAATCCCCATTACAATGGAATCACCATTCCATTGCATTTTAACAAACCAAATGAATGGAATGACTTTCTTTTCATTCCATTCTATCCAACCAAACATGGCATATAAGAGACTCGTGACATCAATTGTAATAAGCATGATTTGAAATATAACTCTCACTACAGGGGAGATATTTCTAAACATGCATCTTGTAATTTAATGAACAAATGTAATACTCATATTACTAATTTATATAGGTAATTGAATTATTAACGTGTCTCTTAGTATGAAACAAGATGGTGCAAACTAAATAAAAAAAATTTTAAAATTAATTTTTGAATTTTTTAAAAGTAAATGATTTAAAAGTAAATTTATTAAATTTAAAAATTTACTTATCCAATATCGGTTTGCCCAAAAACCGATAATTTACTATAAAATAAATTCATATCGGGATTTTGTTTGGTGTTCAAAATAAGAAATAAAAGTTTTAAAAAATTATTAAAGATGAATAAAAAATTTGAAAACACTGTCAACTATTTTTGACAGTTTTTTCTTGACAGTTATCAAAAACTTTCAAGAACTATAAGTTTACTGACAGTTTTTTAAAACTGTCAAAAAAAAAAAAAAACTGTTAAAAAAGACAATTTTTCTTGTAGTGTAGATAGATAGATAGACAGATACCGTAAAAAAAAAAAAATTAAAATAATAATAATAATAATAATAATATGGCAAGTTATATCCCCCTAAAATCCTTAATATCTAAAAGTTTAAGGGAACAAAAAAAATCAATCATAAGCCAATGACGTCTTGCCAATGTGGTGTGACTCTTCAATGGGAGACTCCACCACTACGGTTCAATGCCCAGCATGTGTGTGTATATATATATATACATATATTATTTCATTGTCCCACCTTAAGTGTGGGTGCCTTCTCCCTATTTGTGGGAGCAGTTGTCCAAGCTTGTAGATAATCTTTGTTTTGTTACTTATACATATTCTCCAAAAAAGAGGATCATAATCAAGTAGCACTAAAAATAACACCAGAGGCCTGCCTGAGCCAAGATCCTCCAACAGAAGCTTCTACAGCTATCCATGCATGACCGTCAACATATCATCACCACCACCCATTGAAGATTGCCAAACCATGGAATTTTCAGGCTAATTCAAAAAAATTACAAATTTTGACACAATATATTGGCCTTTAGATTGAATTGGTTTGAATGGTTGAGATGAAGCTGTAGTCTTAAAAAGAATAACTTTTATACTTTATTTATGTGGTTCTTCAAAATCAACAGAATGAAAGGTCAGGTTAGGGAGGGCACCGATATATATATATATATATATATATGAGTATTTATATATTGACAATCAAACTTTTTTTTATTGACAAGTCTTCTTAATTATCATGAAAACTTCATTAGGACCCAATGACCCATATAACATTAAATCACAAGATAAAGCGGAAATTTTATGAGAGAGTGGCCCATTATGGTCCTCACCCACACACAAAAATGCTAAATATTATTTCATTGTCCCACCTTAAGTGTGGGTGCCCTCTCCCCATTTGTGGGAGCAGTTAAAATAAAAATAAAAATCAATCATAAGATTCATAACATTAAACATTAATTTTAGTCGATATATACGAACTTCGATGAAGAAGATAATCTTTGTCTTGTTACTTATACATATTCTCCAAAAAAGAGGATCATAATCAAGTAGCACTAAAAATAACACCAGAGGCCTGCCTGAGCCAAGATCCTCCAACAGAAGCTTCTACAGCTATCCATGCATGACCGTCAACATATCATCACCACCACCCATTGAAGATTGAACAAATAATTGATGGCCATTAATTTCTGTGTTAACGACATTAAATTAGGTATACACAACTACACATTAACACAATGACTGCCATTTAACTTAATTAACTATATAATATTAATAGAGCAACATACGTACAAAACAATAGAAGTGTTAGGTTATTACAAACTCTATTTGGCCGGACTGATGGGTACTTCTGAAAATGGGGACAAAAAAATGGAGATATATAAAAATTCTGTGTTACGTTTGACTGTTTGAGCCTTTAATTTGAGCCTAATTAAAGATTGCCAAACCATGGAATTTTCAGGCTAATTCAAAAAAATTACAAATTTTGACACAATTTATTGACCTTTAGATTGAATTGGTTTGAATGGTTGAGATGAAGCTGTAGTCTTAAAAACAATAACTTTCATACTTTATTTATGTGGTTCTCCAAAATCAACAGAATGAAAGGTCAGGTTAGGGAGGGCACCAATATATATATATATATATACATACTCATATATATATATATATATCTGAGTATTTATATATTGACAATCAAACTTGTTTTATTGACAAGTCTTCTTAATTATCATGAAGACTTCATTAGGACCCATATAACATTAAATCACAAGATAAAGCTGAAATGTTATGAGAGAGTGGTCCATTAAGGTCCTCACCCACACACAATAATGCCAAATATTGCACTCTTGATCATCATTTCCATTTGAGAAATCGAAATCTTATCACAAACGAACATCAATCAATGCAGAATCACATATGTTTCCATTATGCCAAGCTATATATATATAAACTATCTATTGTCAATTCGAACTGATATAAAATATATTGGATCTTTGTATGTGGGTCACTGGATTTAAAAGATGCTTTGACAAATACATGCAGCCAAGTCAAAGCATTTAAATCCAATGGTCCATATGGAAGGAACCTTTCTTTGAGTACGTGGACCACCCTCCAACATTTACCCCCACAAACACACCGACACCCCACAAGGCCACAATAGTATCACCAAACAATTAAAACTCTTCTTTCTTTTTTCCTTTTTAGCCTCAGCTTCAATTTCCCACATCAACCAACCCAAACCTCAAAACCCCACTTCAACTTCTCTCTCTCTCTCTCTCTCTCTCTCTCAAACCATATCTCTAAGATCCCACTCATTAGCTAGCTATATAGAGCTGTGATTTGAGGAATAATGGAAATGAAATTCAGTCCATATAATCTTCACTTATTAGCTTCTTCTAACATGAAGAGAGATAGCAAGGAAAACAAGCAGGCGCAGGCGCACGGAGAGAGCACAGAAGCTCCACACCACCACCACCACCATGAAGAAGAAGACGAAAGTAATTCTTTAAACCTACGTAACTTGTCAAAGCTTATTCTTCCACCTCTTGGTGTTTCAAGCTTTAACCAGAATCAAACCAAGTCCAAATGGATCATCTCACCTATGGATTCCAGATACAGGTAATATATTGCTACCTAGCTTGTATTCATGTAATTAGTTTTATTTTCCTAAGAACATAATGATTTCATCCTTCTATAATAATGTTTTGACGTATGTAGAATTTAAATAACAGTTGTTATATATTTAGCAACTCATCTCTCGATTTTTTTTTATCAAGACAATTGACACACATGATAAAAGTTACAATTATAATTACTGTTTCAAGATTTAAAAAGCAAAAAAAAAAAAAAAAATCTTCGGAATTAAAGAGATCATTTTCTATATTGACTTTTCATAATAACTATTAGTAGGGTACATGAAAAAGTATATGCTTGTTGTACTGTTATCCACTTAAGGATTCGTTTCATCATGTGATACATGCATACAGTCTTAAATCTCAATCATTCTTTCTTTCTCTACATACATGTATGCATGTATGCGTGAATTTCATGTATATGTATGTATACATGTTCAATTTAGAATCATGTTATGTTAATGTCACTTAAATATGGACAAGATGAGATTGACCCAGTGGTTAAGCCCTTTAAACTCATACCACGAGGTTATAGATTTGATTCTCTTCCCGGTCCTAAAAAAAACCCAAATTATTGTAATATTTCAAAAATAAATAAAGTAATATCACCTAATTATAAAGCTTAAGCAGTGAAGTTAAGGAAAAATGGGTTAACTTTGGGTGTGGGTGCAGTTATTCGAGATGATAAGGGTTGGGAGCAGTTGCAAGGTAATTTTACTCCTGAGATGGGGGAGCTAATTGCTCTAAGGGAAGGGTTACTTCTTGCTGATTTCTACCAGCTGCAGGTGGATTATGCAGAAAGTTTTTCTGATGCTTTAGTGTCTATTCTCAATGATTCTATCCCTATTGTAGGGGAATCTAAATTTATAGTGAATGATATTAAGTTGCTGTGTTCTAATGTTGGCATAATTAAGAGTTTAGCAATTTTTAATTCTGAAAATTCCTTTGCTTTTGAGCTAGCACGTGCAGCTCTTGTATCTGTTAGAGAGAGGCTTTGGGTGGATTTTAATCCCCCTTATCCAAACTATGGTTTCTTGTAATTTGGTTGTAGTTTGTACCTGGTTGTTATATATAAAAAAAAATAAAAAAATAAAGGCTCTTACCGACAAAGGTACATATGATATTATTCTAGTTTGATTTAATTAGAAAGGACTTTTTTTATTCTGTTAGTAAAAGTCTAGCTCTTAAAGGCTACTGCTTGAATTGTGCAGTCACGGGTTGACCTAAATACCAAATTATACTTTAATTTGACCCATTAATTAAATTAACTCTATTTAAAATATATATTAATTAACTTGCCGTTACATTTTCAGTCATCATCATGAACCCCAATAAAGTGGAATTTCTTTCTTAAATTGGCCTTGGCATGCCACAAGCCAAGCCATAAAGTGGAATTTATAGCCATATTTTTGACAAAAATGTGAATTTTTATCTAATTTATTATTAGAATGTAATTGGTGGAGTTCAGCTAGCTTTTTTCCATTTTTTTTTTAATTGCAAAGAATTACGCAAAAGTTTACGATAATGTTTGATATAGTTTATTTATTTATATATTAATAAAAATATTTACTCAACAAGTGACTGAAAATAATAATATGTGCAGGTGTTGGCAGACATTTATGGTGGCATTGGTTGCATATTCAGCATGGGTTTACCCATTTGAGGTTGCATTTTTAAATTCTACTCCAAATAAGAAACTCTACATTGCAGACAACATTGTTGATCTCTTTTTCGCCATTGACATCGTCTTGACATTTTTTGTCGCTTACATTAATCCAAGAACACAGCTCCTTGTTCGTCACTCCAAAAAGATTGCTGTGAGGTTTGTCTTCAAATTTCTTAATTTAAAAAAATATTTATCTACTTTCTCAAATGTAATTCAATTGCTTTTAAATTGAATTTATCTATTTTCAAATAAACACTTTTAAATAAACATAGATGGTTTTTAACTATTTCAAAATGCTTTTTATAATATGATATATAAACATTCCATCATGCATGAACTCCAATTATATATTTGAAATTTTACTTATTTCAATTAAAAACTCCAAAAATTAATAATCAATTAAATAATGTTGATAACTCCTAACTTTTTGGCTGATTGGTTGAGTTCTCATTTTGAAAATCCTAGTTGATACTTATTATAATAAAAAAATGAACAGTAAAAAAGTTGATCATGATAATTCAATCTTTTGTTTCATGGTGTTTATATGTTTAATGAAAATATCACTTTTTAAAAGTTTATTTATTTTTACTTCAAATATTCCGAATGGCTTCAAGTTTAGAATTTATAGGAAAAGTTTTTGACAAAATTTGCCAAATAAATTCTTAAGAGAATTTCTGATAAATTTTAAGGGTTAATTTCATATATTCCGTTAAGATTTTTCTGAAAAAATCAGACTGATCCGTCTGATTTCAATAATAACAATACAATTTAGAGGGTATAGATGAAATTATCTCTAAATTTTAAGTTTAAAAAAAAAGCCGGTTATTTATTTATTTTATTTTTATTTTTTAAAAGCCTTAAAAGTGGGCCCGATTGGAAACAACAATTATTTTCAGGAGTAATTGCACAAACCTCCCCTGAGTTTAAACCTAATTATAACTAAATGGATATTTTACTCAACATTACACAAACCTCCCCTAGTATTGGTTGACTTCCGTTAAAATTAACTTTGACCAAACTTTTAGGATAAAATGATTTTAATGCCTCCATTTGTATTATTTTATAACCGAAAATAAATAATTAAATAAATATTATATAATAAATATTTAAAATTTTATTAAAAATAATGAGGATAATATTGTTATTTTTTTTTAGAAATTCATCATCATTTTTAGAGATATATTATATAATATATAATAAAAATATTGAGGATAATGTTGTTATTATTTTTTCCGGGTTAATTGCACATTATACTCAACATTTTTATTATATATTATATAATATATCTCTGAAAATGAGTGATGAATATCTTAAAAAATAAAATAACATTATCCTCATTATTTTTATTTAAATTGATTTTATTATATAATATTTATTTTAGGTTTTAAAATAATATAAATATGGGCATTAAAGTCATTTTATTTTAAAAGTTTGGTTAAACGTTAAATTTAACGGAAATCAACTAATGCTAGGGGTTGTTTTTATAATTTTGAAAAAAGGCCCAATTAGGTTTAAACTAAAGGAAGATTTTTACAATTACTCCTTATTTTCAAGATTTTGCTTTTCATTTTTTTTTTGGTGGGGCCTATCAGCTTAATATTTTTCTTTTAATTTTCATATTTAATGCATTTGCTTTTTACGGAATTGAATGGATGGATTAATAATTAATAATTTAATATAGATCAATTAGTGCATTTATTATCTTATTGTAGTGCTTCTATTTCCATAAACAGAAATAAAGTAGGTGTTAAGGGCACTTTTTTTTTTTTTTTAATAAAATTGGACTCATCTAAGGGGAAAAAGCATCACAAACGATCATATGCTAAAAAACCCCTAGACAGTATTCATATATAAAAGAGATAAAAGAAAATAAAAAGTGACAAAAAACAACAAAACATAAAGAGCCAGGGTAAACAACCCCAAACAATTAGAGGCATGCAGGCCATACAAAAAAGAAAAAGAAAACATCAAGAAAAACGAAAAGACTCGCAGTCCATGCAGTCATTGCCAACTAAAGAAGAACAGAACGGCGGGGCAAAGAACCACCAAGAATCAGCTTGAAGCTCCAAAGCATGTTTAGAAAGCGTATCTGCAACTTGATTCCCCTCCCTAAAAATATGTGAAACCTGAAAATCCATATGCGAGATTTGGAAGATGCAGCACTGCCATGCCTGACGAACCCTCCAAGGAACCAACTCAGAATGAGAAGAAAGAAGCTGAACCACATAAGAAGAATCGCTCTCAAGCCAGATTCGATGCCACCCATACTTCCAAGCAAAATTAATGGCCAATGAGGCCGCCAGAACTCAGCCTCAAAAGTGAAAACCTAACCAAGAGGAATAGCAAAGCAACCCTTCATAAAGGCTCTACAGTTCCAAAAGATACCACCACAACCACAAACCCCCGGAGTGCCCATAATAGCACCATCAGTATTCACTTTGATCCAACAGGGGGCCGGAGGCGACCAAACCACACTCTTGATTACTGGGGCTTTAGAAGGGCGACCCTGAAGACCAAATCGACGAAGAATCAAAAGGTCGTCCATACAATTATGCATATAACCAATCTCCAGGCGATTAGCCTCTGAAACTGCACACCAGACCAAAGAAAGGACGGGTCTAAAGTCCACCGACTTCCCTTCAAAGATCCACTGATTACGGGCAGTCCACACCCCCTATATCACTGCATGGATAGCCGCTTTCCATAAAATCCTGAGCTGCTCACTAAAGGAAACCGACATGGCCTGCAAGAAGAAGGATTGCCAAGTTTCGGTAGAGACACGTCGCTAGAAAGTCGAGAAAACTGCCTCCCAAAGGCAACCGCCAAGGGACAACGAAGAAAAAGATGATCTGCAGATTCACTATTAACCCCACAAATACTGCAACGAGAAGCCAATTGGAACCCATACCTACAAAGGCGATCCTTAGTAGGAAGCCTGTTCAACATCAAACGCCAGGTCAATGCTGAGCGAGAGGGGGGAATAAAACGGGACCAAACATCTCTCCACCAAACAACCTGAGGAATATCACAGAGAAATTGGGAATAAGCAGCCTTGTAAGAAACATGACCATCCCGAGAATTAGCCCTAACCAAAGAATCCACAATAGGAGAAATTGCAATACGATCAATCCGAAAACACAAATCCAGGAAACGTGCTCGGAAACAATCGTCTAGTACCCATCTTCCCTGATGAATAAAATCTGAGACCCTCGCCCAGAGCTGATTAGCTAAATAATCAAGAATCCCTAAAAGGTCCAAAATGGGAACCCCTAACCAATTATCCCGCCAAAAGTCCTTCTGAGAGTTCTCGCCAATCAGCCAGATACCTTCCTTAAGAAGGGAATTATAATTAGACTGAAGAGAAGACCAAATCGAGGAGGTGACATACCCTCCATGAGGCTTCTGCAAATGCCTGAGATACCTCTCCCGAAGAAAAGAGAAAGCAAAACCATCAGAGGTCATAAACTTCCAAGTGAAATTCCACAACAGTGAGTCATTTAGTAACCCAATATCTTTCAGACTAAGACCACCCTGTGAGTAAGGCCTACAATAACGATCCCAAGCAACCTGAACCAACTTAGTCTCCTCACAGGAACCAGTCCACAAAAAGTTTCTCAACTTGCGGTTAATTAGTGACAGTAAAGAAGAAGGCCACTTGTAAATCATGAAAGAGTACACAAATGAACCAGTGATGACCGACTTGATCAAAGTAGCACGACCGGCCAGAGAGAAGGACTTGCCCTTCCATTTAGCGAATTTAAACAAGATCTTATCCGCAATAGGTCGTAACACTGCTTTTCGAGGTTTACCCCGAAACAAAGGGCTCCCAAATAAGAAAACGGAAGATGCCCAATCTGCATACCAACCAGAGACTGCAAACAACCAATCCGAGACATGTTAATATTACCCATAAAAATATTCTAATTAATCATTACTATTTAACATGAAATAATAATAATAATAATAATAATAATGGTGTCGGAATGTTGGATGAGATAATGTTGATCTAATGGTATGCTAATCACACCTACATCATAAGGTATTGGATTCGAGTTGTGTATCCCTACAAAATCCCAAATTATTGTAATATTTCAATAATAATAATGATGATGATGATGATGATCTCAATAATAATAATATATATGTGTATATATATATAGTGAGTCTCTCATAAATGATCCATTATTTTAATTTCGGTAAGGACCTTGATGAAATCACATTGAGCTTTATAAATTTTGATCTTTTTTTTTTTTTTTTTTTTTTTTGCCGGATGATAAGTTCATTGGAATCTATCTACCTATGAAATTTTTTTTGAGATTTTTTCAAGCACTAAAACTATTTTTCTTGAATTTCCTATATTTCACCCATTTTTCCGTTGCCTTCATATTTAACACTATCAGGAAAAATAATTCTAGTGATTGAAAAAATCTCAAATGTTTTTCGTAGGTAAATTTCAATGTATGCATCATGCACAAAAAAATTCAGATCAAAATTCATAAAACTCGATGTGATTTCATCAAAAATATTACCGAAATTAAAATAAGGGATCCCTTATAAGAGACCCAATATATATATATATATATATATAATTCTAAACATCCCACCTTATGAGAGACTTGTGAGAGACTCACTATGGATGGAAGGTGTTGGTTCTCTATTGGACATGATAATATATATATATATATATATAAATTTAAAGCAGTGTATTAACTAAAATGATGTCGTATGTGAGTTGTTTGACAGATATCTATCGACATGGTTCTTGATGGATGTGGCATCGACTATTCCATTTGAGGCACTAGGCTACTTGTTCACTGGAAAACAAAAGGTGGGTTTATCATACTCCCTTCTGGGGATTCTTCGGTTCTGGCGGTTACGGCGAGTGAAGCAGCTCTTCACCAGGTTGATATTCACCCAACATCAAAAGTTGTTTAGGTCAAAATTTTAATGAAGCTCACATTTGGTATATATGTTGCTGTATTAATAATTTGCAGGCTAGAGAAAGACATAAGGTTCAACTATTTCTGGGTCCGGTGTGCCAGGCTTCTCGCTGTGAGTTCAACATACAACTTCCACAATTACTATTATGTTATGTTATCAATAGAATGATAAATATTAGAAACTATTAGATTGAATTTGATTACAAGAATGCAATTTTAAAAAATAAAATAAAAAGAGTAATGCTACATTGTCCAAATTTAGTGCCCAAATCTGGTGCCTAAATGATGTGGTAACAATGTAGACCATTCATTTAAATTGTATTAGATTTGCATGATTTAAATGAATAGTCTACATTGTTGCCACATCATTTGGGCACCAGATTTGAGCACTAAATATGGACAATGTAGCATTACTCAAATAAAAAATTCAATAGCTACTATGTCAACATTAGTGTGCGCAATATATGGTAAAAGTAGGGCAAAACCACCTTATAATGTGAGAGGGCCAAGTCCATAATTTATTATTTATTATTTTTTTAAAGTTTATTTAAATTTTGGATTTGGTTATATCAACTTAAATTTTACCCTACTGGTTTTGTTATTTACATTTTTCTATTAAAATTTATCAAATTTTCAAATTGACCCCCCAAACCATCCAAATTAGACGATGCTGGCTTCACCCTTGATTGCAGGGATAAATTATCATTAGCTAAACTTATTAGAAACCATAAGAAATTACTAAGAAATTGTAAAATTGATATGTAGGTGACACTATTTACGGTGCATTGCGCTGGTTGCATCTACTACTTGTTAGCAATTATTTACCCACATCAAGGGAAGACATGGATAGGGTCATCAAACCCTAATTTCAAAGAAACACCTCTCTGGATTCGTTACATTTCAGCTATGTACTGGTCCATCACCACCATGACCACGGTCGGCTACGGCGATCTTCATGCCGTCAACACTGTGGAGATGATCTTCATCATCTTCTACATGCTCTTCAACCTTGGTTTAACTGCTTACTTGATTGGTAACATGACCAATTTAGTTGTTGAAGGAACTCGCCGGACTATGGAATTTGTAAGTAATAAACTAACATGCATGTTCATAATTTACAAAAAGACTTATTGTAAATTTTGGTTAAGAAAACAATCATAATTTGATGATGGTGCAGAGGAACAGTATTGAAGCAGCATCAAATTTTGTGTGTAGAAATCGGTTGCCTCCAAGGATGAAAGAGCAGATATTGGCTTATATGTGTTTAAGATTCAAGGCTGAGAACTTGAATCAGCATCAACTAATTGAACAGCTGCCAAAGTCTATTTGCAAAAGCATTTGTCAGAAATTGTTTCTGCCGACTGTCGAGAAGGTTTATCTTTTCAAAGGTGTTTCCAGGGAAATTCTCTTGGTCCTGGTAATATATAGGAGATTATTCTTATTGCTGTTTTGATTTCCTTGTATTGTACAAACTAGACTATGTATAGGCCTCTTATTGTACAGGTGGCGACGATGAAAGCAGAGTACATACCGCCAAGAGAAGATGTGATAATGCAGAAGGAAACAGCAGATGATGTATACATAATTGTATCGGGAGAAGTAGAGATAATTGATTGTGATGAGATGGAGAAAGAAGTGGTTGTTGGGACTCTGCATTCTGGGGAAATGTTTGGGGAAGTTGGTGCACTCTGCTGCAGACCACAAACCTTCACATTTCGAACCAAAACACTTTCACAACTCTTGAGGCTCAAAACCACTGCTTTGATTGAAGCTATGCAGTCCAAACAACAAGACAATCTTGCCATTTTGAAAAACTTTCTTCAGCGTCACAAAAAGCTCAAGGATTTGAGTATTGGAGATTTGCTAGTGGAGGGTGGTGGAGAAGAAGAAGAAGATGATGATCCAAACATGTCATTCAATTTGCTTACAGCTGCTAGCACAGGCAATGCTGCTTTTCTTGATGAGCTTCTCAAGGCAAGGTTGGATCCTGACATTGGAAACTCAAAAGGACAAACCCCTTTGGTATATATCTGAAACCTAATATTATTCAGAATATTTCATTTTCTAATAACTTATTATATGACTTTCTACGTGATGCATTAGCACATAGCAGCTTCTAAAGGGCATGAAGATTGTGTAATGGTATTGCTTAAGTATGGTTGCAACATTCACTTGCGAGGTAAATTCTCTTCCCTTTGGTCCCCCAAATTATTATTATTATTATTATTATTATTTTAGAATGGCCCCCAAATTCGAATTTCGGACTCCGCCCTTGCTGATGGTGATGGATGATGATATTGGCCCTTCTATATATTGATCTAGATTTTTTATTTATTTATTTATTTTTATTTTTTTTCTAGTTTTACTCATCATTATTTTAGTTTGTCTACTAATTATATTTCCTGCCACTGTACTTGATAGACATGAATGGTAACACTGCCTTGTGGGAAGCAATAGCATCAAAGCACTTTTCAATCTTCCGGATCCTCTACCACTGTGCCGCCATATCTGACCCATACACCGCCGGAGATCTCCTATGCACAGCTGCTAAAAGAAACGATCTAACGGTGATGAAAGAACTGCTTAAATACGGATTGAACGTTGATTCAAAAGACCGCCATGGCCTAACGGCTATACAAATTGCCATGGCCGCGAACCATGTGGACATGGTGAAGTTGCTAGTGATGAACGGTGCAGATGTTGTTGATGCAAACACGTACGAATTTTCATCAACAAGTTTGAATGAGATGCTTCAAAAACGGGAGATTGGACACCGGATTATGATGCATGATACCACAACCAATCATGAAACGATTTTGAAGAAGATTGAAGGGGATCAATGTGAAGGCAAAATGGGGAAATTAGAGGGAGTGAATTGTCAAAGAGTGAGCATATATAGAGGCCATCCTGTAGTTAGAAGAGAAAATTGTTGCATGGTACCTGGGAGATTGATTAGATTGCCAAATTCACTTGAGGAGCTCAAGAATATTGCTGGTACGTATTACACCCTCTAAATATGGTGCAAATTATATATATATATATATAAATTATCAAGTGCGGGATCTTGTACGTTTTTTTCGTGTGGGAACAAATCGGGATAGCATACGAAAAATGTGCAAGATCACACACCTAAAAGTTACTAAAATATTTAGGGATAATTCTAGTATTATAAATTACATAGCTCATGCTTATAAATCTAATAGTTGAGTTTTAATATCCGAATAAAAATATTGAGGGATGAGAAGAGAAAGTTTATAGTTGAACTTGATTATCACAATAAATGTAACTGCAGGTGAAAAGTTGGGGTTTGATGCTAGGAATGCAATGGTGACAGATGAAGCAGGAGCAGAAATTGACTCCATTGAAGTGATTAGAGATAACGATAAGCTTTTTATAGTTGAAGATGCAAATTGTTTAAGTGGCTGCTAGTGTAGGGTTTTCAAATCCTTTGGAAATGTTTGTCAAGCTCCCATAATTCATTTCCAAGAGAAAATCTCTCATATTGTAAAATTTACACAAATCTCAAATCAGAGTTAGCATATATATATATATATCTGTTTCAGTACCTAATTGTTCATATGATCAATTTTTAGAATATAATATTCTTTTGCATCTTTTAAGAAATAGCCATATATATGGAATTTTAAATTTATTAATTTTCAAAAACTTTATTATCATTGCCAATTTTTCAGTTCTTGAAAAAATACCCTTATAAAATTTCAACTTTTGAAAAACAAAATAAAAAAATGTAAAAAATTGCACACGCACGCACTCCAATCTAGGTTACTGTTTTACATTTGCCGGGTCTGTTACGTTTTCGGCCTTCAAGCTTGTCTTGTCCACGGCTATTTGAAATCATATTGTAACGGAGGTTTTAATAGACCACCATATAGTTGGAGGTCTCTATTATATTCGAATGTGTTGCTTCTCTAATTAGCAAAGTCCAAAACAAAAGCACTTTATTAAATAGATTTCGGTTAATTCAATAGAATAGCCACTTTGGTGCGGAAAATGTAAAATCAAGTTTGTTTTAATTTAGGAAAATGTTTGGATTGCCATTAAATGAATAATTACATAAAATAGTCGAATAGGGTTACATCATTTCTCCAACTTAGAGTTTTAGTTACACATCAATGGAGAAAATAAAAGCATAGAAATATTGCAAAGAAAACCCATATTGTTCATTGAAAGGCTGTACTTGCTTCTCGAGTGCTTGAGATCCACTTGGACAAGATGAATCTCATTTTTCTAGCTTCACGAATCTCCAAGTTGTGTGTGGATTTGGTGAGGTAAGGTTGAAAAGGTGTAATCTTGTGTTGTAAGGAGGTAAAGATAATGTTTTTGGTATTTGGTGACCGATAGTCTCTTTGAAACAATGAAAGGATGTATCCAAAATTAGGGCACAAAGTTCGATACTATACTGAGTTGGAGCTTTTGACTTGACAGGCGACCTAGGCCCCTTTAATTGTCAACCTTTTGGAGAAATGGAGAAGTAAGGAATCAAGTATCCTGATGAGGTATCCCGATCCTTCTATAAGTCCATCCTGGTAGGTAACTTATGCCACTTTAGTACCAGGCTTCTTGGAGGAGGGTATTCCCCAACCAAGGCAGTAGGAGCGCTATAAGGCTATTTCCTGGTCTTGAAATGGAAAAGTAAGGAATTAGGTACCCTGACGAGGTATCCTGATCTTTCTATAAGTTTATCCTGGTAGGCAACTTAAGCCACTTTAGCACTAGGCTTTTTGGAGGAGGGTATTCCCCGACCAAGGCAGTAGGAGCGCCATAAGGCTATTTCCTGGTCTTGAAATGGTGAAGTAAGGAATCAGGTACTCTGACGAGGTATCCCGATCCTTCTATAAGTCTGTCTTGGTAGGCAACTTAGGCCACTTTAGCACCAGACTTCTTGGAGGAGGGGTATTCCTCGACCAAGGCAGTAGGAGCGCCATAAGTCTATTTCCTAGTCTTGAGGCAACTCAGTAATGGCGAAAAATTTGTAGAATGGACATCACATTGGAGACATTGGAGAATCAAGTAGGAGACATTGCATACATGAGAGTCGTGTAGGAGAAGAAACTGATTTTATTGAATTTCCTAAACAGTACAATATGAATTCGGGGTGTGTATTCCAGCCGATATAAATTGAATATCTAAGGGTAGAACTTCTTGAGGTGATCTGTGTTCCATGTATGATCTACTGGGTACCCCTCCATGTCTTCCAGTTTGTAGAGCAGTGCTTTAATCAAGTAGGGGCCATCCCAGTTAAGAGCTAACACCCCGTCAGACCTCCTTCGTGTGTTCTGAGTTACTTTCCTAAGAACCAAATCTCCTTCTTTGAAATTCCGGATCCTTACCCTTTTGTTGAAGTGTCGGGCTATCTTACTCTGGTACACTGCCACTTTTTCGGTGGTCCTGCTTTGCTTTTCCTCAAGTAGATCTAGACTGGCTCTTAACTTAGCCTCATTATCTTCCAGTTCATAATTTTGAACCCAGAAAGATACGAGTTTATGCTCGATGGGTAAGACCGCTTCAGTCCTGAATACTAGTGAGTAGGGGGTCTCTCCCATTGCAGTCCACCTGGTTGTTCTGTAAGCCCACAGTACATTGGGTAATTCTGTAATCCATAACCCTTTCTTTTGTTAAAGCTTTTTCTTCAGAAGCTTTTTAATGGTCTTGTTAGTAGCTTCAACTAAACCATTGGTCTGAGGATGGGCCACTGATACAAAAGGGAGATCGATGTTTCGACCTTCACAGAATTCCTTAAAGTTGGCGTTGTCAAACTGCTTTCCCAGATCAGTTATGATGGCCATTGGGGTACCAAAACGGCAGACAATGTTCTCCTTGACAAAGTTGGTGGTTTTTTCTTCAGTTATCCGGGTGAGGGCCTTGGCTTCCACCCATCGGGTAAAGTAATATTGCCACCACTGCATGTTTGGCCAAGCCGGGTGCAGTAGGGAGCGGCCCGATCAAGTCTAGTCCCCAGATTGCAAAAGGGTAGGGTGTACTGATTGGGAAGAGTCTTTCCGGTGGGAGATGATGAAGGTTCGCTGTTTTCTGACAAGCCTCGCAGGATCGTGCAAATTGCTTTGCATTCTGGTGTATAGTCGGCCAGAAGTAGCCCATTCTAATTATCTGGTAAGCTAGTGTTTCGCCCGATGCATGGTTGCCGCAGTCCCCTAAGTGCACTTTGTTGAGCGCCCAGTGCATATCGATGGGATGAAGAAATCTGAGTAGAGGGAGAGATTTCCCCTTACGGTAAAGGTATCCATTTACCAAGCAGTACTGGGTAGCAATCATCTTAAGCCGGCGGGCTTGATCCGGATCTGTAGGGAGAGCATCACTTTAGAGATAGTCTACTATTGGATCCATCCAACATGGGGGCGACTGATTGGGAGGTGTAAGATCCTTTATTTGTATTGGCTTGATTCCATTGCAAAACTCTCTATATTTGTATTAGTAGTTGCTTAGGTGTTTCTTGGAAGAAAGGAGCCTCAAAGGTGAAGAAGCAACATCTTGTGCAAATATCGTCTTCAAGAGGAACATCGCTTACTTGGATGCTAAGGTATCAAGATTCTTTTTCCTCTTGCAAGGCGTTAGCGCACACACACACAATTCATACATGTGTGTCCCTGCATCGTAGTTCAAACATTTGGTATAACACTTTCACACACATTTAGTATGCACATGCATTTATCTCATTGTTGACAATCTTGTAGAATTGCATGTTTTCTCACTATCGCTTAGATATGGCATGCTTGTGTTGCATAGTGTTTATTTGTTTGTGTTTCTTGTGTTTTGGACTTGAACATGATCTTATTTGATTCCTTTTTGAGTTCCGGTCATTTCGGTTACTCATTCGTTAAGTTTCGAGTCTATACGACGTAGTTATGCTACTTTGCATTCTCATTCGTTGAGTTGTGTTCGTCGTCATTTTCCGAGATGAATTCTCAACCATTTGTCAAAGTTTCATAGTCTTCGTTGTGCGTGAGGGAGTCACGGTTCGTAATCTGAAAACAGATTCGAATTCGGAGTTTGGATGACCGAATACGGTCGAAGAACGTGCGAGGTGCGCGAGAGGAGCAAGCTGGCCAAAGGCCATGGTATGGCCACCACGTGTGCCACACGGCCCAGCCAGCTCTCTGGCCACGTGTGGCACACGCTGACCACACGTGGGCATGGCTGAAATGCCTTTTTGGTTGGACAAAATTGCCCCTCTTCCCTCCTCTTTAAATGGCCTTTCTTCCCTCCATTTTCTATGAACTTGAAGAACATCAAATTGAAAATTCTGCAGATTTCTTCATGATTTTCATTTTCTTATTTTGATCATAACTCTCTCATACGAACTCGAAATTGAGTGATTCAAAAACCAAAATTGTTGGTCTTGAAGAGAGCTACAAACCCCAAGTATTTTCAGAGGCAATTGATTTCGTCATTTTTCACAGCACTCTGATTTTCAGTACGAAGTCATTAGTTGTATGTGATACTTCTTCTCTTGCAATTTCATTTGATCATCTCTATGATTCTTTCTATTTGATTGTTGAAATATGTTGAGAAGTATGTTAGATCATATGCTAGGGTTGTATGATTGATTAGTTAATTGAGTTTAGCTTTGTGATTTATCTTAAACATATTTTTGCTAAACTTAAGATTGATTGAAATTGATTCTAGAAATTGTTTTTATAATGTGCTTCATGTTATCTTCTAGGCTCAATTTCTTGATATAAGAACTAAGATTTTTTGTGACATATATTGAATATCTTAATCTTGTTCTTATTGTTTTGACATGCTTTGATTTCTAAATAGATTTGTGATTGTGTGTTGATAGTATATTCTAGATTATCATTAAGCATGTTCATAGAGTGTGTTTGATCTACTTACTCTATTTGTGTGTGCTTGCATCATTTGCATCACCTAGATCATTGCCTTGTGAAAGGTTGAAGTCTCTTGTCAAGGTGAGTGAAGCCTATTTGACTTGAGCAAGAAGACTTGGCTAGGAAAGGATTCCGGATAGCCAAGCAAGAAGCCTTAGTTAGGATCAAGAGGATCCGGATAACTAAGCAAAAGTCTTAGCAAGGAGTTGCGTACTCCGGATGGTTGAGCTAGGGTAGCTTAACTAGGATCCTAGTGATCTAGATTGCTAAGCAAGGAAATCTTCCTAGAGGCTTTTTAGTCTTGGATAGGAAGTTGCTCTCTAGAGGTGTAGGACACATCTTGGATAGAGAGTAGGCTTTGTGAATCACTAGCCCGAGGGTTGATTAGGTTTTGATAGCTTGAAGTGGATATCATAGTGTTGATAGCTTTGAGTGTGTAAGGCCTTTTCGTATAGTGGATTTGCTTTGCCGGTGGTTGTGGATTCAACCCGTGGATGTTTCCTCTTTGAGGTTTTACCACGTAAAAATATTGTGTCTCATTTTCGCTTTATATTTCCTTATCTTCCATATGTTCACTTGTATTGATTCTATTGTATATTGATGCTTACATGAATTGATTCATATTATACAATTGTTATATCATTTCAAGTATTCATTTCATTCATATATTCCGCATTTTTAAATATTGGAAGAATTTGGGACTATACCTATTCACCCCCCCTCTAGGTATAAAACACTATCACTTTAAAGAGAATTTCAGGAGGACTTCTACATCTTTAGCTATGCTGGAATCAATTGGAGGGGTACTCCTCTTGGCAAAACATGCCCTTCTCCTGTTGCAATCTTGGCTAGGACATCTATGCGGTGGTTCTTCTTTCAGGGAACTTGTTCCATCTTTACACCTTTGAATTTCTTCATTGCTTCTTGAACTTTAGCCAAATATGCCACCATGTTGTTACCTTTTGCCTGGTACAATCCCGATACCTGGTTGACCACCAATTGGGAGTCACTCTTGATTAAAAGGTAATCAGCCCCCAAAGCTTCTGCTACTCCCATTCCTGCTAGTAAGGCTTCGTATTCCGTCTCGTTATTAGTGGTTTTGAATTCAAATTTGAAATAGTGACTGCATTCAGCTCCTTCGGGGTCAATTATGACAACCCCGGCTCTGCACCCAGACTGATTTGAGGCTCCATCCATGTAAAGGACCCATATTTTGCTGTATTCGGGCCAATCCGGATTGGTTTGATCCTGATCCGGATCTGGGTCGGCTGACTTATCTGGACTTGAAATTGTGTTGAATTCCATTATGAAATCAGTTAGGGCCTGGGCTTTGATCGTGGTTCTTGCCTTGTATTTGATGTCAAACTGGGTGAGCTCTAAGGCCCATAGAACCAACCTGCCCGATACATCCGACCTTTGGAGGAATTATCGCAGAGGTTGGTCAGTGACTACCACAATGGTCTGGAGCAGTTACCAAGGCATAGGCGAGCTTCTCCAGGAGGGCATAATTTTTCTCAGACTTAGTGAAAGCCCGGCTCACATAGTAAATTGGTCTCTGCACCCCGTCACTACACTCTTTCACTAGGACTCCATTGGTAGCAGCTTCTGAGACTGTTAAATAGATTAATAGCTCTTACTCCGGGGTAGGCTTCACCAATAGAGGCGGGCTCGACAAGTACTCCCTCAAAGCTTGGAAAGCCTGCTCGCTTTGCTCGTCCCACTTCATCTTCTTCCCCTGCTTGATGATCTTGAAAAAAGGGAGGCTTTTATTAGTGGAGCGGGATATGAACTGGTTCAAGGTTGCTATCTGACCAGTTAGTCCTTGTGCCTACTTGAGAGTTGTAGGGGATTTGAGATCTAAGATAGCTCTGATCTTCTCGGGATATGCTTCGATTCCCCTTTCATGCACCATGAATCCTAGGAATTTTCCTGCCGCTACCCCGAAGGCACATTTGTTGGGGTTCAGCCTCATCTGGTTCTGTCTTATCACCTGAAAAGTTTGGCACAAGTCCCTAGCGTGTTGTCCAGCCTCCTGAGATTTTGTGATCATATCGTCTATGTACACCTCCATGGATCTTCATATCTGCTCTTTGAACATTTTGTTCACCATACGTTGGTATGTGGCCCCTGCATTTTTTGAGTCCGAAAGGCTTTACCTTATAGCAGTAGAGGCTCTGTCCGATGATGAAGCTAGTCTTGTCCTGATCAGAAGGGTGCTTTATGATTTGATTGTACCCCGAGAAGGCATCCATGAAGCTTAGGAGCTTGTTTCCTACAGTGGAGTCAATGAGCTAATCTATCTTAGGCAGGGGAAAGCTATCCTTGGGGCAAGCCCGGTTAAGATCGGTGTAATCTATACACATTCGCCATTTTCCGTTAGACTTGGTTACCATGACCACATTGGCTATCCACTCGGGGTACCGGGACTCCTTGATGAACCTGGCCTTCAGGAGATTGTCAACTTCTTCCTGGACTGTGGCGTTCCATTCGGTATTGAAATGTCTTCGTTTTTGTTTTACGGGTTTGAAGGTGGCGTCCATTGCCAACCCGTGAGAGGCCAAACTAAGGGGAATACCAGGCATCTCTTCATGGCTCCAAGCAAAGATGTCGTTGTACTCTCTAAAGAGCTCTACCAGGTCCTTCTTGACTTCGGGGTCTAATCCTCCTCCGAGCTTCACCACTTTAGTTGGGTCTTCACTCATGACAAGTATTTCTTCCAACTGATCCGCGGGAGACCCACTTGCCCAATCTTGCTCTTCCTCTTCCAGCTCCTCCACGATTATGTCTGGTACCTCTCCTCCTTCCAAGACATAATGGTCCTGTTCTGGAGTTCCCTGACTTGGTTCATTGGGCACATGTGCACATTGCTTAGCTAATATGGCGGGGATGGTAGATACCGCGTAACAATTGCGGGCTGCCTGCTGATCCCTTCTAACTTCTCCTACTCCTGTTTCCACCGGGAATTTCAAAACGTTGTGGTAGATGGACAGTACCCCCCTAATTCCTGATAAGAATGGTCTTCCTAGGATTGCATTGTAGGTAGACAGGGTATCTATCACGATGAACTCTGTCATTATGTTTTGTTGAAGAGGGGCTTCTTCGACTATCACTGGCAAGATTGATCAGGCCAAAATTGGTATGATTTTGGCCCTCATTTCCGTTTCTTTTTGCTTGATTCTCGGGCATTTCCCCGTGTTTAATGTTGTTAAATTGAGTGTTTCAGGTTTTATTAGGTTTCAGAAGCAATTGAGATGAAGGTGGAGGACTTGTGCGAAAATGTCTCACATATGAGAGGAAACAGGGCATTTTCGCCACTTGGACATAAGAGGGCGCCACTTGAGCACCATGGCGACAGAGGAGTCCCCAAAGGCATCAGAAGGTCGCCACTTGGGCGCCACTTGAGCGCCATGGCGACAGAAAGTCACAAAAACAATCAGGTGGGGTCGCCATGGCGACCTCCCTTGCAAGTGGCGACCTAGTGCACTCAAGGCATGGTCGCCACTTAGGGTCGCCATGGCGACCTTGATGGTACAAATGGCGACCTCTTCACATTTCCAGGGTCGCCACTTATGGTCGCCATGGCGACCTAGAGGATACAAGTGGCGACCTCTACACATTTTGGTCATGGTCGCCACTTGACAAATAGCGAGAAAGATGGTTTTCGGAGCGACCTTTTCATCTAACCGTTTTACGCTCCATGGTCGCCATAGCGACCAAATAGCGACCTAGACTCCACATCAGCGAATCAAGCAGTTACCAGTACATGTCCATGAGTGAGTATATATATGAAGCGTCTCTCCATCTTCAAGCATCGAAAATCAGAGCAAAAATTCAGAGAACACTCATTTCAGATCTAGATCATCATCCATGGAACATTATTCATCCTCCTCCATTTCTCTCCTTGAACTCATCTAATCCATCCAACCCTCAACACAAAACCTTGATTACTTCACTACATCATTCCTCATCCCACCATTTCTCCACCAAAATCCTTAGTAACTTTCCACCAAAACACCCACATTCCAAGACATTTCCTCAACCTCCATTCCTTGCATCTAGGAGCATAGAGGAGAAGAAGGGTCAAGCTTAAAGAAGGTGACCCAAGGGTTATTTCCTCATCATTTACTTCTTTTCATTCATTGCAAATATGTGTAACTAAACCCCTAATCTAGGGGATAGATTTGAGGAACAATTGGTTGTGGGTTTAGTTTAGCTTGTAATGAATCTCTTATGTGTTCTATTCATTCAAATTAATTAGATTCCATTCATTATAATTGACTTGTATATCACTTGTTGATTGCTATCTTGAGTGGAATAATTTGTTATATATTCACATGTGGATTGACAATCTTTGTGTGATTAAGAACCCATTGGATAGGATAGATTAGTGGTGGGTATACCAACCCCACTAATCTAAGCCTCTAAGTGGTTAACATAATGAGATTGGTACATTAATGATGCTAGTTAGCTTACCCACATCCAAGTGTTAATCGATCTATTCCCTAGTTCTCTCATTAATTGATTTCTATCACAATTCTTATCAAGGTGTTGAGTATTCTATTTTTCATAACATATTTTGTGTATTTTCATTTGAGTAGTTAGCATTTGTGGTTTTAGAAACCACACATCTATCAAACAATATGATTTATTTTATTGTCTTAAGATTAGTCAATTTATCTAATTAACACTTCATTCCCTGTGGAACGAACTTGCTCACTATTTTGCTATCAAATCACATTTTAAAAGGATTTAAGTGGCTTTAAAAGAGTTTTCAAGAATCAACCAAAATTCTATATTATTACTATTTTGTTGAGTACACAAACGACGCTCATCAAAAATGGCGCCGCTGCCAGGGAATGGTAGCGTTGATTACATAGATTGACTTTTCTTCACATTTTATTGGTATTTTGTAGATTTTTAGTTTAATATTTTGTTTTGTGATTATTGACTTGTTCATAGTGCTGTTTTTACTTTTTTTTCTTTCCTTGTATCTCTTTATTTATTCCTCTTTCAGGTGCTCAGTTTTATGCACGGTAGGAGATCTCTAGGTAGAGGTGTTCATCCCCCACTAGAAGGCACTAGCCGTGTGAGAGAGTTCGAACCAATTCCAAGTCAAGCTATGAGTACCGAAGGACAACAACATGGTAGGGAAGACGAAGCTCCTTTGAGAGAGGAGATGACGGAAGAGACTCAAACCAACCGTGGTCAAAGGATGACCATGGGTGAGTATGCCTTGCCGGATATCGGGAACCAACCATCACCGATAGTGCTAGACCCGGTTGCTAGGGGTTATGAGTTGAGGACAATGCACGTCAACCTCTTGCCGTCATTTCATGGGAAGTTAAATGAAGACTGCCTCCAGTTCATGAAGGAGTATAGTGCTATTATTGAGACCTTCCCCATCATGCGGCTCACACGCGAACAATTGCAAATGCGTTGCTTCCAGTATTGTATGAAGGATGCGGCTATGACATGGCTCATGGGGCTTAGGCCGGGATCATTGACAAGTTGGGGCCAAATTTGCAAGGTGTTTTTCAACAGATTCTTTCCAGCGAGGAAAGCAAAGGAGTTAAAGGTGAAGATAGCCGATTTTTATGAGAGTGAGAGGGAGCTATTTCATGAGTCATGGGAGAGGTATCAACGCCTTGTGGCCCAATGTCCTCCTCACATGTTTACTGAGGAATACAAGGTGTCTTGTTTTCAAGGAGGTCTAACTCGGTTCTCCCAAGTGTTGGTGGATAACGCTTATGGAGGTTCTTATGATACCAAGACCGCTTCGGAGATTTACGACATCTATGAGATGTTGGCACAAAACTCTCAACAAAGGAATGCCAACAGTATTCGAGGTGGGAAGTTTGATGTGAATGCTAGTACGGAAGCCGCCATCGAAATCTCTAGGATAAACAAGAAGGTGGAGACCTTAACTTCTCATATTGAAAGTATGGGATTTCCTAAGGCGGGAGTTAGGTTGCTAGGAAGGCAAGAAGGAGGCTCTAGCGGGCAATTCAACGAGAATGAAGGGTTTGAGGACACTTTTCAAAGTCAAGAGCAAGAGGAGGTTCAAGCTATGGGATTTCAAGGACAAGGCAACAACTCCTATCCCAACAACTATGCTCAACCGTGGAGGAACCACCCAAACCTTTCTTGGTCAAATAACAACAACATTCTAAACCCACCACCAAGAAATCAACAACAAGGAAATCAACAACAAGGGGTGTACAATCAAGGAGGTAGCTCACAAGGGGGTTACCGTCAGAATCCACAACAAAGGGTTGAACACTCAAGGAAGTAGCTCACAAGGAAGCTATCGTCAAAATCAATCACAAGGAGGATTCCCCCAAGGAGGAAATCAATGGGGAGGAAACCAATGGAACAACAACAACAATGCTCAACCAAGCTCGTACCAACCTTGCCGAAATATTGATGAAGAAATGAGAGGTATGATGCAAGGCTTCCAACGAGCTGAGAATACCTTGACAAGCTTCATGCAAGCTAGTGGTCAAAGGTTTGGCAACCTAGAGGCATCTTTTGGGAAATTGGAGACCCAAATGGGGCAAATTGCCGAGGCCCTTCAAAAGCAAGAAAAGGGGAAGTTTCCAAGCCACACAGAGCAAGCTAAAGAAGGTAGTTTTGTCAAGAAGGATGGAGCTAGAGATGAGGCATTGTTGTTTGAAGAAGCATACATCCAGAAAGTGGAAGATCCGGGAAGCTTTGTGATTCCCATATCAATAGGAAATAGTGGAGTGCTAAAGGGAGTACTAGATTTAGGAGCAAGTGTGAGCATGATGCCCCTATCTATTTATGAAAAGTTGGGTTTGGTAGGATTGAAGCCAACCGGGAAGAAGCTTATGCTAGCGGATCAAACCTCACTTTCATCAAGTGGTGAAATAAAGGATGTCCCAATTGTCATTGAAGGAGTAGTGGTGCTAACGGATTTTGTAGTTCTAGACATTGGTGACAAGTCAAAAGACGTTAGGGAGTGGCAAGTTCTCCTTGGTAGACCATTCATGGCTACCGCTCAAATAAAGATTGATGTTTGCAAGAGGAAAGTTTGTATGCATGCATTTGAGAAAGAACTTGAGATCGATATAACCATATGCAATGATGACCTAAAAAGCATTGAGAGTTGCTATGTGGTTGAGTTGCAACCACCAAGGTTAACGGGTGGAAAAGTATGTGATTTGGTGCAATTGTTTGAAAAGAATAGCCAAGAGGACGAAGTTGAGAGCATTGGTGACTCTGAAATTGAAGAGCTCAAGAATTCCAACCAAGAGCTCATGCTTGAGGTAGAGGTTCTTAAGGCGGAGAAGTATGCCTTGGAGAAGAAGCTTGATGACCTAGCAAGGAAAAATCACAAGCTTAAGAAGGTCAACGTGGCTCTCACGATGGAGAGTGAGGTGACGGTGAAAGAGCTTGAGGATTTGGCTAAGCTCACCGAAGAATTTGAGGAAGAATCCTTAAGAAAGATGAGGAAGACCCTCATGAGTGTAGATGCCAAGAACAAGGCACTTGAGGAGTTGAAGGAGGAATTGAGCAAGAAAGAGATTTCCTTGAAGGTTGCTAAGGTCAAGGAGTGCGACTTTTTGGTGGAGATAGATCGGATGGATCAAGCCATCAAGGAACTCACCAATAACGGTCCCTCAAGGCCTAAATCTCCAATGAAAAAGGGAAGATTTCCTTCATATCCTTTAACTTGTTATTTTTGTCATAGAAAGGGTCATGTAAAGTCTAAGTGTTTTGAATTTTTGAAGCATGCCAATAATGATAAAAATAGACCTATAAGGAGATCTAACCATGTTAAGCAAATTTGGGTTAGGAAGGATTTGGTAAATCAAGTCCGGGATGAGTCTAGAGGTCCAATTTGGGTAGTCAAGAAAAAATTGAGTTATAATGTGATTGACTTGGATGATGAGCATCATGATTCCATTTCGCATAGTATGATGCGGTAGTTGGATTTACATTCGGTTTTTACATTTCATGCCATGAATAAATATGTTTGTGTTTAATTTTGCTTGTTGTGTGTTTTTCTGTTGTTTATTCTATTTTTCTGAATAAATGTCCATCAATTCTTGATAGAGGTTTGAAGTATGAGCTTATTTGTGGATTTTGTTCATTGCAGGTGATGAAATACATTTGGGAGAGGACTTTAAGTCAGGGTCGCCATTTGGTCGCTATTTGCACGCAAATGGCGACCTCACTTACATGAAGGATTCAGAGGTCGCCACTTACATGGTCGCCATGGCGACCCACATGTTGCAAATGGCGACCTTTGTTATCAGGTATGGTCACTATTTGGTCGCCATGGCGACCTTACTTGTGCAAATGGCGACCACATGCAAACATGAAAATTCTTCTTGGTCGCCATTTGGTCGCCATGGCGACCGAGTGACACAAGTGGCGACATAGGGCGTTCACTTATAAAGCTGCTGCTCAAAACATAACGCCGCACAAACAAAAGTTCTCTCTTCTCAATTTCTCTCAATTCCAAAGCCGTGGCACGCACGTAATCTCCAAACTTGGTAAGAAATCACTCTAGTTCTTCAATTCTTTTGATCAAATCCTTCCTGCATTGCATCTAGAATTACTAAGGGTGGTTTTGAGTTTGATTTGAAGAGATTAGTGCTTAGGATTGGATTTTTGTGTGATTTGATTCATATAGAAGTGATTGTGATAGTATTGAAGTGGTTTTGGTTGATTGTGGTGCACATTGGTGAGTGCCGGAGTGTTATTATAGTGCCGTTGTGCTGCCGAATTTCTGTCAGAGAGTTAGTCCGAATTTGGGGGTGAAAAATGGCTCCGAAGATGAAGTTGCCGAACAAGGGGGGCAAGGGTAGCAAGACCCCCACTCCTAGGAAAAGAGTAGTTCCTGAATGCAAACTGAATAGGAATTTTGATGAACGTTTGGAGACATTTGCTGAGAAGAAAATGTGGCCGGAGAGGGGCATTGATTTGGAGAACTTGAGGGATACCCCTGTCCCAACAACAGTGAATGACATGGGATGGGGAGGATTAGCGGCTACTCCGCCACATTACAGCGAGAGTTTGGTGAAAGAATTCTATGCGGGAATGAATCCCGGGGAGTATATGAGGGGTGGTCCCATTCTAGTGAGAGGGGTTCCCGTGTACTTGAACGCACCAGACATTAACATCTATTTTGGGACGACATTGTTGGAAATTGAGGGGTTACGTGAGAGGATGGTGGAAGGAATCACCACAAATCCTTTGTATGTGAAGAATTTGGTGGAATTTGCTAACACTATGACCATCACTCCTATGACCATATGGATGGCAAAGAGGTTCCCTCTCAGGCAGTCAAACTTGAAGATTGAGCTCGCCTTTTGGCACATTTTCCTCACCTCTTCCCTTAGACCGGTTTCCCATAGGTCCACCGTTCCATTTGAGGCAGCCAGGATTCTACACAGTATTAGTGAGAGGCAGCCTATTGATGTGGGAATCATCGTGAAGATGGAGATTCAGCGGATTGGGAGGAATGAATCAGAGACAGATATCCTCCCTTTCCCTTGTTTGATCACGGAGGCCTACAAGTTGGCGGGTGTAGATATCTCCGGGGACATACTTAAGCCCCCCATGTTAGATATGGACTTGACCACCTGGAGACGTTTGATGATTAAGCGTGGAGAGATACCTACTGGGGGGAAAGGTAGGAGAGTGCGGAGTTCAGAGGCTGGCACCAGTGTTAGGGAAGAATTTGAGAGAGTAGTCCCTGAGGAGGACGATGATGATGAGGAGGAGGAGATTCCTATTTGTGATGATCACGGGCAGCTGTTGGGGGTTCGAATTCTAGATGGTGTACAACGCATTAGGAGGACTCAGACTGGTGATTTTGATATCCTTCATGCTGATAAACTTGATATTGAAGGAAGGCAGAAGGCCTTGGAGGACAGGCAGCTGAGGTTGGAAAGCCTTATTCAGGATTTGAGTGAGACAGTGATCACAGGTTTTACAGACCTCCGCCATGATCTTAAGCTCACTCCTTATGTCAGGAGACCGAAGAAGCCTGCCACAGTGATTCCACCTACCCCCACTGCACCTTCAGGACATAGCACAGAGGAGCCTGACTTCGTATTTCAGACTGCACAGTCTGCTGTTGAGGAGGCAGCACAGTTGGAGGAGGCCATGGCCCGTTCCTTGACTGATCAGGGGCCCCGTTATGTGGGAGGTCCTCCTATTGATGAGGCAGCCGCACAGAGGAAATGGAGAGAGGAGCAGTCTAGGAGAGCAGCATTAGCTAGGGAGCAGAGAAGGAAGGACCCGAAAGGGAAGGGTAGAGTAGTGCAGGATGAGGAGGATGGTTCAGAGTAGTTGGCCTACTAGCATTCCTAGGATTTGTTTTATCTTTTCATCATTTGCATTTTCTATCATTTTATTGGGACATTGCTAGTTTTATGTTCTTACTTTTGGATTATTTTGTTGGATATTTTTGTTGATTTATGTTTATTCGCATTTCTTTTCCTTTTAATCATTATTTCTCATTGTTGCCTTTATCTTGTTTCCGCATAGAATAAGGGTGTGAATTGGATTTTGGTAGTGGATTTAGGACATTTGTGCTTCATTGTTATATGTGTTGTAGGGATTTTGTGTATGAATATTTGGAGGGCAATATGCCGGATGATTGGATATTTTGTTTTTGCTCTTGCTTGTTGGATTATTGCTTGAAACTTAGTGGGTTGCGCTTGTTGTCTTTATTTTTTCCACCTTTGAACATTGAGGACAATGTCAAATTTAGGTTTGGGGGTGCTTTTGCGCAACGCCATGATGCTTGGTTTTCAAAAGAATTGTGTGCCAAAATTTCTAAAATTTTTGCGATATTGCCATATTTGAGCATGCTTTGCTTGTGGAGATTGTTCTTTACATGATGTAGTGAGGAATTGTGCATGTTTGTGAGTGTTTGGTTTAGATTAACACCATGCCACTTAGGGTGTCATTGAACAAAATGCGTTAATCTTTTTCTCTTAATGTTGAGTGAATGATCAAATTTGCTTGAAGGCTAAGAATTAATAGTGGAGATTCCCGTGAGGATCACAAACACAGCCTTTAAAAAGCATACGTTGAGTTGTAAACATTCACTCTTTAAACACTCACTCTAAACACTCATACAAGCATGTTTTGGTCTCATTTGCACTAAATGTTGTTTGCCATAGAATATTATGGTCTGCTTGTGGATGCCTTATTTTGCTTAATGGACGAATCTTTAGAAATGATTTTAGGCGATGCATGTGAAAACCTCTTTGGCCTAAACACTTCCAACCAATTTGAATATGTGTGCTCCCAAGCCCCTTTGAATCCAAACACATTTGAAGCATTTCTTTCATGAACCATATCTACATGAACCTTATAGCCTTAAAATACTTGACCTACCTTGACCAAATGATTCGCTAAGGCTTAGGAACTCAATGTAAAATTTTGAAATTATAAATATAAGGTGTGTACCAAGGCATGTGAATGTGTGTAAGAGTCTTGCAAAGCAAGAGATGTGTGAAAATGAGAAAAGAAAATAATAATAAAAAAAAAAAAAAAAAAAGATGAAAAGCATGAAAAGAAAAGAATTGGCAAGCAAAGAAAAGCAAAGAAAAAGGAATCAAGAAATTAGGCACAAAGGGCCTAGAAAAGGAAGAGAAGTAATTGAACTACTCAAGTTGAAAATAGGAGTAGCATACACATGTGTAATTGTGAGTCTGGACACCTTGAAGTGTGAACATATGTGTGAATCTTGTGGAACTTAAAGAATTAGAATGTATGCCTTAATGAAATCATTAGGTCCCTTGATATCCATTTCTTCCATTCTTTGTTTCACCATAACCTTAGGACCCATTACAACCAAAGAAAAGACCTTCATGATCTTTATGATTGTCCATTTTGTACAATTTGGTTGATGCATGTTCTTTCTAATTCATGGCTTGCAATTCCATTCATGAGATCACTTTTCAGGAAATTGCGTTTTAATGTTTAGCATGTGCAATCAATTTGTTGCCATAATATGAACTCATATTGCACATGCACAAATTTGAGTGAACCTAGGAGTCTTGGAGAAAAGAAGAGAGAATCCGGTGAGGTTTAGTATCAAAGCGAATTACATTCTAAACTAATAGCACCTTTGCTTTGAAGCTTTGGCATTTTGAATGTAAGATCGCATTGCGTACAATTATGTCTAAGGTGGCACGTTTTTAATCATAACTATACACGCTCTTGCATGTTTAAATCCTCACCATGGCATAACTGTTTTAATCTCTTCATTTTGGCTTCGCACATTGATCATTTGAAGTAAAAACCTTTGAAATATCTCTATGCATGTTTTTGGGGGTGTGCTTGTTATTGTGTTTGCTCGAGGACTAGCAAAAGATTGGTTTGGGGGTATTTGATCAGGCCAAAATTGGTATGATTTTGGCCCTCATTTCCGTTTCTTTTTGCTTGATTCTCGGGCATTTCCCCATGTTTAATGTTGTTAAATTGAGTGTTTCAGGTTTTATTAGGTTTCAGAAGCAATTGAGATGAAGGTGGAGGACTTGTGCGAAAATGTCTCACAAATGAGAGGAAACAGGGCATTTTCGCCACTTGGACATAAGAGGGCGCCACTTGAGCGCCATGGCGACAGAGGAGTCCCCAAAGGCATCAGAAGGTCGCCACTTGGGCGCCACTTGAGCGCCATGGCGACAGAAAGTCACAAAAACAATCAGGTGGGGTCGCCATGGCGACCTCCCTTGCAAGTGGCGACCTAGTGCACTCAAGGCATGGTCGCCACTTAGGGTCGCCATGGCGACCTTGATGGTACAAATGGCGACCTCTTCACATTTCCAGGGTCGCCACTTATGGTCGCCATGGCGACCTAGAGGATACAAGTGGCGACCTCTACACATTTTGGTCATGGTCGCCACTTGACAAATAGCGAGAAAGATGGTTTTTTCGGAGAGACCTTTTCATCTAACCGTTTTACGCTCCATGGTCGCCATAGCGACCAAATAGTGACCTAGACTCCACATCAGCGAATCAAGCAGTTACCAGTACATGTCCATGAGTGAGTATATATATGAAGCGTCTCTCCATCTTCAAGCATCGAAAATCAGAGCAAAAATTCAGAGAACACTCATTTCAGATCTAGATCATCATCCATGGAACATTATTCATCCTCCTCCATTTCTCTCCTTGAACTCATCTAATCCATCCAACCCTCAACACAAAACCTTGATTACTTCACTACATCATTCCTCATCCCACCATTTCTCCACCAAAATCCTTAGTAACTTTCCACCAAAACACCCACATTCCAAGACATTTCCTCAACCTCCATTCCTTGCATCTAGGAGCATAGAGGAGAAGAAGGATCAAGCTTAAAGAAGGTGACCCAAGGGTTATTTCCTCATCATTTACTTCTTTTCATTCATTGCAAATATGTGTAACTAAACCCGTAATCTAGGGGATAGATTTGAGGAACAATTGGTTGTGGGTTTAGTTTAGCTTGTAATGAATCTCTTATGTGTTCTATTCATTCAAATTAATTAGATTCCATTCATTATAATTGACTTGTATATCACTTGTTGATTGCTATCTTGAGTGGAATAATTTGTTATATATTCACATGTGGATTGACAATCTTTGTGTGATTAAGAACCCATTGGATAGGATAGATTAGTGGTGGGTATACCAACCCCACTAATCTAAGCCTCTAAGTGGTCAACATAATGAGATTGGTACATTAATGATGCTAGTTAGCTTACCCACATCCAAGTGTTAATCGATCTATTCCCTAGTTCTCTCATTAATTGATTTCTATCACAATTCTTATCAAGGTGTTGAGTATTCTATTTTTCATAACATATTTTGTGTATTTTCATTTGAGTAGTTAGCATTTGTGGTTTTAGAAACCACACATCTATCAAACAATATGATTTATTTTATTGTTTTAAGATTAGTCAATTTATCTAATTAACACTTCATTCCCTGTGGAACGAACCTGCTCACTATTTTGCTATCAAATCACATTTTAAAAGGATTTAAGTGGCTTTAAAAGAGTTTTCAAGAATCAACCAAAATTCTATATTATTACTATTTTGTTGAGTACACAAACGACACTCATCAAAGATCTTTGACCCCATTGGCATTACAGAGTCCCTTGTGAATCCATACAAAAGCGAGGTGCAGCTGTTGTAGCAATAGTTCTTTAGATTAAGTTGTTCATGGGCTCTCTTGAACAGGATGTCTACACTGCTTCCTGTATCAATCAAGACGCGGTGTACCGGGAAGTTAACGATCTGTATTGTGATTACTATGGGGTCATCATATGGTTGAATTGTGTTGTAGACATCTTCCTCCGTGAAAATAATTTTGGTAGAGCGGGATAGGTCTCGGGATCCACTACTGACTTTAGTATCTCATGAGCAACATTGAGCCAGGGAATCTTCCTTGCACGGTTCTTTCTTGAATTGTTGGAGGTTTCGGTTAGAGTAGGGCCTCCACTAATGGTGTGAATCACCTGTATTTGTTGCATCAAATCCTTCTCACCATCTCTCATTCTCTCTACTGCCTCCTGCATCTCGCTCTGTACCTGTTTCTTTTCCTTGATGCTGTCCCAAACCTGCTGTAAAAATTTAGTTAAAAGGCCTCCCCTTACTAGTCCTTCAATCTGGTTACGGAGGCTGTAGCACTCAGAAGTGTTGTGCTCTATGTCCTCGTGGAAATCGCAGTACTTGTATTGATTCCTCCTGTCAGTTGGAACTTTTATGGGATCCGGCTTTCTGAGCAGGCCCTTATCCCGAATTGTGAGGTAGATGGTTTCTCGCGAAGCGTTAAAAAGGGTGTAGTGATTGTAACCATCTTCCTCTCTTGCAACCCTTGCCACCTCCTTTAGAGGGACTGCCCTGGGGGGTGACCTCCTGGCCGGATATCTTTCCTAGTACGAAGGAATAGGAGGTGGCCGATAGGTAGACCGGTTTGAAGGCTGATTCTGGAACTTCTTAGCTAATGTGGGCTTTGGAGTCTCCTTCTTATGACGTGGTGCTAATCAGGATTCATCGTGTTCGATCTTAAACTGGAGTTGTTCTTCTATATCCACTTATTTTAGAGCCCGGTTGTAGGCTTCTTGGTATGTCTATGGAAGACGCTTAGCAAAAGAGCGAAATAGTCTGCCAGCCCACAGGTTTCTCCGAAAGTTGGCTAAGGTTTCCTTCTCGTCGAATACTCTCATCTGGATGACTTGTTTATGGAATTTCTCCATATAAGATCTCAAAGTTTCACCCCGCTCCTAAACCACATATTGAAGCAAGATAGGGTCCTTGGGATGAGGCTTGATCCCCTGAAACTGCACACAAAAAGCTGTGGCAAGCTTAGAAAAGGAATCAACACTAAATGGTGGTAACTTTCTGAACCACGTCTTGGCGTAGTCGGTCAAGGTTAAAGGAAACATCCTGCACATGGCTAGCCGGGTCGTGCTTTGGACCTCCATCTGGTGGATAAAGCTTTCCAGGTGGCTAACGGGGTCTTCTGTCCCGGAATACTTCTTTGAGGGCATCCTGAATTTGGGAGGTAACCCCGCCTCCCTGACTCTCTTGGAGAAAGGTGCATTCATCTCACCCAAGGGGTTTTTCCGGATTCCTTGGTGCTTCACCTTCTTTAATTCCTCCAACTCCTTTGCCATTTTAGCCATCTGGTCCTCCAGGCGTTGGGATTTCTTAGTCCCGGATCGGGCTACTGAGCCCTCTTCATCCGAAGTCTTTGAATCTATGATCACTTCCTTCCGCTTGGCTCTCTGATGTCTTTCTTTGGGACTCTTTCGGGATCTAGCGCTTCCTTCTGAACCAGGATGTGGATCCTTCTCCTTTGCCCTTGGTTTTAGTGGAGATGGGGCTCTCCTAGGGGGAATCTCAATTGTGAACTTCACTAGCCTGGGTCTTAGATCCACCTATCAGACTGGGAGAGGTGACCCCAGTCGGTCAAACACTGGCACCCGAGTACTTAGGCCAATGTCCCCCGGGATCCTGGCTGCTTCAAATGGGATTTCCCAGGCTATCATCCAGAGCCGGATGGCTTCTACGTATACTGCAGCATGCTGTTCTAGGACATCCCGGTTAACTTCTTACCTGGTGAGGTCTTGAGGCAAAGGGCCTGTAGCTGGTGGAGGCACTAGTGCCGGATTCGCGTTCCTGGTGCCTTTACCCCGCCTCTGGGCTCCTTTAGTGGAAGCTAGGGACTGGGCTCCTGACGGATCGGGAAGGCCCTGGGAAGATCAGAGTCTCATTCTGAAGATCTCTAAGCAGAACTAGGCTGTTTTGAGATTAGTTGGGATATAGTTTCCCACAGACGGCGCCAAAAGTGTTACCGAAAAATTGTTACAGGGGTGAAATTCCAAATAACGACTTTAAGGGGACCAAGATCAAGATCGATCCCGATCGGAAGGGTATCACGTAGTTCGATTGCAACCATGTTTTCAACAATATAAGTATGGTTTGGATAAAAATATGGTGGACAAAACAAAGTTTTATTGATTGTTACTTTACATTACAAATACATGTGTTAGGTTTTTCTAGATTAACCATGGAGTAGGGAGATTCAGTGAGCAATGGAGATGGTCATGGTGGCGATCTCATACGAGTCGATAAGTTGAACTTTAACGTAGGGTTTTCTGATCCTCCCGAAAAAAAAAATCCATCCATTCTTTGGTGTATATCATGGTGTTTATATAGGTCATGTTGCTTGCCATGCACTCCTATAGTTTCGGTCTAGGGTTCGGCAATTATCGGACCTTCTTCTTTTTAGGAGAAAATCTCAGAGCTTTTATCGTCAGAATCCAATCTTTCCTTCCTAAGAGGAAACGATCTCATGGGAGCTTTCAGTATCGAGTCTTTCCTTCCTAGGAGGATTCTGATAGAGTTGACCTGTTAAAACTTCTCATTTGGCGGGAAGGAATACACTTCTTCTGTTTTGACTGAACAGTGGCGTTTCAATAGGTCTCCATGGAGCTTTTAATACTGGTATAAGAGTCTTGCTCTTTGGTAATTTCTTCATTTGGTATTTTCCTGCTTATTGGGCTGATTCTCTCAGGACGTATGAACTCTTAAGTATCCTGGTACGTCTTTGGAGGATGTTTAGCAAAAGAGCGAAATAGTTTGCCAGCCAACAAGTTTCTCCGAAAGTTGGCTAAGGTTTCCTTCTCGTCGAATACTCCCATCTAGATGACTTCTTTATGGAATTTCTCCACATAAGATCTCAAGGTTTCATCCCGCTCCTGAACGACATATTGAAGCAAAATAGGGTTCTTGGGACGAGGCTTGATCACCTCAAACTGCGCACAAAAAGCTGTGGTAAGCTTAGAAAAGGAATCAACACTACCTGGTGGTAATTTTCTGAACCATGTCTTGGTGCAGTCAGTCAAGGTTGAAGGAAACATCTAGCACATGGCTAGCCGGGTCGCGCTTTGGACCTCCATCTGGTGGACAAAGCTTTCTAGGTGACTGACGGGGTCCTTTGTCTTGGAATACTTCTCAGAGGGCATCCTGAATTTGGGAGGTAACCCCACCTCCCTGACTCTCTTGAAAAAATGTGCATTCATCTCACCCAAGGGGTTTTTCCGGATTCCTTGGTGCTTCCCCTTTTTTAATTCCTCCAACTCCTTTGCCATCTTGGCCATCTGGTCCTCCAGACATTAGGATTTCTTGGTTCCGAATTGGGCTACTGAGGCCTCTTCGTTCGAAGTTTTTGAATCAATGACCACTTTCTTCTGCTTGGCTCTTTGATGTCTTTCTTTGGGACTCTTTCGGGGTCTGGTGCTTCCTTCTGAACCAGGATGTGGATCCTTCTCCTTTGCCCTTGGTTTTGGTGGTGATTGGGCTCTCCTAGGGGGAATCTCAATTACGGACTTCACTAGCCTGGGTCTGAGATCCACCTGTCGAACTGGGAGAGGTGGCCCTAGCTGGTTAAACACTGGTACCCAGGTACTTATGCCAATGTCTCCTGGGATCCTGGCTGCTTCAAAGGGGATTCCCTGGGCTATCATCAAGAGTTGGATGGCTTCTACATATGCTGCAGCATGCTGTTCTAGGACATCCCGATTGACTTCTTACTTGGCGAGGTCCTGAGGCAAAGGGCCGGCAGCTGGAGGAGGCACTGGTGCCGGATTCTCATTCCTGGTGTTTTTACCCCGCCTTTGGGCTCTCTCAGTGGAAGCGAGGGACTGGGGTCTTGATGGATTGAGATGGCCCTGGGAGGATCGGAGTCTTATTCTGAAGATCTCTGGGCAGAAGTAGGTTGTTTTAAGATTGGTTGGGATGTAAGTTCTCATAGACGACGCCAAAAGTGTTACCGAAAAATCATCACAGGGGTGAAATTCCAAATAACGACTTTAAGGAGACCAAGATCAAGATCGATCCCAGTCAGAGGGGTATCACGTAGTTCGATACCAACTATGTTTTCTATAATATGAGTATGGTTTTGACAAAAATATGGTGGATAGAACAGAGTTTTATTGATTGTCACTTTACATTACAAATACATGTGTTATGTTTTTCTGGATTAACCATAGAGTAAGGAGATTCAGTGAGCAATAGAGATGGTGGTGGTAGCGATCTCGTACGAGTCGATAAGTAGAACTTTAATGTAGGGTTTTTTTGATGAAGATTTTTTGGATCCTTTTTCTGGTGTATAGCATGTTGTTTATATAGATCCCGTTACTTGCCATGCACTCCTATAGTTTCGGTCTAGGGTTTGGCAATTGTAGGACCTCCCCCTTTGTAGGAGACAATCTCGGAGCTTTTATCATCAGAATCCAATCTTTTCTTCCTAATAGGAAACGATCTTATAGGAGTTTTTAGCATCGAGTCTTTCCTTCCTAGGTGGATTATAATAGAGTTGACTTGTTAAAATAAAACTTCTCAGTTGGCGGGAAGGAATACACCTCTTCTATTTTGACTGGACGGTGGTGTTTCAATAAGTCTCCATGGAGCTTTAACCATGGTCTTTATGGCATAAGAGTCTTGTTCTTTGGTAATTTCATCATCTGGGATCTTCCTACTTAGCGGGCTGATTTCAGAAGGTGGTATGAACTCTAAAGTATCATGCTGTTACTTGAGGATCGAGATACCAACTGAGTCTGTAGCGGGGTATCTTGCTAATGAAGTAGAGAGATATCTGGATGGTACAGTAGCGGGATACTTGGTGGAACTCCATGTCAGGGTGTTTGTTGGACTTGCGAATAGCCCGACTTAGGGCAATGCCTACGAATTGGGAGGCTGCATGCTGAACTGTGAATCGAGATATTGGGTGCTAAACTTCGCATAGGGGTATCGCGGGGTCCACGAGAGGCTAAGGAATGGCTGGGTTGGATCCTATTGGAGGGGGTGTGCACTCGGATCAGTCGGGATCCCTCCCTTTTCGGGGTAGTCAGATGGTGTCTGGATTCCCATGTCTTCCTTGTATCGAGGTGGAAAATTCTTCTTTGGTCCTCCACCAATTTTGGTGGTTAACATAAACATTGTGAATTTGTATGTTATAGGATTATATCTAAGAAATGGTATACGTGTGTGAATTTGTGTTTATTTGTTTCAGTTTTATTGTATTTGGACTTGAACATGATCTCATATGATTCCTTATTAAGTTTTGGTCATTTTGGTTTCTCATTTATTAGGTTTCGAGTCCAAATGATGTAACTATGCTACTTTGTGTTCTCATTCATTGATTTGTCTTCGTCATCGTATTCTGAGATGAATTCTTAACCTTTTGTCAAAGTTTCATAGTCGTCATTGTGCGTGAGGGAGTCACGATTCGTAATCCGTAAACGGATTCAAAATCGGAGTTCAGAGGCCCGGATACAATCGAAGAACGTGAGCGGAGCGCGAGAGGAGAAAGCTTGGCCAACGGAGGGCGCGTGAGGTGGCTGTGAGGCTCACGGTCAGGCACCTCCTCTGCCCCCCGTGTGCCTCATGCGCCCTTCACGGGCTATTGAGGTGGCACACTCCTATTGACTTGTTTTTTCCCTCTCTTCATTTCATTTAAATCTCCTCCATTTCCCTCCCATTTTATTCTAAGAAGAAAAATTAGAAATCAAATGTGCAAAATTTTCTCTCAACTTTTTCTCACCTTCCAAACACCATAACTTTCTCATACAAAGTCAGAATTGAGTGATTCAAGTTGGAGATTCTTTGTAATCGAGTCCTCTACCTTTTCCAAGTAATCTTGTAGCTATTTGATTGAGTTTTCTAGTGGTTGTACCCAGAAAATTGAACCAGCTCGTGAACTTGAGGTAGTTCTCATATCTTTGTAATTTCTTCTTTTATAACCTTCAATTTGCTTGGGGTTTCTTCTTCTATATGTATATGTATGTATGGTGAATGCTATTGAGAAAGATAACTTCATAATCAAACCTAATCAAAAGTCTAATTAGAGACATATGTGAACTAGTTTCTAGGTTTTTCACATGATTGAGAGTTGTACTATGATTAATTAGTTTGATATCTAGGGTTATTTATGGATTGATTGATGTATTTTATGATTAATAACCTTCACATGTGTTTTGATCCTCTAATTGAGCAAATATAGGATTAGCACTTGTGTATTTGTATTTAGAGCCTTATAGGTGTAGGGAAAAAATATGTGCACGCAGCGGAAGCGAGACTAAAAAGAGTTTAGTATATTTTAAAATTTTTCCCATATTGAACCTTAACCCTTTAATTAATAAACATATACATCAAAAGATACCGTACCTTTGTTGCGTGATCCGATTGACTATGCGTCGATGGTAATCCACAAGATCTTCCAATCCGATCACGAACGTGAATCACCTAGGAGCGTGGTCTCCCTTTTCTTTGAATTGTATACCTGAGAATGGACAACAAAACTTTTCTGGTTTCTGTTAGTCACAAAAATTCCAATAGGTTGCTAAGAACGTTCCGGTCACTTTTGAATTCACAATCGTAAGATTGAAATTCGCGTGAACCTAATTCGAAAGTGTGTACAAGATCTCTTGATGTTAAGATCACTAGTACACTATCGAAACAAGAACAATTCTTCTCTCACAAACCTCTAGGCCGAATCACTCACTAGTTTTAGAGTTGGATCTTATTTTTCTCTAGCAAAAGAAAAAGCTCTCAATTGCAAAAACTAGGGTTAGACCAAAATATATAAAGAATATATATATATTGCCGCAAAAATAACTTGCCAATATATATATTATATCCTGCACCGAATTCTTTTATATATCTATATATGTATTCTACATGCCTAATATATATGTATATATAACTCACGCAACTCAAATTTTGTTTTTATTCAAAAATGCATGCAACTTATAAGTGTTTTAGTTTTAATAAAAAACTGCATGCATTAATGCACATCTATCTTTCCATATCGCAAGCATATATGTATATATATTTTATAAATATCCGCATGTATATATAATTATATGTATTCTATATATTCCACATGCATATATATTATATATCAACCCTAATCCAACTCTTTAGTGTATTTGTGACTATATAAAAGACTTCTTTATTTGACTAAACAAATAAAGTCTTTTATATTCAGTATAATACTAATAGTAGTATACTACTAGGAAACATATTTCCTAATCAGAAAAAGATTTGATTTTTAATTAAATAATTAATTAACATATTAATTAATTTCCATTTAATTAAATAATAAAATAAAACAATATAATGGGCTTATTATTACCCATTGCCGCCCATGACAAGAGACTTGGGCCTACATGTTGTTTTCTTATTTTATTTAATCCATTTGGACTTTAATAAAAGGCCAACATGTGAACTAGACCCATTCTTACTAAAAGAAACAAGCCCACATGCTTTTCATTAATATATTAATATAATTAAACAGCCCATTAAATAAATAATGTGCAAATTATATTCTTAATATATTAAATACAATTCTAAATGGACCCACAAATAGTTCGGTAGAATATATCAAGTGATTCATGCAAGTCCGTGCGGATTGAGGATCTTGGCGGGCCTATCTAAATTTAAGCTCCAATAGACATAACCCAATCACAATCAACAAATGATTCACTTAGGTTCAATCTATTAATTTTAGTTCATTCCACTAAAGAACTAAAATTGCATTCTTAAATAAAGATGGAAAAGGAAGATGTTCCTCATTCATACCCTAGACAATCATGTTGGAGATAGTGTATCCTCGTGATTAATATCAGTAATCGCCAAGAGTTCATAGACCGCCTATAACTCTCCAAGTTACCATATTTACTTATATGACCACGTTTTGAACTTGGATATTTTGACTTGTCCAGAAGCCATGTTTTCAATAGACACTATCAAAAACTCAACGTTGAGATTTAATATTCAATTACCTCAAAACATCCATATGATGATATTATACTCTCATTTAATAAATGGAGCCACGATGTCCATATCTATAAATGAAGTCCTCTATCGATTAACAAATGAATATCACCAAACTATCGAGGATAGATTATGCGATATAATCGTACTCATTGATAACTCAAATGATATCACTTGCAACCATAAGTCCATCATTTATCTCAGGATTAAGATTGACTCTCCGATTGTCCTGATAATAAAAAGACTTTTATCTACTGACGGTTATAGATAAAGTATTTCATTGTGATCCAGTTCAATGCACCCAGTGCACTAGATTCTTTTGCTCGAAGACACTCCGATGATTTTAGACTCATCATATCTCATTTGATCCCACTCAAATGCTAGCAAAAGAATTCTACAACTTTAACAAGATAAAGGTGCCCAACCTTTAACTTAAGTTGTGAACAATATTCAAGACTAACTAAAGAATTGTGTCTACCACATACATATCCAGATGTACGAACAATTCTTCTTTTCTCATAGTCTTTAGACCTTATGATTATTTACTTTGACAATTATAATATTAAACTATAAATGCTATAAGATTTGTTTAAACCAGAAATCACTTTATTAATATGAAAAAGATTGTTAATTACAATATTACACTCTTGCTATTGAGCATAATCCTAACAATAGGTGTAAGGATTCCCGGTTTTTTATTGGCTTATTTCGTGGACAAACCACATATTGGGGTTGTTTGTAAAGGGTAGCTTAGGTGATAGGTGATCATGCTCAATGGCCCTTCTCAAGACCTCAAGGTGGACAAGCACTCAAAAGGTATATCTTACGTGCTTATTTTCTTATTGAAGAGATTTAGTTGCACACACTCAGTTGTAATGTTTGCATATGTATGCTTTACTTTTGTGTGCATTATCTTCAAATGTCACTTTTCACACTAGCACTTTGTTTGTTATTTCTTGATGTGTGTTTTAGTGTCTTGTAATTTGTTTCCCGAATATGTTCGGAAACGTCCGCGCTTGCACGATTATGTGCTTGGTTTTGCGCGAAGATCGCCTTCGGAGAATGCCCTTGGCTTCTCCTTTGGTTTCACCTTCAGTGGTGAAACGGCGGTTTAATCGGCGGTCATGACCGTTGAATGGAAACCGTCGTTTGATTCCAAAGAGCTCTGGATTGGATCTGCAGTTACGATCGGCAGCCTGACCGTCGAATTGAAACCGCTGAATAGACTTGATGCATTTATTATTCTCGGTCTCTGTTCGGTGGTTTAATCGACGGTTTTGAAACCGCCGAATGAAACCGTCAAATTAGATATTTTAGGCCGGTTTCTTTTTGGGTTTTGATCTGTGGTTTCGTTGACCGTCGAATCTGGTCGCTGAATGATCCCCTGCTTCTCGGGTTCAATTCGGCGGTTCAATTCTACGGCCACGACCGCAGAATGAAACCGCCGATGGGTGATTTCAAGGGCAAACTTGTCTTTTCACGTGCCCTGTGCTTGATGTCTATAAATATCATACTTTCTCATTTCTCTAACTTAGTTCTCTGACTCTAAAGAACCCTAAACTTAAAAGAGAGATTTTTTGAGAGAAAATCAAATCAAGAACTCATTTTTATACACTCAAATCATACACATATGCATCAAAGATCATCTAAGCATCTTCTAGCATAGTTAGTTTGCTTATTTGAGTGGGTATTGGTCATCACACTTCCCTTGGTATGTTCTTCACTTTTATCCATTGATATTTAGTGTTTTATTTATAAAGGCATCTATTTTATTATTTGAATGATCTTAGATTAATATCTTATATTCAAAATAGAGATTGTTTGTGATAACATGATTGAGTGTTGTATTGTGATAGCTATCTAGGTTTTTATAATATATTGTTAGCTAAGCTATTTGACATGTCATTTAGCTATTGATATCTAGGATTGTTTTTATTGACATATTATCATCCTAGATAAGCATATAGGGTTGCCTAGCTCTTATTGCTTGTATTGAGTATTTTTAAATATTCACACATAGGTTATATAATCTCTTCATTGAGAATTTAAGTCTTGTTGGCTAAGGTTGCTTAGGCCACAAGCAAAATGGACTAGAGCCACTTTTAAAGGCCCGTGGGGTAGAAGTGGGGGGTTATAGACCGGAGTGTTAGACGAGGTCTACATAGGTTGTAAACTCCATTTCAATTTCGAGGTTCGAGTGTGGCACACTATACAGCCCGTGGTTTTTCCCAGTGGTTGGGTTTTCCACGTATACATCAAGTGTCATTTAATTTCCGCACCATATTACATTTGTTGTTTTATATTGACTATTAGGGGCATTTTCGTAATATTGATCTTAAACGAAAATTGGGTGAAAATTAGTTAAAATCTATTCACCCCCCCTCTAGATTATTATTTGTTAACACACCCGAGTTAATTTGTGGACTTTCAATAGGATTTAATTGATTATTCATTATATTCTTGCTCTAATTGTTGGCTAGAATATTCATTGAACACATTTTGTGATTCTAGCATTTTTGTGTATGTTAGTAATATCATGAATTTGTGCTTCATATGTATGATTTATTCAAGTGTTATTTGTGTGAATGGAACTAGGAGTTATATGTGTTAGGTGTTTTCACATGCTCTAGGTTTAATTCATGTTTTGCATCTAGACTATTTTTAACTTGTGTTCTTACAAGTTTTTAAGTCTAGTTTCCATGGAATGTATTAATCACATGCTTTATGTTAAATTACTTGTTTGCATCATTTGCATTCACATGATCACACTAGGAAGTTCTTGTAAAAAGCATGAAGTCTTGACTAGGACAAGGTGTCTGGATAATCAAGCAAGGAAGACTTGGTTAGGACAAGAGGTCTGGATAACCAAGCAGAAGTCATGGCTAGGATCGGGAAGGTCCGGATAGCTATGCATTGGAGGCTCTCTAAAGGCATGAGTGCCTTGGATAGGGAGTTGGCTACAATATTGGTAGGCCCGAATGTTTGGTTAGACATAGACTCCAATAGAGAGTGGTACATGGGATGTGTATGAACTCCTGAGGAATTTCTAATCTTCCAATGATGTTGGTTGACATGGAGTCCAATATATGGTAGTTTCGCATCATTGAGGGATTTCACATCTTCCAATAGGGATTGGATAGACATAGACTCCATTAGAGAGTTGATAATAGGATTGGTTACTTTTGAGGAATTTCTAATCTATCATCCAATATATATAGTACCTAATGGTTGTAGTTCAACCCGTGGATATTTCCTCCTTGGAGGTTTTACCACGTTAAAAAAAATCTCATGTGTTAATTCTTCCTATCTCTATCTTTCATATTTGTATATGTGTATGTTTTAATCTTGTTTCATAAACTTCACTTGTGCTGTATTTGTAAACAAGATTTTGTTAAGTGTGAGATGTAAGCACATCATATTGATCATTGTTGTATATATGATTTTTGTGTATATTGATACATTTGTGTATAGTTATATATTGATTGATACTTATACATATTGGACATTATTGTGAATACAAGTATTCTTTATTTTAGTTTTAATATATTTCCTTCACTAGCAAGTTGTAGAACTACTTAATGTTCTTACATTGTAATATTCAAAGTACAACTTATGGAATATGCTCTTCATTGAATATACTTGTATATGAGATACATTGTTTCTTGGTATATGTTTTGTAGACTAAGGGTGGTGAATTGAGCATACATGTGTTAATTATTTTCTCATAACAATCATATTAAAGGTTAATTTGTATACTTACTAAGGTTTTGACATAAGTCATGAAGGAGCTTTAAAATTAGAGTGTAAACCTATTCACCCCCCTCTAGGTTGTTTAGTATAACCTTTAAAGTATTTTCACTTCTTTTCCATGAAAATTTAATCCTAGGGCTATACTAGTTTCAATGAATTTAGTTATCTCATCACTAAGGCTCCATGATCCAACCTTGTTATTGCCTACATTTCCTGACTCCACATTGCGCCTTTTGTCAGTAAATGAACAGTTGAAGTATCCCAAAGTTACCCCTTTTTCTATTACTTTAGTGTAAGATTCTAGAATTGTGTTGGCTTGATTCCATTGCAAAACACTCTTTATTTGTAATGGTTAGTTTCTTAGGTGGTTCTTGGTGAAAAGAAGCTTCAAAGGAGAAAAGCAACTTCTCATGCAAATGTCGTTTTCAAGAGGAAAAATGCTTACTTAGATGCTAAGGTATCAAGATACTTTTTCCTCTTGCAAGGCGTAAGCGAACACACACACAATTCATACATGTGTGTCCTTGCATCGTTATGCTACATTTGGTATAACACATTCACACACACTCATTGAAGTATGCACATGCATTAGTCTCATATTGACAAACACTGTAGAATTGCATGTTCTAGGACTATCTCTAGGAAGTAGCATACTTGTGTGATTTTGTGTTTATTTGTTTGTGTTTTTTTTGTTTTGTTTTGGATTTAAACATGATGATTTCATATGATTCCTTATTGAGTTCCAGTCGTTTCAGTTACTCCCTCATTAGGTTTTGAGTCCAAACTAGGAGGCTACACTACTTTACGTTCTCATACGTTGTGTTGTCTTCTTCGTCGTATACTGAGTCAAATTCTCAATCTTTTATCAAAGTTTCGTAGTCGTCCGTGTGTGTGAGGGAGTCATGGTTCGTAATCCAAAGACAGATTTGAATTTAGAGTTTGGATGCCCAAATACGGCTGAAGAACACGAGATGAGCGCAAGAGAGGATTGAAATGGCCAAAGGCCATTTTATGGGGGAGCCCGTGAAGGGCGCGTGAGGCTCACGGCCCAGGAATCCCTCTACCCTATGAGGCTCACGCGCCTCACACGAGGAAGGTGATGTGTCCTCCTTTGATTGGCCACTGAAACTCCCTTCTTCTCTCTTTTAAATATTCTCCTCACTCCCTTTAAATTTGTGTGAAGAAAAAATTGAAAAAGAAAGAGTGCAGAAATTTCTTCAAGCTTTTGATTTCTTGTTTTGATCATATCTCTCATTTGAAATTCAAATCAAATAATTTAAAAGCCAAAAATGTTGGTCTTGAAGAGAGGAACAACCCCAAGCATTTTCAAAACCAAATGATATCGTGATTTTGAACAGTGAATAGATTTCATTTCGTGGTTCATCATTTGTAGGTGAAACATCTTCTTCTCACTCTCTCTTTTGATCATCTATTTTAATCTTCCTATTTGATAGATGAAATGTGTTAAGGATAATGTTAATTCATGTTCTAGGTTTGTTTGATCGATTGATTGTTGAGTTTTAGCTTTGTGATCTCATTTGAATATCTTTTAGCTAAACTTGATTCACATGAAATTGATTCTAGAAATAACTTGTATGATGTGCTTCATGATGATTTCTAGGTTTAATTTCATGATCTAAGAACTAGGATTTTTGAGTGTTATATTGAATATTCTAATCTAGTTCTTATTGATTCACATGCTTTGATTTCTAGATAACTTTGTGATTGAGTGTTGAATAGCTTATTCTAGTTATCTCTTGAATGTTCATAGAGCTTTGATGAGCGTCGTTTGTGTACTCAACAAAATGATATTTAAAATGTGATCATTTAGAAAACCGATTTTTCACCACTTAGATATAAAATTAGTAAAGTGGCAAGTGGGATTCGTTCCACAGAGAATTAGAGTGATTAATTGAATAAATTAACTAATCTATATGCAATAAAATAAATCATTAAAATATGGATGAGTGAATGTGTTGTCAAGTCATCAAACATACATGAAAAATAAACCTAATAACTAATAAAAGAATACTTAACAAATCTAGATAAGATAAATGTAATTAACAATTAAGAGAATAGCTAGGGAATTAATGGGATCACAAATGAATTACGGAAAATGCTTATCAAGCTACTTTAGTGAACGGATCTCATAAATGTTAACCAATTGATTTCTAAAATGTGTTTAGGCCATTATTATGAACCTTAAACAACTTCCCACCGCAATGCCTAACCGATTAAGGAGAGGGGATCACGGCGGGATCGATTTGTTACAATTAATGGCTTAGATTATCGTGGTTGATATACCCTCCGACAATCTATCCTACTCACTATGTTCTCAATCCATCAAGGTTGTTAATCCAATCAAGATTATATAACAAATTATCCTAAGCAAGATTATAATCAACTAGTGGGTATACATGTCAATTATATAATGCATAGAATCTAATTATAAAATGAATAGAACACAAATAGAGATTAAAAATATATTAAAGCTTAAGCAAATCCCAATCCAAATGTTCTCACATCAAAACCCTAGAAAGGGGATTTAATTACACATATTACAAACAAAGGGAAGGCAAGTAAAAGATTAGGAAATCACCCATGGGTCTCCTTTTGTAAGCTTGATCCTTTCCTTGCCTTTGATGCTCCTTGTGTAAAGAGTGGATGATGAGGACGTGTCTAGATGGGTGGAGTCAAATGGGAAGTGACTAAGGAGATTTGTGGAGAAGATGGGAAGAAAATGAATGATTAGGGGAGGTAATCTAGATGTTAAGTTTAGGTAGGAGAGAAAATGGAGAGAAAAGGAATGATGGAGAAATGAGGTTTCTTGGTGGTCAATAGTTGTCAAGAGTTAGCATTAAATGGTGTATTTATATGTTAGAAAAGATAGGGTATGAAATGGGCATGAAAAGACAAGAATAGCCCTAAAAAATGGCTTGAAAAACGTCAATTTTGCTGCTTCTAAAAAGTGGAGGTCGCCATGGCGCGCCATAGGGTTGCCATGGCGACAAGGAGTGCGCAGCAGCTACAACAATGGGCATAACTTTATGTAGAAAACTCAGAATCGCAATCTGTAAAATCCGTTGGAAAGTAGACTTCTGGGGCTTTCCGAATATATGTAATCCAAAATGTGGTTCGATCTGAAGAGAGAGATATGCCTATTTGAAGATGAATGATCTGCATACACTTTTTACAATTTCAGCCCCTTTTGCCACCAATATTACTCCAATACCTCTGAACTTTATAAATACCTGAAAACACTTAATTCACACCATTAAATCATGGGATATTGCCTGAGAATCAAGCAAAAAGAGAAGGAAGTGAGGGCCAAAATCATACCAATTTTGGTTCGATCAAGCTTGTGTGATCAACTTTCTCTATTTGATTGTGTTTGCATCATTTGCATCACTTAGATCATTTTGCCTTGAAAAAGGTTGAAGTCTCTTTCAAAGTGAGTGAAGCTTTGATTAGAGAAAGAAGTCTTGGCTAGGAAAGTGTTCCGGATAGCCAAGCAAGAAGTCTTATTTAGGATTAAGGGGATCCGGATAACTAAGTAAGAAGTCTTAATACTCCAGATGGTTGAGCTAGAGAAGCTTGACTAGGATCTTTGTGATTCGGATAGCTAAGCAAGAAATCTTCCCAGAGACGCGAGCGTCTTAGATACCTAGAGGTGTAGGACTCATCTTGGATAGGGAGTAGGCAAGGTGACTTACTTGGCCTTGAGGGTAGACTGAGAGTTGATAGCTTAGGGTGTTTATCATGTGTTGATTGCCTTAAGTGTTTATCTCCTTTTCATCATAGTGAATTGCTTGCCGGTGGTTATGGTATTAACCTGTGGATTTTTACTCTAAGTAGGTTTACCATGTAAAAATACTTGTGTCACATTTCACTTTATGTTTAATTATCTTCCATATCTTGTATTGATTGCATCACTTGTATATTGATTTCTGCATGTATTGATTAAAACAATTCATTTGTTAAGACATCAAGTGTGCATTTCATTGTTGTATTCCTCAAAAAAGGAAACTGGAAGAATTTGGGCCTATACCTATTCACTCCCCTCTAAGTATATATTACACTATGTTGCTTAAGGGAATTTCATTTAGTCACCTCCTCCTCCAAATTCCATCTCCCCTTAGGCAATGACACCCTAGAATTCACATCGCCAAACTCCCCAACACCTTGGGCTAGCAAGCTTTTATCTTTACGGGTCTTCATTCCAAGGCTTTTAATTGAGCTAGAAGGCTTAATTGATTTCTTTGGGTTGCAATTCTTCCTGAACTTCGCCACTTCTCGCAAGGGAATCGCTTCCTCTCTATTATTTGTTGCTGAGGTTGAGTTTTTGAAATATGTGAGACAGAAGAGGTAGAATGACAGTTTTCATTCGTTGCATTGGGTATCAATACCCTCTCATTTGATAAATGGGCCTTCTTGTTCAACAAGATCTGATCCTTAGGAATCATCACGTCAGCTAAATGACTTAAAACCATGATGGGCTGGCACACATTCATTAAGGGATTCTCATTATGACTCAGCCCACCCCCAACTCAATTACAGTGTTTCTTTCATTCATCAGGCCCAAGCCCACTTTAGAAGTTTCACCTCTTCCTAATGGATACCGAGTAACATGACCCTCTTCACTATCTTCATAAGAGGAGGACCCACTATCTTCGCTGGCCCACAAACTATCCTCCCTAGACATAATTTTCTTCTCTAAAATGATCTTGCCATTGTGAATTAATGGTGCATATGGTTTTCGGTTCATATTCCTACATTTTCCTTTCATATTCCCTTTCTTTAAATCTCCTATAACCGAATTGCACATTACTAGGAGATCATTCTGATCTACAGCTGTACCAGCATTAATCACTCCATTACCATTGACGAGTGCATCTTCGTACTGAAAGTCTTTTCTGACATGAGATGCTTTGTCAGCAAACTTATGATTGGGCAATAAATTTATAGCTGCCAATTCACCTGACTTGGGGCCTGCCAAATTCAAATTCTCTAGCCTTGTAGCTTCATTTATACCTTGTGACTCCTTGGGGTTATTGGACCTAGAACACGAAGAGTCTGAAAAAAACCCCAAGACACCAAGTCTTCTCCAAATCCAAGCAGAGTTGATCGGATTTGGATCCTCCCTGACATGGACTGAGAATGATGTTCTTCCGGTTACCACCTTGATTGCTCTAGGACGTCGCAATCCAAAAGGCAATAAGACCAAAACTCTTCTGAAAACCAGATTATCTCTATTCACTATCTCTTCATCAATTAATAATGGTTCTCCCACCGCCTAACCTAACCTTAAAAAGAACTCTTAACACCAGCACTACAATGGAATTCCTCTAAACTCGTTCCAGGATAATCTAGATTGAGGTGTTATCGCATTCAATTACAAGCCCATTGAAGAGAGGTGACCCTCACATAGCAATCCGTTCCTAATAAAAGTGTCCCTGTCTTTGATTGATTTGAAAGTCCAAAGAATATTCTTGTCTCCAAGATAGAAGAAAGATGCAAGAATCTTCCTATCCCATGACTCCTTTAGCACTGAACTGACATCTGTAAAAAATTTGAGGACTCCCATCGCACAGAACTGTAACCAACTACCATCATAAGAATCTTCATCCCACTTCATTATCTCCACTCTATCTTTAACTTCTAACCCATCAGAACGGGATTGTGAGTTGAAATTCCAAACGACTTCTGCATAGGTTGACCCAAACGAGGATTTGTTTGCATTGTTAACAAACCCATTTTGGGATCGAACTCATGAACCTACTTCTTCATAGGACCCTCTTGATATTTTTTCCTTCTGTTTCAATCCAGCGATGCTACCTTTGAAATTATCGGCCAACCATACACGTGCATTCCATTCGTTAGACCTGCTACTTTCTCCGTTTCATCCCACGTCCTCTTTGATCAACAGTTGGATTCAAATTGTCAACGAAAACTGATACTAGATTTTGCCTTTTAAATTGACTTCAGAATTTCAAGTCTTTTTAGTTTCAAATTGAGAACATTATGCTCTAATCAATATGCAGAACTTCAGATTTGTTAGGGATTTGAATCGATGAACACGGAAACGACATGCTTAATATTCACCCATAACTTATAGCAATTAACATCTATAGTAGAAAAATAAATAAGAGAAAACAAACTATCACACAACACAAGAAAATAAACAATCGCGAGTCGGGCGATTTTATGGAATGGGGTGTTGTTTGATCTTTGTGTGCTTTGTGGTTGTTTGCTTGCCTGGTTTTGTGAGGTGGGTCCTGTGATGTTCCTGGGTTCTTTTGTGGGGGCTGCTGTGCTTTTTATTGTTTGGTGTGTTGGTCCTTTGTATTGCTCGTTTGTAGGGTGATGACCCTGTTCTTCTCTGGTCTGCGTTTTGTTGTTGTTTCCTTGGTTGTTTTGGGGTCTTCCCTGTTTACCTTACGGCTTCAATAAAGTTTAACCATTCTCAAAAAAGAGAATTTATAAACATTTTGAAGGTGTTTAATTATTAGAAAACAACTTATTTAACAGCTGGGATTTCTTTACATGAGAAAAACATCCTAAAAAAAGCAAAGAGTACTACTAGAAATAAAGCAACTTCAGACACAACGAAAACTCTTAATTAATTCTCCCTCCTCAACATTTGCTTGAACCAGTAGGCAGACAACTTTGGGCGCCTCTCAAGGGTGTTGAAATCGACATAGGTTATGCCAAATCTAGCTGTATATCCTGATAGCCATTCAAAATTGTCGAGCAATGACCAAGCGAAGTATCCATGTACATTTGCTCCTTCATCAATGGCCTTCTTCAACTGTGTCAAGTAATCTCTATAGTAATTTATTCTAGTATAGTCACGTAATGACTCCGCACGTGTGAGATTGCCTAGATCGTCCATACCTAAAATTGTTAACCATTCAATTCATAATTAGTCGAATTAATTCATTCAAAAGATTTATTATGAATTGGAAAGATCGAATAAAATTCCTCGTACCGTTTTCTGAGAGAAATACATATGGATTCCCATAGTGCTCTTTGACATATGTCACAGCTTTATACATACCAAAGGGTACCATGTAAAGCCATCCAGAATTTGCCCTAGGACCAATTGGTACTCCATTCTTCTCAACTGCAAAATTTGAATTTAGAAATGAATAATTCTAAAACAATAATATAAATATATATGTCAAGAGATCGACTTACAAGCAAAACCAACATTCCAGTCAGCTTGGTAACCTAAATCCTTGGACTTGGCCCAAGTAGGCTCATACATGTAATAACTAGTATATTGGTTTACACCTATGTAATCCATTGACCCTTTCACAAACTCAACTTCTTCTTCTGTAAATTTTGGAAGTCTTTCTCCAACAATTTCTTGCATTGTTTTCGGATACTCTCCATATGTAATTGGATGTAGAAACCTATATACATATTAAGAATTCATGATCGCATGCATAAAAGAGATCGAGAGCGTAAAGGGTTATGATACTAATTACCATCCAATATGGAAATCCCTGGCTCTTTGAGCAGCATAGTTATCAGCCTTTGAGCTAGTAAGTGGTTCATACCACACAAAGTCCAAGAGGATTCCAATCTTTCCTTTCTGTGTTTCCTGAAATAACATTTATGTAAACGCAATTTTTACTCAAAAATGTAATATTGATACAATATATATTGAATTATTATTAACTCACTTGGTATTTGTCATGGTATCTTTTGACTGCTTGAGCATGTGACAGAATCATATTATGAGCTGCAATATACGGCTCAGTTGAAGAGTCTCCAGCAGTGCAATTTCCAAATGCTTTCGAACACCTTGAAGGTGGATTTATGCCGTTATCAAATCCAAGAGCGGCTATAACCCTTGGTTCATTATATGTAAACCAATTCTTAACTCTATCACCAAATGTCTTGAAACAAAATTCTGCATAATCCGCAAAATCGTTCCTAAAAAAAAAAATTGATCTTTGAGAGTAAACACTGTTTCCGTATTCGAAGTTATTCAAGTAAAAACTAGCTAAGATATTTTGCTAGCTTACACATATTGTCGACCTAACATTCCAAGGTATTTTTCCTGAAGAGCTAATGGAATATCATAATGGTATAGATTTGCATATGGAGTGATCCCTACAAATTATCAACATTTTGATTTAGCAAATAGATACTGTATAATATGAATCTGAATCTGATATATATATATATATTGTTTACCTTTTTCAAGCATGTAATCTATCAATCTATTGTAATAATCAACTCCCTTCTGATTCTCTTCTCCTGTTCCAGCTGCAATAATAATTCAAAGTTTCTTCACGGTCAGATCATGATCCTGATGATTTGCACAAATTGAAATAATTTTGAAAGAAACCACGTACATGGGAAGATCCTGCTCCACGAAATTGAAAAACGGTATGCTTCGAAGTTTAATTTCACCATAAGATCAATATCTTCCTGTAACAAAATTAGCATAGATCACATTATTAATAAAATTTTTGTTTCTTCAGGTATATTTTTATTTTTCATAAACATGTATATAAAAAAAAAAAAACAAAAAATTATTTTGAAGGTGTACATTTCTTAGCATACCTTGTAACGGTGATATTGATCAACAGTCACGTCAGCAGTAGCATTGTTGGCAATATTTCCTTTTCAACACAAATACATTATTATCATAAATAAATTAAAATTTGTAAAAATTTATACATAAATTTCAATTTTTTTTTTTTTTTTGGTTACCAGGGACTTTGACATAAGCATCCCAAATGCTGGGACCTCTACCATCCTTGTCCGCCATTCCTTCAACTTGATATGCAGAGGTTGCTGTTCCGAATATGAATCCTTCGGGAAAAGTCTTGCGGCTCATCCCAGCTGTGTCGAAGAGTTCGCATTCGTCTACACAGGTAGATGATGCATGCACTGCATACAGGAGGACGAGAACGAGCGAGAATCTCAAGTTCTTCATCATGCCGCTGCTATAAGTGTAGTTGAAAATGAAGGTGGTTCTACTATTTATATAATATATTTAAATGCATTTTGAAGATACTCCGCGAGATTCTCTGGATTCTAAGATTGTTAAAATAACGTTAGTTATGGAGAATTAGTTTCTGCAGATAAGGTTTCAAAATTTAAATTTAACTACATCATTTACAAGGTCAGAATTACTGTCTTTTTTTTTTTTTTTTTTTTTTTTTTTTTTTTCAGATCATAAAATAATTAAATGAGCAATCAACTTTTGCTAACAAGATATTTCAAGGATATTTTCACACATCCAACTAATTAGTACACCCAATTTTATTAAAAATTTAATTATAAAAATATCCCAATAAAAATTTACCAATATGGACAAATTAAACTCTAATTTTATTTCAAATATTAAACTTTCTTGTCATCACATAATTATCATATAACAAAGTAATGGAAAAATAATTTTTAGAGGACTCTGATCATATAGGTATTTTTTACTGTTTGTTTGTTTTTCTTTTATATGTAGTTATGAACGTTATCAATAAACAAAGAGATAAAGTAATTGTAGATATCAGTGAGTTTTTTTTTTATATTTTTATTTTTATTTTTTAGACATAGTTGTATATATAAGAGAACTTCAGATTGTACTGAAATTCTCTTGACCTCATATACAATCCAGTTTTACATCTTCTCTTTCATAAGTTCCTACCATTTCCAACAATAAATTGGACCATTAAAAGAGAATTTGATTCCAAAAATAATATGATTTTTTTAATAAGTTGGGTGTGTTAGTAATTTAAGAGAGTTTAAAAATAAAATGCATTAAAATGAATATATTTATTTCATTAAAGGTACTACTGACATTAGAATGAGTGCTTATAGTAATGATTTATTTTAAAATTTTAGACATGAATGAATGTACTTATAAAATTGGGTGTACTAATTAGTTTAGTGGATGACAATATCAACACCCTACACGTAATTGTTGTTGTATTTTTTTGAAAGAAAATCTTCAATGCAAAGTGATACACAAAAACACAATTTTCTTTTTTCTTTTTTATTTTTATGAAATGGACTAACCTAAGGGGAAAAAGTATCACAAGTGATCATATATTGAAAAACCCGTAGGTAGTATCCGAAACTATATAGATAAGAAAAGAAAATAACAAGGAGTAACAAAGGCCAAACCAAACACAAAAACCAAGGAAAAATAAATAAAACAAAAAATAAAATAAAAAATAAAAAAACCCCCACCAAACAAGAGACCCATTTTACAAAAGAAAAAGCTGAAAACATCAAGAAAAACGAAACGATTCACGGCCCATGCATGCAGTCATTTCCCACTAGTGAAGAACATAAATGAGGGGTGGAGAACCACCAAGAGTCAACCTCCAACCCTAAAGCATGCTTGGAATGAGCGTCCGCCACCTGGTAACCCTCCCTAAAAATATGCGACACTTGAAACTCCATATCTGAGATCTGAAAAATGCACCTCTACCAAGCCTGCCGCACATGCCAAGGAACAATATCGGAACGAGAAGAGAGCAACTGAACCACATAGGAAGAATCACTCTCTAGCCATATCTAACGCCAACCAAATTTTCAAGCAAAGTTTATTGCCATGGAAGCCGTAAGAAGTTCAGCCTCAAAGACAAACACCTGACCAAGGGGGTAACAAAACAACACTTAACAAAGGACCGACAATTACAGAAAACATCCACACACACCTCAACAGCCGGATAACTCAACCAAAAAAAAAATATATATTGAAAATTTCATTTTGCCCAATAAGTCTCGGAAATTGCAAATATATCTAATAAGTCTCGGAAATTGGAAAAATAAGTTTCAAAAATACAAAATAAGTATCGGAAACATCGAAATAAGTCTCGAAAACACCAATATAAGTCTTGAAAATATCAAAATTAGTCTCGGAAACACGAAATTAAGTCTTGAAAAAAAAACGCAAGACTTATTTTTGTAAGTATGTTTTAAGGGTATTTTTTGTAAGATCCACAGTTTAGGTGCTATTAAAACTTGAGATTTTCTCCTTACAATCCAATTTTATCTTTTCACTCTCCTTTCCTAAATATACTTCATTCTAGAAAAATTAAATTTTAAAAAATTCTAAAACAAAAATCCATTTTATTCCGAAATTATCTTTTTGTACTTTTGATACTCCATAACAACCTATTTTTTTTTTTTTTTAAAAAAAAAATCATTTTGTTTAAGAATTTTTTATTTTTTATTTTTATTTTTATTTTATTATTATTTTTTTTCCATTGAATAATGTAGTTGACAAGTTCTTAAATATGTATATATTTTTTTGCTTCTGTTAACTTTTTTTTTTTTTCATCATTTAATTTTGCCTCTAAGAGCAGAAGCCGCATGATGGCCACAGCTGCTGTTATCGGACTTAGCACAAGAAAGAGGCTTTTAAGTTCATCCTTTAATTGATCTGATCTCACAGGCTCTCGTATGTCAATGATCATGGATTACCGCACTACCAAGTTAATTAAATTTTGTTAATTCGGAGACTGAATTCTGAGAAGAAGATATTGAGCCAAAATAAATCAATGGTGCAACAAAATGGCTCTAAGCAGCTGAAATCAATGATTAATATTCCAGAGCTGCTTCAGATTCTTCTAATGGGATATGTGAAGGAGTTGTACGTGAGTGAAGAGCTGCTCATCCATGCTGAAATTGTGCGTCTCAATTATATCTATTTAATTTTTTGCTGTGGCTATGATGGAAACAACTCTTATAAAGGACCTTTATGGTGAAATCGAGCGACTTAAGGCATGTGAGATATATGCTTTTGTTCTTACATGGTTGGTGGAAAAACTTTATTCAAGCAACAATACTTTGTCAAGTTGGTTGGTTAATTTAAGGATCTCTAATCTACATTGCTTCAGATATATGAACTTACAACCATAAGATATAGGAAATTTTCATAAGAAGACATTAGTCTTTCTTCTCTCTTTTGCCTACTGTTTTTATTTTTATTTTATTTTTATTATTTTATTATTTTTTATTTTTTAAATTCTTTTGGATGAGATGAAGTTGATTTTTAATGAGGGTATGAATCAGAGTGATGTTTGAAGATTAGCTTCATTGAGAGAATACTTCAAATAATTTCAAAACAACAAAGAATTATAGAAGAAACTTTATTAACAATATCACTACTGCTTCAAAGCAACCTAAACACAAAGTCGACCTTAACATTGGTATAATTACTCTTGAAGGAAACCGAAACCTAAACCTAAACAATACTACTGCATGCTTTTATTTCTTTACTGATCCCTTCTTAGTAATTGCTTGAACCAGTATGCAGACAACTTGGGATACCTCTTTAGGTCGTTGTAATCGACATACACTATACCAAATCGAGAAGTATATCCCGATAACCATTCAAAGTTGTCAAGCAATGACCAAGCGAAATAGCCAACCACGTTTGCTCCATCATCAACAGCCCTCTTTAGGTTTGATATGTAATCTCTAAAGTAGTTTATTCTTGTGTAATCGTGTAGTCCCTGTGAAAACGTGACATTGCCAGGATCGTCCATACCTATAGTTTTTATCATGATCGAGTTAGTCAAATTTTACTGAGATCGAAGATCAGAAATAGGCACTAAAAACTCATAATTAATTAATTCATACCATTTTCTGAGAGAATCATGGTTGGATTCCCGTATTTTTCTTTTACATACATTACAGCACCATGAAGACCCCGAGGTACTATGTAAAGCCATCCAGAATTTGCCTGCAAATGTTTTATTAGGACCAAGCATGCATGATTTGGAAACAGAAAATTGTGATGCCATGTAATTGTAACTTACCCTTGGACCAATTGGTTTCCCATTCTTTGCAACTGCGAAATTTACATCACGAAATTAGAAAATAGGGACTCACAAATAATTTGCAAAAGATGCAATTTTGAAAGAGACTTACAAGCAAAACCAACATTCCAGTCAGATTGGTAGCCCAAATCTTTGGATTTAGGCCATGGAGGGTCAAACATGTAGAAAGTAGTGTATTGGTTGACACCCAAAAGATCTAGTGAACCTTTCACCAGCAAAACTTCTTCTTCTGAAAATTTAGGAAGTCTGTCCCCAACTATTTCTTGCATTGTTTTAGGATACTCACCATATGTGATAGGATGTAAAAACCTAAAAATTACAACAAAATTCATTCATTAATCAGCTAATTAGTTACAATTAATAACAAATAAAATATGTAATTTTTATAAGGATATGATTTAATTACCATCCAATATGAAAATCTCTTGCTCTTTGAGCAGCTAAGTTGTCAGCCTTTGAACGTGTAAGAGGTTCATACCAAACAAAATCCAAGAGAATTCCAATTTGCCCTGCCTGAGTTTTCTGTATTACAAATAAATATGCATTGAGTTTTATTTGCTAATAATTAATTTAATTACTTCTATATAACAAGTATAAAGATCATACTTGGTATTTTTCACGATATCTCTGGACCGCTGAAGCATGAGCTAGGATCATGTTATGGGCAGCAATATAAGGTTCAGTTCCGGAGTTTCCAGCCGTACAGTTTCCAAATGGTTTCGAACATCTTGAAGGTGGATTTGAGCCACCATCGAAACCAAGAGCAGCAATAACCCTTGGCTCATTAAATGTGAACCATTTCTTAACTCTGTCACCAAAAGTCTTGAAACACAAGTCTGCAAAATCTGCATAATCCTTCCTGTAATATATTTACAATTAATATTAAACTTTTCAGATGATCAGGAAAATAAACCATCAAACCAAAATGAAAAACAATTTATTCAGTGATCTACTTACACGAATTGGCAACTTAACATTCCTTTATATCTATCCTGAAGAGCCTGCGGAAGGTCATAGTGATACAAATTTGCATATGGAGTGATCCCTATATACAAATTACACATAAAAGTGATTAATCTAATGACTATAATTAATATATTTATATTGCAAGCTTTAATTACCTTTCTCAACCAAATAGTCAATCATTCTGTTATAATAATCGACTCCCAACTGATTCACTTCTCCTGTTCCATCTGCAAAAAAAATCATAAGACCAAAATTGAGTCATATATATATATATATATGTAACGATATGTAATATCATTATTAATATTCATACTCGGAAAGATCCTGGACCACGAAATTGAGAATCGGTATGCATCAAAGTTTAAGTTTTGCATGAGATCAATATCTTCCTGTAACAAGAAGATGAAATAATTTTATCAGCTTTTATACAGATCAGAAATTAGCCAATTTGTTTTTAACAATACTATATTAATATTTTGTTACCTTATAACGGTGATACTGATCCACAGTGACATCAGCAGTAGCGTTGCCAGCAATGTTTCCTTTTCACCAAAACATAACAATAATCATCACTCAACACAAACAAAATTTAAAGAAAAAAACTTGTCTGTATATCATATTTTTACCTGGAACATGAACAAAAGGATCCCAAATGGAAGGCCCGCGCCCGTCCTTATCAGTCATGCCTTCGACTTGGTAGGCAGAAGTGGCGGTCCCAAACACGAAGCCATCCGGAAAGCTTTTCCGGCTCATACCAGCCGTGTCAAAGTTATCACAACATGCAGATGCAAGTGCAGCATACAGCAGAATCATGAAGACAACATAGCAGAATTTTGAAGTATTCATTTTGTTACTCTGTATGATATTATGATATGAAATTAGGTATCACCAGACTCTGTATTTATATACGATGGATTTGATTTGGATACGACTGAAACCTGCAAATATTGAAATTACACATGATCTTATTTGGAAAGATTCTCCCTGTAGATAAGGTTGAGAAGATCATGGATACTTTATTTTCGAAATCGAATTCAATTATTTAAAATGTAGATAAGTCCATTAATCTCCTATTATTTGTTTTTGACTTGCACAGTTGAACATATAATTATATAATTTTCCATCAACTTTGTTTTATCGTTCTTTTTTGTTTTCTCATCTTAAGATATTAATAATCACACAGTCATGAATTTGAGGAAAAAGATCTTTTAGATCTCTTTCCTTTTTTACAATCCCCAGCTGGCCCTCTAGAAATATATATATATATATATATATACATATTTTGAATTTACCTAATCTAACTTAAAATCAAAAGATAATAACATTGCTTGTAATTTTATGTTTTTTAATTATCCAATTTTTTTTTTTTTACATATTATTCCCTTGATTTTGTTCCAATCGTTTGATTACACAATCCAGATTCACATAATTTGCGTCCAATTGTTAGATTTTAAACAATTCAAATTGGCATTAATAATAAATTTTCCACACCGTAGAATCCATTTATAACATGATATATATTTATATATATTTTAGCATTTTAACTATTTTTCGTCAAAATTTAATGAAATGTAAATATTTTTTGTTATTAAAAATAAGTTGTGAAAAATAAATATAATATTTATTGTTTCTAATTCTATAGAATAAAGTATATCAAAAAAAATATATATTATAGAATAAAGTCATTTGCAAGTTTAAATAAATGTTCATACTTAAATTTTATAATATATATATTTCATTTTTTTTTTTGAACAGCAAAAATTTTAAAATTATTGAGAAACAAGGCAAGAACAGCTTGCGGAAACAGCCCACCACAACAAGCCAACCACACCGCCAAAGAAACAAAACCAAACCCAAACAAGACAACGCCAGCCAAAGAACCCCTTAAAACACAGCAGGGCAGCCAAACCAAAACAAAGAAAACCATACAAAGAAGCGTACAAGCACAGCCCAAGCAAAAGAAAAGAAGAAAGCAAGAAAAGAAAAAAACAGAACAGCGTCCTGAAACAAACCTAGCCCAGAAGACAGCAGAAGGAAAACGCATCAGTCCACCTCCCACATCACCATATCCCCCTCCATATTAGTCCCTTTCTTAGCCAAGGAGTCAGCAAAGCAATTACTAGACCCTGGGTTGACAATAACTTCTGTCCTGCCCAAAAAGCTTAGGAAATTGCGAATATCGTAAATGAAGTTCACATGATTCAGACTTCCAAAATCAGTCCCTTTCACCCAAGAAACGGCTACCTTAGAGTCACTAATAATGGTCACTTTCTTCCCTATCAAAACTGGAGAATTTACGCACAAAAAACAAGCCTGATGGATAGCCATTAACTCCACAGTGATTGCATCAGCTGTACCCACGAATTTAGAAAAAGTTCCAATCACCTTGCCTCTATGATCCCTTAAGACTCCTCCAATACCAGCAGCTCCAGGATTTCCCTTCGCTGAACCGTCCACGTTGAACTTCAAAGAACCTTGCGGAGGGGGGGGACCAGTCAGCATTCAACAGCCTTCTTTGGCTTCAAAACAGAGCAGCTGTCAACAATATTCTGGAGCACGACAGAAACAGAATCAGTGCACCCTTCCAAATGGCGTTTGAACCACCACGCGACTCTGAATTTTATGGTATCAATGTCTTGAGACACCCCTTGCTCAGAATTTTAGAAGACCATTTTGTTCTTAGATTCCCAAATAATCCACACAATGGCAAAGAACAGAGTGTTCCACGCTCTACCCTGGCTGACTTTCGGAGTTAAACCAAACCAACCTACAGCCCATTCCGATAGAGCTTTATTGGCACACCAGGACACTCCCCACCAATCCATACACTTACACCAGATTTCAAAAGCCCTTTTACAGTGGAGAAAAAGGTGATCAATCGTCTCCTCCTCACTCTTGCACCAAGGGCATTCACAAAGCCCATTTGGGTTGAAACCAAATTTTTTCATCACTTGTCTTACCATAATTCTGCCCCTTAACAGCTGCCATGTGAACATCTCAACCTTATGAGGGCACAACCCTTGCCAAATCAAAGTAAAATCCTTTGAATTAGCCACCAAATCCGATTCCTCCAAGCAACGACGAAACGAACTCAGAGAAAAAATTCCATTTGTACAAAAGGACCAAGCAAGGGCATCCGCAATAAGTTTCCTAGGAATAAATTGATCAAGCCTACATTTAAAAGCATTCCATTGATCCAATTCCCAATCTAACAACTGTCTTCTAAGAGGGATATTCCACTCCCATTTACTACCTTGCCAAGAGCCAAACCCCTCAACCAAACCAGACTTCTTAGAGGAGAGAGCATAAATTCTAGGGAAAGCACTCCCTAGGGACATTTCCTCCCCCCCTAACTCTTTCCAAAAGTCAATCCTTCTACCATCACCTAACACCAAATTCATGCCTTTCTTAAGAGTTTGTTCCGTAGCAGAGCTCGTTACAAATAGGCTATTCACTGCCTTCACAAAATAAGAACCCGAGCTTGTGTTCCTCTAATCCCACACCAACAACTCTCTACCAATTCCATACTTGGCACAAATCACCCTCCTCCACAACGTTGAATCTTCGTTACCAAACCTCCAAACCCATTTTGCAAGTAAACTTTTGTTTTTGTCCTTCATTCTCCCAATTCCCAAACCCCCATTTTTCTTGCTTCTACACATCGAAATCCAATCAACTGCATGAATTTTCTTCTTCAAAATCTCATCCCCCCAAAAAAACGAACGTTGAATTTTTTCCATACTTTTAGCTACTCCCATGGGAAGGTTAAACATTGACAAAAAATAATTCAGAATGCTCGACAAAACTGCTTTAATAAGAACCAAACGCCCCCCTTTGTTCAGAAACTTCTTCTTCCAAGGTGCCAACCTACTTTTCATACGACTCAATAAAGACTCACAAAAGAGTTTGGCCTGAGGTCTTGCTCCCAGAGGAAAGCCCAGATAAACCGCATTGTCCCCGAAAGTCACACCTCTCAACAAACCCAAATCAGAAGCTCTTCTCAGAAGACAATTTAGACCCTCACTAGCAATATTAAACAGGAACGAAGACAAAGGGTCTCCTTGCCTTAACCCCTTCTCAACCCCAAATTGATACGACAGACTACCATTCACAAGATCCGACATCCGAGGAGTGGTTATACAACTTCTCATCCACATTCTCCATCTCACTCCAAACCCCATTTTCGTCATCATAGCATCCACAAACTCATGATCCACACTATCATAAGCCTTCTCAAAATCAAACTTAATGATAAGGCCCCCCTCAGAATCCTTCCTCCAAAGATAAATAACCTCTTCAGCAATTACGAAACTATTCGTAATCTGACGGTCTTTCACAAACGCCATCTGCGTTTCACCTATGACTGAATCCATGACCCTTTTTAGACGGTTGGCCAAAACCTTAGAAAGCACTTTATACAAAGAACTTACTAAACTAATGGGCCTAAAATCTTTAATAGACTCTGGGTTCCTACACTTTGGAATAAGAGCTAGAAAAGTATTGTTCAGGTTTTTAACAATGGATCCGTCATGAAAAAATTCGTTAATAAAATTCCAAAAATCCTCCTGAATCCCCCCCCAATTAACTTTAATAAAGTTTAGATTCATACCGTCCGGACCTGGAGCTTTATTACCGTCACATCCGTTAATAGCATCCTAAATCTCGTATTTGCAAAAAGGTTGTTCCAACCTATCCCTTTCTTGGACCAAAAACTTCTTCACCTCCAAGTCTAAAAAATCCGACTGATGACTCATATTTTTCCGAAAGTGGTTTTTGAAGAAATCCACTATCCCCTCTCTAACCTCAGAAGGCTTCGAGATTTTTCTCCCTTCAATATTAATTTTCCCAATAAAATTCATTCTTCTTCTGCCATTCGCCAAGCTATGAAAAAACTTGATACTTTTGTCTCCCTCCTTCAACCACTTCACTCTTGACTTTTGACACCACATTTGCTCCTCTAGCCTTACGCCTTTCCACATTTCTCCCATGATATCCAATCTTTCCTTCCTTAAATTGTTAGTCCACCCCACCATAACAGCTTTTCTGTCACCTCTAAAAGACGACCTTCAAAAATTTTTAGACAAAAAGAATCCCTCTTCCTTACTGGTAAAAGTCTCTTAATGGAACCTTTCGAAGCTCTGAGCTTAGCCACCAGAACAACACCATTGGAGCCCTTCACTTTGCACCCCTTCCACCCCTCCATCGTCTGTTTCATCAGTTCCTTATCCTCTATCCAGCTATTGTAGAACCTAAACGGGCTTGGACCCCAGTCCTCCTTCGGTTCCCCAATAGTGATCACATTGTGGTCGGAAACGGATCTTGGAATGGTCAGCTGAATCAAATTCGAAAACCAAGAGAAGACATCCAGAGACAACAAAAACCTGTCTAAGCGCGCCCACGAGGCCTCCTCTCTATTGTTCGACCAAGTAAAGCTTGAGCCACTCATAGGAAGATCAACAACTCTAGCCAGCTGAATAAAATTATTGAAATTTCTAATAGAACCCATATCACAAACTCGGCCTCTCCTCTCCAAAGGGTTGAGCACTGTATTGAAATCCCCCCCTATGCACCATGGGTAAGGAAAAGAGGTTTGAGCATGAATAATGAAATCCCAAAGCTCCTTCCTATCCATCTCTGAATTGGCAGCATAAACATTACAAAAAACCATAAATTTTTTAATTTTCAATAACTCATTCGTGACTATGATGCACCTTTGATGATTGATACTTGCTTTAACTGAGAAAATATCTTCATTCCACAGAGTTATCAGTCCTCCAGCTAACCCTTGAGCTTCCATCCCCATTCCTCTTGTGAGCCAAGCCCCTCCTAAAGAATTCACAATTCCACTGTTGAAAAAATCCAATTTCGTTTCCTGTAGAAAAAGAATCATCGGTTTAGAGTTCCTCACCATATTCTTGACCACCCTCCTTTTATCCTTCCTACCTAAACCTCTAATGTTCCAAGAGATTGCTAACATTAAAAAATTGTCTACCCAAAGACGAAAACAAAGAGAACAGAAATCACTGTCCACCATTCTGACCACTTCGGCCAGCATCTTCCAATTCCCTTTTTAAGGATTCCCATTATTGATTGGCTTATTTCGTGGACAAACCACAAGTTGGGGTTTGAATTGTAAGGGTAGATTAGGTGATTGGAGACCAACATCGAAGGCCCTCTTCAAGACCTCAAGGTGACAAGCACTCCAAAGGTATGTTTCTAGTGCTTAGTTTTCATTGAAGAGATCTAGAAGCACACACACACTTAGCATACTTGCATATGTGTGCATACTCTTCATATGTCACATTACACACTAGCACTTTGATTGATTATATCTTGTTGTGTGTTTTTGTGTCTTGTAATTCGTTTCCCGAATATGTTCAGAAACGTCCGCGCTTGCACGATTATGTGCTTGGGTTTGCGCGAAGATCGCCTTCGGAGAATGCCCTTGGCTTCTCCTTTGGTTTCACCTTCGGTTTCACCTTCAGTGGTGAAACAGCGGTTTGATCGGCGGCCACGACCACCGAATGGAAACCGCCGTTTGATTCCAGAGATCTTTGGATTGGATCTGCGGTTACGATTGGCGGCCAGGCCGTCGAATCGAAACTGCTGAATTAGACCTGATGCATTTATTATTCTCGGGTTCTGTTCGGCGGTTTAATCGGCGGCCTGGCCGCCGAATAAAACCACTGAAGTAGATATTTTTAGGTCGGTTTCTTTTTG